>BSBM01000361.1:7917500-8517500 GCA_027924585.1 Larix kaempferi | reverse complement strand
CTGCCTCTGACCTTCAACATCAGGGTTCGGTGCTACAACAGGATGATCAAGCGACCAGGTTCAACCAGGGTTTTATCTAATGATTCTGGGAAATTTGGAGCAGCAATAACTATTATTCTTTCATTTTTCTTAAAACCATCCAGCCCTACCAGCAATGGCCTTAGTCACCATAGCTTTCCCTGCTCCTGGTGGCCCTGCAAGCAAAACTCCTTTTGGCAACTTGCCACCAAGCCTTGGAAATCGCTTGGATTTCGCAGATAATGAACAATTCCCTCTACTTCTGCCTTCGTCCCATCTACACCCTTAACATCACTGAATTTCGTGCTTGACTCTATGCTTGGTCGCACCTCCTCATTTAGCCCGAGACCTTTACTAATCCTTCGATCCTCGATAAGGGCTCCAACCCCAGAAACCAAAAGGAATGCAAGTGGGATTGTTCGAAATATGCGCCAAATTTGTTCTTTGGAATGGCTTCGTTCAGCTGCTGCTACGTGAATTGGAGCAATCGCCAAACCAAAAAAAATACCCTCCTGCAAATGCCTCAAATATGAAATATTTTGTCAATGAAAAGTCTGTTGAAAATTTTCCAAGCTTACCAAGATAAGCATGGGCTTGTTCAACGCCTTCAGCATGTCATATGTATGGCCAAGAAAGAAATTCAAGGTTGTATGAGGACCAATCGCGAACTCCTCAAGCATTTTTTACACAGCAAATGACCTCCTGATCTTCAATCTTAGCGACCTTAAGCCAGACAGAAGTGGTTTCACCTTTTGTAAAGAGATATTGATAAAAAATGGCGTTCCTCGTCTTCACTGTTGATAAAATAAGCGACCGTACAGCTCTTTTATTTTTCTTTAGACTGGGCCACGAGTCCCACGAGTCCCAGCGTTCAAATTTGAACCCTTCCTAGCCCTTCCCAGAAGTGTAAAGTTAAAATTGCCCTTCAAAAAAAAATTAAAATCAGAATTTTACTCTTCCAATAAGAAGGACATAATTTATATCAACATTTCAAAAGAAGGGCAACATTTGAAATTACCCATCCATATAAATTTCAATTTCTATGTTGAAATTCCTATGCTATAAAATTTGACTCGTCATTCAAAATATTGGAAATATCATAAATTATAATCATTCACTCACTCATGTCATGCACTTACTTCTTAGCTTTGCAAGGTGACGAGTGATGACTAACGACTACGAGGTACTAGCCACTGGGATTTGACTCTGAATTCCGAGCCACTTCGGGATGAGATCTAAGGTGTGACAATGTTTCAATGACTATGGCTATAACAATAGAGAACCACTACTAGGCCCAACACAAGGCCGAAACATTGTGCCTACTACCTATATGAACCTGGATACCAATGTCCACTCGTTTTTCGTCAAATTGAAATTCAAATTGCCGCTTTGATGAGTCCTCCTCTACAAGACTTCATTTCTTGCATGAATGTCACAAACTCATGACAACTCTAAACAACACTCAATGGCATGCAGCTAAAACCACAAACCAAGGAGAGGTTGATTTATGCATTGATATAGAGAGGTGGTACTAAGCACACAATATGGAGAAACAATGAGTTAGAAAAAACATTTGGACCAAAGTACCACAATGGTTACTAATAAAATTTTAAAAATCAATTTTTGGCTCAGGAATTGTCTTCAATTTGATGGGTGGCATGATCGTGATCATGTAATATCCCTATGTCCTTCCAAACATATGTGTTTTCTCACCATGTTTTTCTTCGACACTCACCACCAAAATATGTATAAAAATTACATGTCTTTACATCCTCTTCCATTTAAATCCTCATCGCATAGACATAACTAAGGATTATTATGCATGCACATCCTTACCTTATAATATCAATTGGGTCAAGGCACAGAGACAACCATAAATTATCAAATGTGTCAAAACGCAAAGAGTAAGAGACAACTATAAGTAAGTCTTATATTAAATTTACCATATAAGTCTTTAATTGGCACTATCATCTGAGATTTGACATGGTGGATTGTTGTGATCTTCTTATCACTCCTTACCAATGTGATTGTAAGGCTTCTTTGATGGTGAAGTCCATAATTTTAAGTCTTCTTCCTCATTCTCATGCCTTTTGGTAAGACAACAAGGACGACAGTGGCCCACATCAGCATGGAAAAAGGTTTCGACATGGAGGTAGATACATTAATTCTTTCATTAAATAACTTAAATTTCATGTCAATGACTAGGAATTCACCGAATCATGGATTGGTAAAAAACACATCAAATTTTAGAGCCCCGAGCTCTTAATTACTCATGTATCTAGAATTTTCACAAATCGAGCCATTAACAAGCTTCTTATGTTGTTCTAGTTCAATTTAAAAGGTAGATTGTCGAGGCTCAAACATGCAGTGAGTCGCAAGGCTCCAGTTGACTTAGGATTGACTCTATTTCCCCTCCATCCCATACCTGTATGCTGTCGCGACAAGTGTTGAACAACAAAATTTGATGCCTAGGCCCTTATGATGCTAGCATTGCTAACTTGTTTGGTATTTGGATTTTTTTTTAATGTTTTTTTTTAGCTATGTATTATTTTTTCTTAGGCTCTTAATGTCCATCATTCTTACATGTCTCAAGCTTGGATGGTTTCCCTCTCTCCAGTTTGAATTAAGGTTTTGGTTGGTTTTATATGTATATTTTGGTTGTAAGTTTATTATAGCCTTGTTTTGCTTAGTGGCTTCTTTTTGTACATAGTGAACAATAAGTGATTTTCTCATGGTTCTAGTTTTATTTTAAGACTATATCTAGTTACAACGTCTTGCACTATGCATAAAATCATGCAGATGCCCCAATATGGTTATTACATAGTCTAAGTAGTTTTTCTGTATAATGAATTGTGGTCTAACCCAAAAAAATACAACAAAATAGTTGTTATTTTAATGAACTGTAAAATTAATGTTACATATATGTCAAATTAATGTGTTCAAATTCAGTTTTATTGAAAATATACCATTTTATCATGTAGATATTAGGGAGTGCTCAATTGTTTAAGCTTGTAAAAATTTGGATGGGTAATATTTGTTTTTTGAATTTTTTTGGAAGGAAGCAGAATTCACCTTAGACACAGCGTTCCTTCTCCTCAACGACAATCAACGCAATCCATTCGGCTATCTCGGCTATCTCTCTGTTATTATCATGAAGCAGAAGAAGTCGGCCTATGAGTCGGCCATGAGGGCTCTGGATTTCGCCATGACGAAGTTTCCGGCTGCCTGTGAACGGTTTGTCGATGTCTTGGGGTTGAAGACCCTTTTTGCGGCTTTCATGGATAAGATTCCAGTAAATAAGAAGAATCAAGGAGAGAGGTAGAGTTGGAAGAGCGAATTATCTCACTTACTGCTTCATTATTTGATGGACTATCACGGGGTTCAAGAAAGGATCGCTTGTTGAGCTAGCGAATTTGAAAAAGTTGACAGACTAATGGAATTATATATCAGGTATGCTGATCGGGTAAAGGCAGAAATTGAGCGGATGGATCGGCTCCAGCTTGATGATTTAGAGTTAAAGATACAATCGGACATTTCCAAAGAATGCACTGGACGATCTTCTATATTCTTTAGACATGATATCTTCACTTTCTATCAAAAAATTCTCTTCCACAAAAATTTTTAAATAATCTTGCCCTTTAAAAAAATAATAATATTTTACTCTTTCCAAGTAAAAAATTTTGCAGAGATTCTTTTTAGCCCAAAAGAATAGGAAGCATTAACTTACGGTTAAAATTTCGCTATTCCAAAACCTTGAAAGTCACCTTCTTCAAACAACCTTTAGCACCTTCCAACCAGGTTCCAACCAGACCAAGCTTCAACCGCTTTTCAACCGCGTGCTCTGATACCACTTCAACGGACCACTGCTCGGGCCTTTTCTCTCTCTTCAAACGTTGGACATGAATGGGATCAACTTCGACTTCGATGGAAGTCCACAGACGTCCACGGACTTAAAAAAAAATGCTTTGTTGTGCAGAGAATATATTTAATAAATGAAAACCAGATTGTTATTCGAAACACCTAGGAGTCATTGGAATGCAGAAGAGAAAATATGGACAATGGTCCGTCAAACTATTGGTGTGGATGTGGCACTCGGGCTTCAGAATGATTGCAGCTGCAGATTGGTAATTCTAAAACTCGGAATTATTCTATATTAATTGTTGATATTGTTGTTGTCAGGGATAAAAGGCCTGAAGTAAGTGTTGGTCGTGGAGACTGCGTGCCCGTCTGAGGTCCATAGTAGAACATTCCTGAACAATACAGAATTATTTTCAAGTCTCTGTAATGCTGAAGATTTTCCTCTAATATTTTCTCTTTTCGACTCAAAGTGAGTGAAGTCAACTTTCAAAGAACTCAACCTGTGTACATGACAAAAGTTTTGCAAGTTTGATATATCTAAGAAGCACTCTAAAAAGGTGGTATTATTCACTTTTCATTTAAATTAAATGTTTATGTAATATTTTGAAAAATAAATAAGTTGTTTTGGAGAGATAAGGTATTTTTATTTTTGGAGAGAAATAAACTTTAAAAAAAAAAGAAAAAAAAAAGAAGTCATTTTTGAAGTTAATGGGATTGGATCTTGTGACCTCCCATTCAACAATATTGTATCTCTCCAATTCACCTATAAAGATTTGTTATCTTTTGGAGTGATAAGGTGTAATTTTTTATTGGGCATTGGAGTAATAAGGAGCATTGTTGGTGTCATAAGGAGTACTTGTATTTTCACTCAAGGTTTGATTAGAGCAAAGTGAAGCTCTATCAAATTCTTTTCTTGAGGCTATAAGTGGGTCAAGGCCAAGCCCCTATAGCTTTCTTTTGCATGGTGTGTGGTGTTTCTTGCAGCATTTCTTTCATGGTGACTTTTGTTGATGAGTAATTTTCTTTTCATATTGGTGGTGATATTTTTGCATAAAATCTTCTATTGGTGATATAAGGTGATTTATTTTGGTGACATAAGGTGCTTTCTTTAATGCTTGGAGCTATAAGATTTGCATAATACACATCTTCTGGAGTTACAAGGTGTTTTTACAATGTCTAAAGTTATAAGTCTTTTTAATGAATCTGACAAGTTGGAAGGATCGAAAAATTATAAAGTTTGGAGTCGTCATATTCAAAGCACTCTTATTTACAATGAATTGTGGAAGGGTTTCTGTAATGCTAAACCTATCAAACCAACTAATCATGATCAGCTTGCAAAGTGGGAAGTAAAAGATGAAAAGGCCTTAGCATTGATTCACAGTACTGTTTCTGATGATATTTATGTGCATATTGAAAATAGTCCTGATGCGTGGTCAGCTTGGAAGACATTGAAAGATTTATTTGATTTTCAAAGTGAAGCTAAGAAAATTGATCTTCAATTGAAGTTGTTTCAACAAAAATTGTCTTCAGGAGGTGATGTCATGGAGTACATTTCTAGATTAAAAAATATCAAACAAGAAATTTCAAGAGCTGGTTTTGATAAAATTGAAGACAGCATGATGGTGACCATTTTGATCGCAGGATTGCCTGAGACATATAAGCATTTTTTGGAAACTTTACAAATTACAAATAAATTGGATACCGTTTCTTTTGATGAACTAAGTGAATTACTTGCCACACATGAAAAGATTTTTGGTAAAACAAAGCAAACAGGAGAAGATGTTTTGGTTGCAAGTACTAGCAAACAATCTCCAGGTAATCATCAAAGAGGCCATGATCAGAAAGCTTTTCAAAATTCAAATAGAAGTCGTGGTCAGGGTTTTGGAAGAGGAAGAGGCCGCGGAAGAGGAAGAGGAAGAAATCAAGGAAGAGGTTCTGAAAGTACACAGTCACAGTTTTCTGGAAGAGGAAGAGGTTCAGGTAACCAACAGGTCTCTGGAAGAGGAAAAGCTAATAAACAGGTCACATGTTTTCGTTGTAATAGAGTTGGACATTATGCTTCAGACTGTAGAGTTCCATTTGAAAAAATTCTCAAAGAAAGAGAATCTAAAGAATCTTCATCAGCGGCACATTATGCTCATGCAGACGATAGTGAAAATTGTGAATATGTCTTTACAGCACTTGGACAATCAGAATCAATGGATTTTGTTCAAGTTCATCAGTTGGAATCAGTGCATTTTGTTCAGTCTTCTTCTTGTTTCAAAAATGATTTTGAAAATGCTTGGATTATGGATACAGGGGCTACTCAGCATATGACATATAGGAAAGATTTTTTTTGGAGTTATGAAGATTGTCATTTAAATTCAATTTTTCTTGCAGATGATTCTATTCATTTACCACAAGGAAAAGGAACAGTTAAGGTTGATTTGCCTGGAATTGGAGAAAGATTGATTTCTAATGTTTGGTATGTGCCTACATTTAAGAAAAATTTGTTGTCTTTAGTTGTCATTCGTCAATTAGGACATCAAGTTGTAATGGAAGGTGGTATCCTTTTTGTTAATTCAACAAAGGATACATACAAAACAGTTATGACAGGTTATGAAGACGGAAAGCTTCTTAGGATGAAGGGAACAGTCATTCCTAGGTCAAAGGAACATTTGAAGGAATTTGCAGGTTTAGTTGAAACTGATGTTTCACCTATCCGCTTGTGGCACATTCGTTTTGGGCACTTGAATGTTGATAGTCTTGTACAGCTTCAAAAACAAGGAATGGTAAAGGGGTTGCCTACTTTTCGGAAGGAAAATGCAAAGTGTGAAGCTTGCATTTATGGCAAACAGAGAAGGATAGCTTTTTCAAAAAGCACTTGGAGAGCAACAAGGAGATTACAGCTTATTCATAGTGATGTTTGTGGTCCTTTGGAAACTTCACTTGGTGGTTGTAAATATTTTTTGTTGTTTATTGATGATTTTAGCAGAATGGTTTGGGTGTATTTTTTGAAGGAAAAATCAGAAGTGTTTGAAAAGTTTCAGTCATTTCAAAATTTGGTTGAAACAGCAACAAAGGAAAAGATTGCTACTTTGAGAACTGATAATGGTGGTGAGTTTACATCAAATCATTTTTTGACTTATTGTCAGGACAAAGGGATTAAAAGACAGTTGACAAATTTTTATACTCCACAGCAAAATGGAGTATCTGAAAGGATGAATCAGACTTTATTGGGCATGGCTAGAGCAATGTTATTTTTCAAAGGGTTGAAATCATGTTATTGGGCAGAAGCAGTTCATACAGCAGTTTATCTGAGGAATAGATCTCCTTCATCATCACTTGATGGAATAACTCCTTTTGAGGCTTGGTATGGATTCAAACCTATGATCAAACATTTGAGAGTTTTTGGTTCAGTTTGTTATGCACTTGTCCCCAAAGAAAAACGAAAGAAGTTAGAGTCTAGAAGTGTTAAGTGCATGTTGATTGGTTATTCTCATGAGAAAAAGGGGTATAGGCTTCTGTCAGATGGAAAGTTTATTGTCAGCAGGGATGTGATTTTTGATGAAACTGAAAGTTTAAGTGTAGAAGAGGTTGAAAAACAACTTAGTCACTTAGAGGAAAAAGTCACTAAGGAACAATTAAGGATGCAACACTTAAATAAGACAAGGAATGAACAATGGTTTGATCTCACTTCAGAAGTACAGGATGATGAACAGGTTGAAGATACTTTGAATTCTTCACAAGTTAACTTGGATGATTCAAATCAAGTTAACATTGAAAAGAAGCAACCAAAATGGGCAACTAAGTTACTTCAGGATGTTAAGTCTGATGAAAAAGGCAAAACAGGTACACGGAGTTCTCATACAGGTTCAGAAAATTTTGCTCTTTCAGTTGTTGAACCAACTACTTTTAATGAAGCAGTTGAGTATGATGAATGGAAAATGGCCATGCAAAGTGAGTATGATGCAGTAATGAAGAATCAGACTTGGAAAATAGTTGATTGTCCACATGATGTTAAACCCATTGGTTGTAAGTGGGTTTACAGAATTAAGTACAAAGCAAATGGAGATATTGATAAATATAAGGCAAGATTGGTGGCAAAGGGTTTTGCTCAGAAAGAAGGGATTGATTATGAAGAAACTTTTGCTCCAACAGCGAAATGGAATACTATCAGGATTGTGCTAGCTTTAGCTGCACAAAATGGATGGAAAGTGCATCAAATGGATGTAAAAAGTGCATTTTTAAACGGTGATCTACAAGAGGATGTTTATATGACTCAACCTCCTGGTTTTGAGGTTCCAGGGAAAGAAAATCAAGTTTGTAAACTAGTTAAGGCATTGTATGGATTGAAACAGGCTCCCAGAGCTTGGTATGCAAAAATGGATGCCTACCTACAGAAAGTTGGTTTTCTTCGTAGTGAGTCAGATGATACTTTGTATGTACGAATCCAGGAAAACAACTTAGTCATCTTGGTTATGTATGTTGATGATTTGCTCATAACAGGTAACAATAATGATCATATATTTCAGGTTAAGAAAGAACTTCAAACAGGTTTTGAAATGACAGACTTGGGTTTACTTCATTACTATCTTGGAGTTGAAGTAAAACAGCAGGAAGGAAGTATATTTATTTCTCAAGCTAAGTACATATCTGGATTATTGAAGAAGTTTGGAATGGAGGAATGTAAACCAGCGATTACTCCCATGGAACAAAATTTAAAACTTTCTAAGTTTGAAGGGGGGGAACTTGTAAATTGTACTGGATATAGACAGTTAATTGGATGTTTGATTTACTTGATGAATACTCGTCCTGATCTATCTTATGCAGTTAGCATACTTTCCAGATATATGCAGGAACCTAGAGAAAGTCATTGGAATGCAGCAAAAAGGGTGTTAAGGTATCTTCAAGGAACAAAGGATTTTGGACTTGAGTTTAAAAGAAACAAAAATTTCAAACTTGTTGGCTATTCAGATGCGGATTTTGCTAGAGATGTTGATGACAGGGCATCTACTTCAGGTTACTTAATGAATATGGGATCAGCTGCAGTGGCATGGAGTTGTAAAAAGCAGGATACAATTACAAATTCTACAGCAGAAGCAGAATATATTTCAGCTTGGGAAGTTGCTTGTGAGATAGTTTGGTTAAGAAGGATTTTGCAAGACCTCAAAGTTGATCAGAAAGAAGCAACTTCATTATTTATTGATAATCAGTCAGCAATCAAGTTAGCCAAAAATCCTGTTTTTCATTCAAAAACTAAGCATGTGGATACTAAGTATCATTACATTCGGGCTCTCGTCGTCAAACAAATCATCAAGCCAAAGTATTGTCCATCAGAAGATCAAACTGCAGATATTTTTACAAAATCTCTTGGAAGGGTCAAATTTGATAAGTTTAGAAATGAACTTGGTATTTGTTCAAAAGAATTTTTGGATCAAAAGGGGGATTGTTAGGAATTATGATCCAAAAATGTAGTAAATAGAAGTTTAGTTTAATAAATGTAAAAGGGCATCTACACACTCACGTGATTATGTGAGGTGTCCCTTAGTTAGTTTTGGTAACGGTAAATTAGTTGTTACTCTTTGGATATTTAAATCCATCGAGTTTTCATGTGAGGTAATCTTTCGGGATTTAGCCCTCACATCTCTGTGATGTAATTTTCCTTCTTCATTAATAAAGTTATGTGTCTGAGGACACTTTGTCAGGAAAGATTTAATTAATTTATACTTGTCAATTGAAGTACTATTATTTAAATTGCCCTTCATCTTTGAAGAACTCCAAGAACAAATACCCTTCCAATAAAAATTAAGACCCACCCTTCAAATTTGATCACTGCACGAAACCTCATTACTCCTGCATCCCATCACAGCGTTGAAATTCAAATACGGCCTCTGCATGTGTCGCTGAATTGGTCTTTTTCTCGCTCACTTTACACTTGTGCATCCTCCTGGACAGCTACCTTTGGAGTCACTGCAAAACTTAGCTTCTCAGTGCATGTTGTATTTGTGAATTTTATGGTGACTGTTGATCCACTTCTTGCCCAGATCGCAGCCGTTGAAAGGTGAAGCTCGTACCAAAAGTTTGCAAATTTCAAAATTGTATTTCTCCGCGCAACTAAAATCTGCGAACTTCACCAGGACCGTAGATATATTTCTTCCTTAGATCGTGGCCGTCGGCTTTCTGGAAACTAATCCCACTGTGCACAGCTACCTGGATTTCACCATCGATGGCCACAAAAATGATCTGGAGGTATATGTCTCCATCATCATCATTTTGCAGACCGACTGTCCCGCCACTATGGGCTCTAACACGTGGAGTTCCTCTTTCCTTCTTATCTGCAGCTTGTAACTCCTACCAAGAATAACATGTTATAGCTCTTCCAGCTCCTTCTCCAATCATTCACCCTCATAAACACAGATCTTGCTTTGCATAGTCAACTCCCACAGGATACAACGAGACCCGAACGTTGCACTTGGAAACAATGATGACTCTGGCACTACTCTTCTCATTAGCAGTGCCGATTTTAACAGCATAAAAGGCCGCCTCCTAATGAATGACCAGCGAGTCGGGATCGTGCATCCCCTCCGCGTGTTCCAAATGAAGAGTATCGTGGGTAAAGATCATTCATGCTTTCCCTTGGCCGCTTCATGAATTCTTCTGCGTGCAAAAACCTTTGATGGGCTGAGTTTGGTTGACTCGTGAGAGCCCCTGCTACATCCTTCGGATACCTGCGCGGTCGCCCTGGCACCTGGCGTGGAATAGGATGCTGATACCTATGCAAATTAAAAAACCTGCGCCCCATTTTGTGTTTTTTCATTTTTTAACTCTTGGGAATAATCCCACACGCGAAAGGAAGCGATACTCCTTCGTCCTTATATACACCACATTGTTTATAACATAACAACTAACAAAAGGACGGAAATGCTCTTGGGCTTGGCACTTCCACTTCGTTGGCGTGCATTGTGTGTCGAGTGCGTGGGCCTATCGTCTCCCGGCTCTGTGTCTTGAGTGGCCTTGTGCCAAAATACATTTTTGTAAAATATACCCATGAATACTTTGGGTTAAAAGATAAACTTTATTTATTTTTATAAAAATAATCTTTGGCTCAAGTATATAAAAATAAATACTTTGGGTTAAAAGATAAACTTTATTTATTTTTATAAAAATAATCTTTGGCTCAAGTATATAAAAATAAATACTTTGGGTTAAAAGATAAACTTTATTTATTTTTATAAAAATAATCTTTGGCTCAAGTATATAAAAATAAAATTTGGTTAAAAATAAATAAAAGCTTGAGCTTAAAGCCAAACCTCAATTAGAACCAATGCTTAAAAATTTAATTGAAATGAATAAAATCTTGTGCATCAGCACCAAGTATAAAAATTTGCTTTCTTTTTCTTTTGCCCAAAACACCTTTAGAATCCCCTTTGTCACTTCATAACTATATTTCATATTGACACTTTTTCTTCTTTTTTACCATGTTACTTTTCCTGTCATTTATTCCCTTTCACCATTTTATTACGTTTGCTTTGTTACCCTTTTCCTCCTTCTTTCTATTTTATCTTACTCCTCTTTTTCCTTGGTGTAGAATACTTGGAGAGTTTGCCCGAAAGCATTCATGGAAAAAATATTGGGAATTTTACTGTGAGGTGCACCCTGTGCTAACCCTTACTCAAACCAAAGACTGATTTGTCCTGCTGCAAACTGAAAAATTTACCCTGCAAATCTGGTCTGAAACCTTAACCTGAAAAATACACTAAAATTTTATGAATCGAAACTTGAAACTGAAAATTGATTGTACATGCTGCAAACTGAAAAATACTTGCAACCCAATCCAAAACAGAACTGTACATTCTGAAAACTGAAAAATATGCTCAACTGTGAGCTTATTCAGATTATGTACCTACTCTAAAATGCCAAACTCCCTGCTCAATTAAGTAAGATGGAAATGCCATTGAAGCCAATCCAGGAGATGCTCGGACAATCTGACTCCTTCATTGTGCTTGAAATAAGTTAATGACAGAGAATATGACAGCATAGGAAAACAATGATTCTCTTTATTTTCAAAGTGAAAATATGGCTGCAAATTCAAATGGAAAAATCCTTCCATATATTCACTTATAGGGTCATAAAAATCACTGATGTTCTGCTACCTCCCACTGCAGTTTATAACTTGGTCATCATACATGGATTCTTCATATGTGCCTTTTACTTGCATATATTGTTTTGGATCATAAAACTCATCTCTAGACACAAAACATTTCCAATATTGACATCTAGAGGCGGCTGAAAAGATTTTTCAAAAGACATGTGAAAGTCTTGGGACTGAATTTGATCCTCTAGGGCTTCAAGATCTCCATTGAGTTCTTCAGCAAATTCTTCTAAGAAACTGGCCTTATCTTTGGAAGAACATTTACATGACTTCAAGTATATGGATAAAAATTCTGAGAAAGCTTCTTCGATTTGGTCATCATCAAACATATGGGTCAGTGCAAGCTAATGAGGGTCACTTTTGGCGCATTAGATGTAATAGAAAACTAAAAAAGCAGGCATCCCTCAACTTACTTGGATTTTTTGATCTACTTACGCAAAATATCTTGCATTGAGTAAAAAAGATGAAATGTAGGAAATTGAATCACGTTTCTGAATATATAACTTTTATGTATTGAAAATTTGCATAGCTATGTCAAGTTTCATTTTTCCTAACAGAGACTTTTTATTTTTCAGGCAAATGATAAAGTATATGTTTTTGTGGGTAGAGCCTTTGAGGGCCTAAATGATGGAATCAAGCTACAAAAATCGGCATGCATGTAGAGAACACATAGCACTTGTGTGCCATTATTTTTCGAAAATTAAATTAGTAATTTTATAATATTTTTATAATTGTCTAAGTGATCAAACCTCGAAAATAGTACCTCTTTTGTGGGTAGAGCTTTTGAAGGTCTTAATGCAAAAATTTTGAAATGGGTTTTTCATAGAACGTGGAGGTTAGTGTCCTCTTGTGCACCATACAATTTTTTTTTGAAATGATTGAGAATTGAAAAAGTTATGGAAGAAACACTAACAGTGTGTTTCACGAATTAAGGAGGTAGGACAGAAAAGAAATTGAAAGAAAATAGGAAAAAATAATATTTCAAAATAAAAGTTACATATTTGGAATCTGCAGAAAAAATGATATTTGTGTCTAAGATTTCGTCAAAAATGACTCTGTGTAGCATATTGTAACGAGTGGCGAAGCACAGGCTTCTCCAGAAATTGGAAGAAATACCCAATTAGCTTCGGTTTTTCATTAACATAGCACAGGTTTGGAATTACCGAAGCAAACTCCAAAGCATACACATAGGATTATTTTTGACATGTGAGCATGTGACTCGGCCTGTTTAAATTCAAAAATATTGCCGCGCTTTTAGATGTACATAACGCGTACGCGTTATATAACTACATAACGCGTGCGCGTTATATAACTACTTAACGCGTACGCGTTGTATAACTACATAACACGTACGCGTTATATAGTTACAAAACGCGCTCGCGTTATTCAAATCATAAAATTCATGTTTAATACTTGAGAAAGAGGGGGTGTGGAAGACTCCAGGGAATTTTTGTTTAATATTTGAGAAGGGGTGGGGAAGGGCCAAGGGAATCTATGGTTAATATTTAATAGGGGTGGGAAAGGGTCAAGGGCTTAGAAGGATGTTGGAAGCTTGAGTGGGGAGAGATGAAGGGAATGAGAACATGATGGGCTACAAGGGGTGAAGGGAAGTGGAGCTTGAGAGCACTATTAGGAGTAGAATAGGTTCTGAAGAGGTATAGGGTTAGAAGTTGAAAGTGAGACTTGAGTGACAAGGGGGAATGGATGGAGGCAAGGGGGATGTGAGAGAGAAATAAAGAATACAAGGGGGGGAGAGACATAGAGCGAGGGAGGGAGAGGGACAATGGGGAGGAATGGATTTGGAGGGAGTGAGAGATAGATGGGGATAGAACGAATAAGAGATAGGAAGGGAGGGACAGAAAGTGTTGGTGGGAGACATGCAGGGAGTGGTGGCGATGGAGAGAGAGGGAGTGATGGAGATATTGGGATAGGTTGAGGGAAAGATAACATGAGGGAGGGATAGAAGGTGAGAGACAGGCGATGAGAGAGGGAGGGAGAGAAGGTAGGGTGAGGGATGGATGGAGAAAGTTGGAGATAGATATGGATGGTGGGGGGATGGGTTTGAGAATGGAAAGTGACATAATGTGTGTGTATGTGTGTGTGTTTGAGAGAGAGAGAGAGAGAGAGAGATTGATGGTTGGGGAGAGAGAGACTAGAGGGAGTTGTGAGCATCATATTCTCCATCAGCATCATATTCATCATCATCATCATCTTCATGACCATCATCGTCATCATCAACATCTTCATCATCATCACCATCATCATCATCATCATCATATTCCTCATCAAATCAACATCTCCATCATCATTATCATCATCTTTTGAACATCATCATGATCATCATCTAAACATCACCATCACCATCATCATCAACATCTTCATCATCATCACCATCACCATCATCATCAACATCTTCATCATCATCACCATCACCATCATCATCAAAATCTTCATCGTCATCACTATCACCATCACCATCACCATATTCATCATCATTGTCATCTCTAGGCTCCCCATCAACACATCTCCATCATCGTCATCTTCTTCATCATCATCATCTTCATCACCATCATCATCGTCATCATCATCATCATCATCATCATCATCATCATCACCATCATCATCATCATCTTCCTCATCAGATCAACATCTCCATCATGTCACCATCATCTTCATCTTCATCATCATCATCATCATCATCATCATTACCAGCACCATCATCATCAACATCTTCATCGTCATCACCATCATCATTGGCATCTGTAGATTCCTCATCAACATCTCCATCATCATCATCATTGGCATCTGCAGGTTCCTCATCAACATATCCATCATCGTCATTTTCTCCATCATCATCACCATCATCACCATCATGATCTTCTGAACATCATCATGATCATAATCTAAACATCACCATCACCATCATCGTCAACATCTTCATCATCATCGCCATCAGCATCATCATCAAAATCTTCATCATCATCGCCATCACCATCTTCATCATCATTGTCATCTCTAGGTTCCCCATCAACACATCTCCATCATCATCATCTTCTTCATCATCATCATCTTCATCACCGTCATCATCGTCATCAACATCTTCATCATCATCACCATCATCATCATCATCTTCCTCATCAGATCAACATCTCCATCATGTCACCATCATCTTCATCTTCATCATCATCATCATCATCATCATCATCATCATTACCAGCACCATCATCATCAACATCTTCATCGTCATCACCATCATCATTGGCATCTGTAGGTTCCTCATCAACATCTCCATCATCATCATTATTGGCATCTGCAGGTTCCTCATCAACATATCCATCATCGTCATTTTCTCCATCATTATCACCATCATCACCATCCTGATCTTCTGAACATCATCATGATCATCATCTAAACATCACCATCACCATCATCGTCAACATCTTCATCATCATCGCCATCATCATCATCATCAAAATCTTCATCGTCATCAGCATCAGCATCAGCATCACCATCTTCATCATCATTGTCATCTCTAGGTTCCCCATCAACACAACATCTCCATCATCATCATCTTTTTCATCATCATCATCTTCATCTCCATCATCGTCCTCATCAACATCTTCATCATCGTCACCATCATCACCATCATCTTCCTCATCAGATCAACATCTCCATCATGTCACCATCATCTTCATCATCATCATCATCCGAACATCACCATCACCATCATCATCAACATCTTCATCATCATCACCATCATCTTCATCAACATTATCATCTTTATCATCTTCATCTGCATCATGATCATCTTCATTGTCATCACCCTCCTCCTCCTCATCATCTTTATCATCTTCATCTACATCATGATCATCTTCATTGTCATCACCCTCCTCCTCCTCATCATCTTGTGCACTTATGCACTTAGGGATTAATGTTTAGAAGAGGGTCTAAAGGCCTTTATGGGGGAGGGGCTCTAGGAACCATATAAATTATTAGTTTTCTTTGATTTTGTTCGTTGCCCTAGCCATGCACCTAACTTATTTATCGTGCTTGACTATATCGCGTTCGCGTTTTTTCACTACATATCGCGCACGCGTTTTGTATTTCTATAACGCGTGCGTGTTTTGTAACTCCAAAAATAATGGACTGTTGTTGTCCGAGAGCAACTTCACTCTATCCGAACGAAAACAACAGTCCCGCGATTTTTCGAATAGCACGAGCCCGCCACTGAAAATTTTCACATTCTACACGAACTCCATCATTTTTTTTATGCAGGTGCAGCATTGAGGACATCTTTCATTGTTGCTCAGTGTGGTGTTGGGTTATATGTCCATATTTGAAGAAAATAATCAGCAAGCTTGAAGAATCTCCAATTGAAGAACACCAAAGATAAGGCCTTTGAAAGATTCATTTTGCCTATATTTGAGGAGCACACAAGATAAGATATCAAGCTTCAAGACCAACAAGGAAGAACTTCCATTTGCTTATTATTGAATAGCTTGTAATTGAGGAGCAACAAAAACAAACTATATTGAATTGATCATTGTGGTGATGGGGAATGCACGTAACCGAGTAAACAAATCAACAAGGAAGAGACCTCAAGAAGTCATTGAAGAAGAGAAAGAAAAGAAAAGAATATACATGATGAATCGGAGGCTTTCTTTGGAAACTAATCCAAATCCAATTGTAGAGGATACCATGGTTCATCCTCTTAATCCACGACAAGAGGGACCTTCAATTTCCACAATAGTTGTTGAACAAGCACCCCATGGAAGTAATCAAGAAGCAAAACGTAGGTGCTCATTAGGGGATGTTTCAATTCCCACTTCAAGTCAAAGTGATAAGTTACCATCTCAAGATGAAGCTCACGAAGAAACACCCAATTTGCTATCCGGATGTGGTTATACAAGCGATGAAGTCAGAGAGGCGTTGGACATTCTGCCTATTGTTGAAGAAGAGAATGTTATCCACACCATCGATGAGGATGTTGGACTTCCACAAGGGGATGTTGGACTTCCACAGACCATCGATGAGGATGTTGGACTTCCACCATCCAACTACCAGGAAGAGAATGAAGGACACCAAGCTACTACTGAAACGCCAGAGCGTCTTGGTGATGCGCTACATGGTACAATTCCAACCCCCTTACCTCCATTAGCAAGCACACGTCGAAGAACTCCGAAGCGTATACAAGTTGATGAAAGACTTATGAATTCCATTGAAGGTACGCTATCTAAACGTAGTATTGCTTATCAAACTCAACAGATACTTGATAAATATTTTGTTTCTAAATGTGATGGAGATAAATGTAGATTATTTTTATCATTGTTAAAATCTAGGAGCATGAATGTTGTTAGGAAAAAGTTAGGGATAAAGATGATAAAGAATTATGAACCAAGTTCTCATATAGTTAAAAGCCTAGTAGATGCATTTGGTAAAATTGGTAAGAACACACATTCAAAGGACCGCAATGCTGCTCGTCGTGTGTTGTCACAATCAATTGCAAATAAGAACACCAGGGCCCTTCGTATTCTCAGGCTTACATCCGAACTAGTTAATTTGAATGTAAAAACCCTCTGTAGGTATTCTATTAGAAGAGAACATCTTGACACAACCGATCAGACAGATTTTTGGGCCTTTGTTGGTCGGTTTCCACATCGTGACATGAAGCTAGTTGATGCAGTAAAGGGACTAGTGCACAGTTTTTGGCATGATCACACAAGGCCTTCTTCAAACCGAAAGGATGTACTAAAACTAAGAAGGGGTTCAAAGGATCGTGAACCACATACTAAGCATTTTCTTGATATAACACAAACAGAGCTTTACGAGAAATTTAAGATTGAGCATAGACAATTGAACTTGGGGCAAAGATCTTTTGAGAAATGTAAGCCATGGTATGTTAGAATAAATACTCTTCGTAACACTTGTTGTTGTAGATACCATGTAGAATATGAATATTACTATGAAACATTTTTGTACATTCGTCGTGTGTTGCATACTAACATTGTGCAGGATTGCTCCATGATAATACCACCGACTTCATCAAGAGAATTCATTCATAGCATCATGTGCAATAGGCCCGAGGGGAAAACATACTATGCAAAATCTTGTTTGGATGGAACATGCTCCAACTGTGCTGGAATGGCATTATTGAGCCAATGTATGCACGAGAATGGAGACAGTGAATTTGGGAAAATGGTTACAGACATGAAAAGTTTCAAATATATCAACTATGAAATAGTCCCAGGGAAAGAAAGCAAAAAAATACAATTGGTGACATCTCAGGTATGCATTTATATCTATAAAATTATGTTGTAACGGTTACATTTCAATCCTTACTTACAACAAAAATCTGACATTGAGATCATTTTGTGTCACCAGGTACAAGTTAGTGACTTCATCAAGGAAATTATTGAAAAGACACATCAATATGTTCAACATGTCCACGTGGCACGATGGCAGGATGAGAAGTTTAGAATATGTAGAGATACATTTCCCCTTGGTACTATACTTTCAGTTGTTGATTTTGCCGAGAACTACACTCTGCAACCTCAAAATGAGATCCAAAGTCAGTATTATCACTCTGAGCAGGTTTCCTTGATGGTCCATATCACATATAGGTATGGCCCAAATAGCACTGAAGAGCAAAGAGAAATTCTGAAGGAATATCACTTCTACATAAGTGATGATAGGTGCCACGACTTCCACTATGTACGTCATTGCTTCATCATGTTCTATGATCACTTGAAGGGAAGGAACATACAGATGGATCGACACTGGATTTGGTCTGATGGGTGTGCTGGTCAGTTAAAAAATGCACGCATATTTCAGTGGTTGTGTTCATTGCATAAAAACTACAAAGTGCCACATATGTGGAACTATTTTGAGACTGGGCATGGTAAAGGAGAGCATGATGGAGCCGGATCATGTGTCAAAACAACCCTACGAAGAGAGGAATTGAAAGTATCTACAGAATCTACTATTCTAAATGCTCAATCTATAGTCCGGTGGTGCACGTCAGTAATGGGAGAGGAATCAACTATGCGAGTAGAATCCACAAGAAAGAGACATGTGGAGAGATTTTTTTGGGAGGTGGTAGACATAGATCGTTCACATGCATGGGAATGCAAGACTGTGCCTGGGACTCGTGGCTTTCATTCGGTTCGAAGCTCTGATAACCCAGTATTTGAAATTTGGACCAGAAAACTTGCTTGTTTTTGCCCACCTTGTTGTGATGGTGACTGGGATGGGTGTGAATCATTGGATTGGGTTGATGGATGGGATCGCATATCACTTCCACTTGATCATCGTGCAATTGTTGAGTTAACTCCGTTGGAAGAAGACCAATCATCTATTTCTGCAGATTTTGATCATGTCTCAGACCTTGTACAACCCGGTATGATGCATTTCCTTAACATTTTTTGTTTGTTTACGTAGTCTTCAAATGCACATTAATGGTCTTGTATCGCACAAAAAATATTTTGATCATATACCTACAATCATATAATGCAGGGCACATATACGCAGTGGTTGCCTCAAAAGATACTGAATGGGGTGATGAATACTGGTTGGCACGCTGTATAGATGGAAAGCAAACCCTCATTGTGTCCATGACTGACGATGAAAACAACCACTTTCCAACTGGGTCTATGGTTGTTAAAGGTGAATACTTGACACGGGACAACAATGGAAGAAAGAAGGGTGGATATGTTTACAGGGATTACAAACCAGGTGCAAGTGTGTATCACTTTACCAACTTAATCATTGGCACAAACCTTTAGGTACGAACAATGCCTAGTCGAAATACATCGAAGGTACGCTACTTCTTACTGGATACAGAGCACGAGAGACTAATGGAGACCATCAGTATAAGAGATGATTCGGAGGGCTTGGTTGTATGATAATAGGTGGGATCTAGCATGATGAGGTACGTTACATACTTTTAATACTATACTATTTATACTATTTGTAATTGAATATTGATATATGCTCAATTTTCACATGTATGTTTCATATGAATATGTCAATTTTGCGTTCTTGATATGCCAAATTTACGTTTACGTTGTTTATAAATATGCCAAAAGTTCTCTTGTATGTCAAGTTTATGAATATGCCATTTTTTACATATGATCAGTAAACCCTAAAATTATATTATGTTCATCATGTTGGTTATTGGCTTCACCCAACAAAATTAATTCAATTCATGCTCACTATATTAAACAATACACTTATATTAAATTTAATTCATGTCTTGTTAAATATTTCATAATGAATTAGCTATTTGAGAGCACCACCTTAGACCAAGCCATCATCATCAACATCTTCATCATCATCACCATCATCATCATCATTGACCTGCAAAACCCTAGTTTCCAAAGTGTCTAGGCAGGTTCGGGTTAGGAACACTAGCCATACTCGCCCGGTGGATGATTTTCCAAAGTTGACCCGCGTGTGCAAAAATTGCACACTCCCACACTGAGCAAAACCCTAGTTTCCAAGATGGACCTACAAGGTGACACATGGGCCACCGGGTAGGAGGGGAGGGGCACCCCTGGCACTATCCCAGTGTGCTGAATCCAACGGAGTCGATGGTTCGTCGATCCGAGCCACGGTCTTCATTCTATGGCTTGTCCCGTCTCACTACCAAAAGGCCCTCAGGGACACCTACTGGATACCTACCGGGGGCATAGAACTCCAACCATGCAACAAAACCTGGTTCCGGGGAGTCCTGCAGGTGTGTCTAGACCGGTTCGGGCTAGGAACACTAGCCATACTTGCCCGGTGGATTATTTTCCAAAGTTGACCCCCGTGTGCAAAAATTGCACACTCCCACACTGAGCAAAACCTTAGTTTACGAAATGAATGTACAATGAAGCCACTGGGCCATGGGGAGATGAGGGAGAGGGCCCCTTATAGGTAATCGCACGCTAGGAGACCAACGGAGTCGACGGTTTGTCGGTCCGACGTCCGGTTTCTGAGTTATGTCGAGTTGCAAGTCGCATGAAAATGCCGTTCAGGGACACTTGGTGAATTTCCGTCCGGGAGCCAAAAAGAAAACGGAGCAGGAAGATTGCGTGTCGTTGGCTCCCGCAAGTGTGTGTGGGCAATGACGATGTGGGAACACTGCCAACATTGGCTCGGGGGAGGTTTTTGCAGAGTTGACCCACCAATGCGAGATTGCATGCAATTAAACTAAGCAAAACCCTAGTTTACGAAATGAATGCACAATGAAGCCACTGGGCCATGGGGAGACGAGGGAGAGGGCCCCCTAGAGGTAATTGCACACTAGGAGACCAACGGAGTCAACGGTTCGTCGATCCGACGTCCAGTTTCCGAGTTATGTCGAGTTGCAAGTCGCATGAAAATGCCGTTCATGGACACTTGGTGAATTTCCGTCTGGGAGCCAAAAAGCAAATGGAGCAGGAAGATTGCGTGCCGTTGGCTCTCGCAAGTGTGTGTGGGAAATCCCGACGTGGGAACACTGCCAACACTGGCTCGGGGGAGGTTTTTGCAGAGTTGACCCACCAATGCGAGATTGCATGCAATTAAACTGAGCAAAACCCTAGTTTATGAAATGAATGCACAATGAAGCCACTGGGCCATGGGGAGACGAGGGAGAGGGCCCCCTAGAGGTAATCGTATGCCAGGAGACCAACGGAGTCGACGGTTCGTCGGTCCGACGTCCGGTTTCCGAGTTATGTCGAGTTGCAAGTCGCATGAAAATGTCGTTCAGGGACACTTGGTGAATTTCCGTCCGAGAGCCAAAAAGAAAACGGAGCAGGAAGATTGCGTGCCGTTGGCTCCTGCAAGTGTGTGTGGGAAATGCCGACATGGGAACACTGCCAACATTGGCTCGGGGGAGGTTTTTGCAGAGTTGACCCACCAATGCGAGATTGCATGCAATTAAACTGAGCAAAACCCTAGTTTACGAAATGAATGCACAATGAAGCCACTGGGCCATGGGGAGACGAGGGAGAGGGCCCCCTAGAGGTAATCGCACACTAGCAGACCAACGGAGTCGACGGTTCGTCGGTCCGACGTCCGGTTTCCGAGTTATGTCGAGTTGCAAGTCACATGAAAATGTCGTTCAGGGACACTTGGTGAATTTCCGCCCATTTTATAATTTAAGCCACTTTTAAATATTTGAACTTCCATATTATTTTTGAAAGAGTATAATATTTCAAAACTCCTAAAGAGACAAAAACACATGATCAAAACTCCTAAGGCTGCAATTTAGAGTAGCAATAATGGGGGTGATGGAGTTGAATTTGATCCTATGGAAGATAATGATACTAATATTATTGAGAATAAAGGGATAATAGGTTGATCCATGACACCTTTGTTTGCATGGATGAGGATGCACCTATGTATGAGACCTATGATAATATTCATGATGTACATCTTATTGATAAGGCACACAAAGGCCTATACAAGAGATCAAAGATGAGTCACTTTGTCTACTAATTTGATGTTGATAAAATTGAAGGTATTGAATGACATTTCAAACAATGGTATGACAAAGATCCTAATGTATACACAATAACTCTAATGATAAATATAAGTTTTTAATATTTTTTGTGATTGTAATAACTACATTGCGATATCCATTATTTAGTGCATAAATTGATTTTTTCTTATAGATTGTTAGGTAATATTTTCCTATAACCATCAAATATTTTACCTTGCACATATTGAGAATTGTGTGCCCTTATGAAAGATACAAGAAAGGAGTATCAAACAATTGATGCATGTCCTAATTATGATCAAATGATATATTATGGATAGCATGCAACAAATTTAAAATGCCACAAATGTGGGATCAATAGATATTGAACTAATTAGGTAATATATAAGGTGCCCCATAAGGTTCTTTGTCATATCCCTATAATTCTAGGTTTTTGATGATTGTTTAGGTTAAAAAACATAGCACATTTTATGGATTATCATGTACAAAGATAAGTGAAGATGGTATTATATGAGTGGCTACAAATGGTTCTCAATTTACGATCATCAAGGAAATATTACCCATTTTTAAAGAAGAACCTCATAATGTTAGACTTTCATTGGTAGTTGATGGCAATGGGTGTGCATGAGTGAGTTCGTTGAAACCTTGAAAAACATTGTATTGCATTTAGTTTGATTAAATTACACGAGCAAGAACTTTGACATAACTTGTAATGATCATCCAAAATCACAAATTTTAATTAGATACCAATTAGTGCATGCATGTAGGGAATTCGTTGAAACCCTTGAATATAAATGTATCATTCATGTATTCATTCATTCATTCATGTATCATTCATTTATAAGTGAAATGTCAATGTGCATGTCTCCAAAAGTACATGTATCCAAAAGTACATATATATCCAAAAGTATCCAAAAGTGCATGTC
Source organism: Larix kaempferi (assembly GCA_027924585.1). Classification (NCBI taxonomy): domain Eukaryota; kingdom Viridiplantae; phylum Streptophyta; class Pinopsida; order Pinales; family Pinaceae; genus Larix; species Larix kaempferi. Next base: position 8,494,099 of record BSBM01000361.1, on the reverse strand, counting down.
TCCAAAAGTACATGTATATCCAAAAGTATCCAAAAGTACATGTATCCAATGAAGTCAATGTACATGTCTCCAAAAGTACATGCACAATAAAGTCAATGTACATGTCTCCAAAACTGAATGTATCGAAAAGTACATATATATACAAAAGTATCCAAAAGCACATGTGTCCAAAACTATCCAAAACTATCAAAACTCAAGCTTTCTCTTGTTCTTTCCTGACGTTGATCCTCTAGCCACATCTCTAGGATCAATGTGTGTCGCTGGATCCTGCAAATTAAATATCAATTGTTAAATTCAACTAACTATGTACACTAATACATTAGCTCAACAATTATCAACTGGTGCATGGAAAGTGCATGAAACACTTGGTCACTGAAGGACATCTCATCTCAACTGACAAAGGAGATTGCATTGCTTTTGTAGTAGATGGAGCTGTTGGTTGAACATCCAGGATGGTCGAACCAGGGGGGCCAGGAACTGCTCCTGCTAGTGGTGCCTACAATGAAAAAATGTTGAAATAGTTAGAAATGCATGAATAAACAATAGACAACAATAATAAACTATGTAAAGATAATGTTGAAATAGTTACATACCTGTGTGTGATCAGTTACCATTGCAGATGCGGCACTAACTGCTGCATCAACCATCGATGCGAGGTTTTCAGTAGACAACTCGGGTTCCTGATGCAGTAAACATGCAATTCAAACATTAACAAAAACGATTTATGCACTGGATTTCAAGTTAAACAACAAATATCATCGAAGGATATACATTACCGTGGTGTGAGTAAGCCCATGGTCGTGGGCAGCTGGAGTCTTTCTTGGAGTAGAACGCCTCACATACACACGACCCTTGTTCACGAATGGCCTGGAGGAAGATGTAAATCCAGGCAATGGTCCAGATGTGTCGGACGGTGCCTACAGTTAGCAAGTATTCATGTAGTTAGACATGCATGATTCAACAAACAAACATGTATTTAAAAAATGTCATTTTTAATTGTTTACCTGAAGCCCAGATGTTTCATGGGACAGTATGACCATGGGTGCTACCTCCACATTACCTTGCCCCAGTGAAGGATCTACCATCTGCAAGTTTAATAATTGTAAATATTAGACTGTAGATAGCATTAATGAACTAAAATGTAAACTATGTGGAAATTAACAAATTAACAAGTATTAAAAAACTGAAATTTTAAAATGTTTACCTCGGTGTGAGATACGACAATAGGTGGTATATAAGATGGGTCTACCAAATGGGTAGCATCATGCCCCCCTGTAGAGTCTGGAACATCCGGCTCTAGGGCGTCGCTGCTGGCATAAAGCATCAACTGCAAGTTCACAAAATTAATATATTAGCTCAAACTATATATATGTGTACAAAGACGAAAATAAATGAAGAATTTATTACAATTAACCATAAACATACCTCTCTCAAAAACCCACTGAAGGAAACATCTGAGGAAAGACCATAGCAGGGACGACCACATGATGTGCACTCGTGAGGATCAGTACTAGGATGGGGATGTGTCGATGGTCCTGCACTAGTGGATGGTCCTGATGGTCCTGCACTAGTGGATGGTCCTGATGATCCTGCACTAGTTGATGGTCCTGCATGGTGACGAGCTGGTGTATGTACCACACCAGGGACAGATGTCCCTTCCTCACCCATATGTTGAACCATCGTGCCATGGCGAACAACCGCCCGTGCCAACCTCAAAAATGCATCCCGTGTCTGCGGAATAATACGATGTGCTGGTGGGACATCTGGCCCAGGCAACTGCCTGCGAGGTGCAGGGATAGGGCGATCCTGGTCTCGAAGCCTGGCATTGGGTCGGTTTTGGGGCATCCCCCCACCGATCCCCTGAAACTGCAAGATGTCAAAATAGTTAACGTGTTTATGCAACACAAACTCTGCGTACATATTTCGAAGGAAATATAAGGGAATTTCCCTGTTGTTGTGTGGTGGCATATCAAAAACCATGTACCATCTGTCCATCCAGTTATCAACAAATGGTTGAAACGTGCACCACTCAATGGAGATATGCGGCCTGCTTGCATTTGGGATTTCCCCCGTCCGAGGGTCCCTAAACAATGCAAATATAAGCTCTTTGGATATTTTCAACTTTTTTATTGCATTGTAATCTAGCCCATCAGCATATTGTTGTCTTTTTCTTTCTCTGTAAGATGCAATATCATATAGGACATTCGTATATTGTGAAATGGTGTCCACAATTGCATCCAAGGTTGATGCAAGTGAACGGCGAATCCTGTCACCACCACTAAAAGCTGCACTTATGCCCCTCAATTGGGCAAGCTCGATCAATATCTCGGCATTGGTATCCATAGCCGCAACTGCAATAAAGACATTAATACGAAAATCATTAGAAACATATACATGGTATATAATGACGTCTCTTCAAAATTGAACATGTATTAAATCAAACTCAGGTAAGCAATTTAATGGCATTCACTTACATACATTTAAAACTTAAAATTAAACATTTGACAATTAAAAAGTAAGTTAGTCAAATTGGCAGAGAGGAGGAGGAGGAGGATCAGGGCAGTGATGAGTTTGTTGATTCAGGCATGGAGGAGGAGGATCAGGGCAGTGATGAGTTTGCATCTATGTGTCTCAATGTCTCATTGTGATTTGTGATTGTGAATGACAAATGTGTTGTGATTTGTGAATGATCTAATTTCTATTGAATATTTCATATTTGTAATTGTAAATGTAATTTCTATTGAATATTTGTAATTGTAAATGTTAAATTTTATTGGATCTATATGTCTATATTTTTAAATTTTAATATATTTTAAAAATATATTAATTCCGGGGGTCACCGTGTCCTACGTGTCCTAATTTCGGGGGTCACCGTGTCCTACGTGTCCTAATTCCGGGGGTCACCGTGTCTAGTGGGGACCAGGGATCAAATTTGAAGGGTGGGGTCCCATTTCACTATGAAGGGCTATGAGATATTGAACACTATTGAAGGGCTATGAGAAATTTATTAATATTTATTCTATGTGTATATATGGATGTGTTCATGTTGCATGGATTGGATTCTAGGTTAACCGAGGCCTTTTTAGAGCAAAGAATGGGGTAATTACTATTTGGGAACAAGTTTTTTATCAAATGTAAATTGCGGTGATGGAAGATATTGAGAGTGCCACATGTTGTGGAGAAAGTAGTATTGATTCCTATGACGTAATAGGGAGTTCAAAAAGTCTGGTTTCAAGTATTGTCATGCGTAGCTCGATTGATTTTTCTCGCGCTAGGGTTGTAGCAAATGTTATGGCCATTGCTGTTAAAAGGATTGATGGGGTGGAATCCCGTGAAACGATGAGTTCTTTTGTTAAGACGTAGATTCAGTGAAAGTTGGTGGGAGTCTTATGTTCATTTTATGCACAAAATTCGATTACTTGATTTTGTTGCATTGTTAACTCTCCTCCTAGTCATAGCTACAATCTCTTATATAATTGTGAAGGTTATCAATCCACTCAATATATTAAAGTTGTAGTAGGCCAAAATCATCAACATATTTATTGTACTCACAAATGTTGACATTCCAATTTCTATGTAGAGCGCCCATTAACATTAGATTGTATGGGACATGTTTTTGAGGCATGATGTCATTATCTCATAACAACAAGCTTTTTATCCATAAATATGTCATCTACAAGCCAACGGAATTGTTCCTAATCCTTTAAAAAACTTTGTCATAATTATATCAATACCAACATCCCTACCTATTGACTTAGCTTAGAAGATATTACACCTTCAGATAACCAAACCTGATTCCAAGGTTGGTAATCATAAACGTAAAAGCATCATCATAAGGAAATAGCATGTTGTGTTGAGGAAATTCCTTTTTTCCATTTCCTTCTCAGGATAATATTTGCTTGTGGATCATTTAAAATGTATAATTTATTTTAATATTGGGAAGCTAAATTCAAATTCATTAATATATTAATATGATTTGATTTTTTTATTAATAATAAGTTATTCTTTTCATTTGAAAATGTAATAGTACATCAAAATTTCAATGTTTACTGACGTAGTAAAGTTGAGAGGCTTTATTTTTCAGTGGATATAGCAGACCTGTAAATTCATAGGATGTCAAAAATCTAGTCAGCCTTGAAGTTGAGCTCCTCAAAGAAAACGAATTTCTTTAAATATGTTTATGGCAGGCTGGCATTGCCAGCTTCGCTCTGCAAACTATCCTGGAGGACTGGAGGAGATAGGGTAGGTGGAGCTTGGAAGTAGCTCAACCACAGTGGAATAGGGGTATAAGAAAAAGCTTGTTTCTATTCATGCAATATTATATATTGATGGTCGGAGCCATGGAAGCATGGAATTCGAGCATTGACTTGATACAACAAAGAAAACAAAAGGTGGAACTCGGGAGCTGTAGGATTGACTTGATACAACAAAGAAAACACAGGGTGTGAGGATGGGAGCCGTAGACGGTAGGATTAACTTAATACAACAAAGAAAACACAGGGCTATAGGTAGGGGCCACGGGCAGGAGCAACAACCTGCAACATTACAAGAAGTTTATGGATTGTGGATTTTGTCTGAAATGCCAAATTCGCGGGGGCACATTAACATAATATATTATACATTGAATACTCAATTAACTCACGGAGTCAGCATTCACAAATTGGTATGTGATAACTTGTAACTTGGTAAGCCCGCTAGCAACAACACGTATGAGCCACCTACCAGGTTTAATAATTTTGTTGATGCCATTAAATGTGTTAAACACGTAAGCGCTCGCTACAAACACGAGAACTTCAAAGCGTTCAAGCCATGGGATGCTCAGTGTAAGCCCGTCCACGTAAGTTTCTCAATGATATTATTAGAGGCCCAATGGTCCATGATCCATGGATGATCGAACACGTGGATATTGGAGAGTAACCGAGTCCCACTCCCAAGTCACCTAGCTAGTAGCCGCATTCCCAATTTCCCACTAAAAACTGTTGATGGGTGAAATTTGAAGCTACCCTTCTGTTGAAATTTTAAACAGTAGTGGTTAATTTAATTATTGAAGGGCTTACCATGAAATTAAATTTTTTTTGCATGGTAAAATTTGAAGTGGCCTTCTATGACGTGTAAAATGACCTCTGAAGGGCCCTGAAGGCTTCAAATTTGAAGCCTGGTGGGGACACTCGTGTCCCATGTCCTCGTGTTGGGTGACTTAGATGGATACATTATAGAAAGGGGGGAGTTCAATTTTTTTCAATTTTAGGTTGGATTATGAATTTTTGAGTTTTTGAAGAGGGATTCATTTTAATTATTCACTCATCTTGGTTGAGGGAGATTGAGGGAAATGTGAATTTAATTAAAGATTGGGTTATTCCCAATTTTATCAATATTACAAAACTAGGTTTTTTTAAACAAAAAAAAATAGTAATTTAGGTTAAAAATGACAAAAAAATGGTATGGGTGAATGAATTACCTGATCGGATGACAATCTACCGGTGAATTTGTCTCCCCTCCAGCTAAATCGAGCAACAACGATACTTGAGTGGGCCACAAACCGTCCTCGTCCAGGGTCAATTTCGCCTCTATTTCGCGTTTCTGATGCGTGAGTGCCGCGGGTGGTCGACAATCGCCGGGACTGTGTATTTAAATTCATTTTTAGATTTACATAACACGTACGCGTTTTGTAACTACATAACGCGTACGCGTTTTGTAACTACATAACGCATACGCGTTATGGTTACCTATCCTACATGTCCAATGACATGTTAGGCTCGGGTCTTACCATGGTAGGTGCTAAACATCAGAAACGCGTTATGTTTTATATATCAGGAACGAGTTTTGAAAAAGTAGCATTGCATCTAAAGTGACCCTCATCTTCTTGCACACACCCATATCAAAATACTCTTTAAAACCCTCAACAGAAGCAAGATTTGCTACATACCATGTCATTTTTATTTGATGAAGAAACTAAATCAGCACTTCAAACTTTAAAGCTTTCTAATAGTGGAGTCGCCATGAAACCTTCAACATTCTGACATGGAGTCACCAATCCTCCTAGTGGAGTCACTTTCATACTGAAATTTTGATGAGTGGAGTCTCCAGGTGAATGGTACACAACCTTCTCAATGTCTGACTACTGTTCACCATCAATAATCAGATCTGAAACTTTGTAGTTCTCCCAGGGATGATATGACTCTCGTTCCCTGGTAACGGCGCCACTTAGTTAACACCCAAATTGACCCTCAAGGTTGTGGGAGAAGGCCAAGCTGGGGTAACCACAAAACCACTTTAGATTGCACTTCTGACCCAGGGCAATCAGAGAGGGATCTCTCTTAAACTCGTAAAAGACTGAAAATAATCAAAGGTTTTAGCAGTGAAAAACACACAGAGGTCAGATTCTGGTAGGACAATTGTTTAAGGGTTTGGTGAGATAATCGGGAGAGAAAACATTGGGCAATGGAGTCAAAACATAATACATAAATCAAATAACAGTGTTGTTGCATGGAATCCCAGGGCAGAGGCAAAATAACCATCCATTTACAGTCAAAATGTAGTTGTCTGGTGATAAGGGAAGAAGAAATGAACATTCCATTGACGCCAGCATCTAACAGGGATGAATTTGATGTCAACTTTAGTGGAAATACTTGGTGAATATCCGAAAACAATAGCCAGAGCTTGTAATCAAGAATTCTACACTATTACACACTAGTTCTAGATATGAAAAAGAAAACATAATGGAAGTAAATAACATGAAGCACATTCACATGAGAAGAGGAAATACAGACTGTAAAAGTAAATGACACATGAATCTTTGCCCGAAAATTAGCTTCAACCTTGCAATTCTATTAATGATTACATCTCAAAAACAGGGCTCAGTTCTCCTAGGCCTCAGCTCACTAAATTTCCAACCCTTTTCTCCTCTATTACAATGCTTATATAGATCTTCTCAGCCCTCAGGATCGAGCTACCTCAATGGAGAATGGTTACAATTGCATTGACACCTATACAGAAAGTTCAACAACCCTAAGAGTCGGTTACAACAAATTGTGTTTAGTTTAGGGCACAGATTGCTAAAACTAAGTTTTGAAGCCCCATTTGTATATCCCAAATGCTGATAGCTGTGTAAATTTCAAGATTTTTTTTGTAATTGGGCATGTCCCTGACAAAACCCATGTCTCCATTTCCTCGGATTCCCCTATAACTCATCGAGATCTGCTTCAGAAGTTGATGACCCATGCAGCAATTTGGAATTCTCGTAAAATGCCCTGTAAATATCTCTTTGATTCTCCCAAATCGTGACACCTATGTAAAACTTGAAAGAGGTTATTGTATATTGGCCCATGCTGGAGAAAAACCTCTCTCGTTTTTCCAAAATTCCTCCCAGTTTGGTGGAGACAGCGAGTTGAAAAAGATGACTAAAACAGTCATTTTCACTAAAAACAAGTCTGCCCTCCATATAAAATTTCATTGAATTTAAATTTTTCCTTTTCTTAAAATTTCAGGATTTGCTTGCAACTGCTGATCCTCTTACTATTGATCAATGACCCTTCCAAATATTTAGCACATTACTGGTGCTAACAGTTCTCATCCAAGAAAGAATCTCCATCCTTGAAAGTTTGATGTACTCAAATTTTCCAACAAGAGCTCGCTGAGACAGAGCAATCCCTTCCTAACACACATAGCGGCCTTCCTTTGTGGGCCTTCTCGAATTTGAGTCTTCGCTTCTGCTTAGGGTTTAAGTTCCCGACCAGTCACTAATCCCTTTTCTGAAACACTGAAGTCATTATTTAGAGCAGCACCCTTACGAATAGAAATATCCAAATCTTTACCAGAAAAGAGAACCTTATTTTCCAGATCAGCTGGACAGGAGTTGGGGGAAGAAACACCTTGGGTTGCAGAAAAAATGAGGTGTGCCAAGGGGCCTCTTAGTCCCATTTTCATCCCAAGGGTCATCTAACTGGATTCCATCTAGATTAGCCAAGTACTCGACGATTGAACTAGGGTTAGTCCTTACCCCAAAAAGAGAGCCTGCGGCACGAGGATAAGAAAAACCCCCGTTGGACTTACCGCCGCCAGTTGGAAAGCCATGTGGTGAAAGGACAAAAAGGTTATCATACATAGTGAAAACAAATATCTAGAGGCCTCAAATTCATAACTCTTAGAAAGTATAAAGGGAAAAAGACAACCCACAAATAACACAACCATAAAAACTAGAAAAAAAATCACTTCACTCGAACAAATAATCAGAAAAATGGATTAAGAATGGTTCCAACTTTTTTTACTGGTTGGTATTAGGCTAGCCACATAGCAGCTAGCTGAACTCCAATCCCATTCTCCTTCTTATCTCAATCGGCTAAGGTTTTCAGTTCTAAGTTTTTGAGGCCTAGGGTTTGATTGCACTAAATATCAATAATATCATAAGCCCCTACAACAAAAACAATAATAACACAAGAGTTTACGTGCCCTAGTATATTGTTATTATTATAAACCAATTATTTTAGGAACTAAAAGCATCAACCAATGATTTTGAGTTGGTTCATTTAAGATTTTGGGTATATAAACACAGAATGGGTTGGACTAAGTGAATGAAAAAATTATCATGATAATTTTACGTGCCTAGGTGAATGTGAATGGCAACGTTGTAGTTTTTATTAATGATATCAATGAATTTGAAGGAGACAACGGCTATAATTTAATGAATGATTTTGTTGTGAAGTGATTGTTTTTATGTATGATATTGGTCAATTTTTTGTATTTTAATGATGAATATGTGTGAACAATGAGCTTTGTGAACTTGGAAATGCAAGGTTTCCAATTGCCATACATCTCTCCATGCTTTTTCGTAGTGTTGTAGTTTGTTTTTTATGACACGAAATGAATTTTAAGGAGAGAGTGGAGATAATTTAATGAATGATTTTGTTGTGAAGTTGTTGTTTTTCTTTGTATGATATTTACGTTGATAGGTGTTTTATTTTAACATTTGGGAGTGAGAGCTGGGTAGGTGATTTTTTATTTTTTTAATAATAGATGGTTAGATTTCAAGGATGCCGAAATATACTTCGTCTTACACATAAATCAAGCATTCAGATTTATTGAATTAAGTTACGGGCATGTTTAAATCCAACTGACACCCATAAACACTCATAAAATAATTAAGGTAAATTGAATAGACAACCCTCCGACGGTTTCATACAATGAATAAGGATAACGGTTTCATAGACAACCCTCCGAGGGTTTCATACAATCAATAAGGATAACGGTTTCATAGACAACCAAGCGTTTTTGGAATTAACATTATGCATTGAGTTTTAACCAAAATCTTCAAAACTTACAAAAATACCAAATGGAATTAACATTGAGGTAAAGTAAATTTAATTTTAAGTCTTGCAATTTTTTAAGTTTATTAAATGGAAGAAATAATTTAATGATATATTAATAGAATGAATTAACAATAATAGCCTATATATAACTTAATATTATAAATTTCCGTCATATTAATTATTTCCTATTATAATTATATACCATGGCCTATTAGCCATATCTATAACTATAATAAACTAACTATGGCTATATAAAAGCCCTAGTGTGTATATAGCTGGTGATTTAGGTCGGAAAGCATTCAACCATATACCCTTGATAATCAGCAAACACTGAGATTTATTTTCCTATATATCTTTGCCTTGTAACTAATCCCAATCTGACATGGAAGGTTTAGATGTCCAAATTCTATTGTTATTTTTTGTATGCATATGGCTGGCCCAGATTGTTGGTTCGATGTAATATTTATATGGCATTGTTTTACACAGAAGCGACCGATTTGTGTTATCAAATTTTATAATGGGATATGAGTAATATCAAAAGATATACGCTACCACCCTTAACTGATGCACATATAATTAAAAAATTTCTAACAGATCTCTTTTAAATTAAAAAACAAATATTGATAAATTAAAAAAAATATTGATAAGAAGAATTAAATTCCATAGTTGTAAATTTTCAGTGTAGGCCATTCAATTAGATCTAACAGGACCCTTTTAATTATGTCAATTGAAAGCCATAAACAAAATGTTAAAAGTTAATAAAATATTTTGTGTTTTGATTTTAACTATATAAATTAAAACAAATATAAATCAAATCACTTATACTGCTATAAACAATAATAATGCAAAGCATTTATAGGTGTCTTTAAAGAATTTAGGTGTTTTGATTTCAAGTGTATCCGTTATATATGTTAAAACAAGTATAAATCAAAGCACTTATATGGCTAATAACAATGCAAAGCATTCATACGTATCTTTAAAGAGTTTAGGTAAGAAGGATTTAGGTTTTTATTTTTTATTTTTTATTTTTTTATAATTAAAAAAACTATGCAATTTTTTTTAAAATATTACATATAATTATATTTTGAAATTATTTAAGTTATTTTAATTGTAGTAAAAATAATCATTATGTAAATAATATAAATCTTTATACAAATTAATTATATAAATTTTAAATAAAATACATTATATAAAACTTATTAAAAAATAGCCAAATAATATTATATAAACTTTATAAAAAGAAAATTAACATTATGAAAAAAATTATATAAACATTTTAAAAAATAAAATTGTATAAACGTTAGAGAAAAAAATTGTATAAATATTTTAAGAAAATTGTATAAACATTAGAGAAATAAAATATTTATAAAAATTAATTATATAAATAAGAAATAAAATGCATTATATACCACTTATTAAAACTAAATAATATTATATAAACTATAAAGAGAAAATTAACATTATGAAGAAAAAAATTATGAAAAAAAAATATAAACATTTTAACAAATAAAATTTAAAAATTATGTATTTTATTCTACCAATTTAAATTATAATTATAGTAAAAGTAATTGAAATTCAATGTTATATTTAAATATCAACTTAATAAAAGTATGACAATAATTCTATAAGATAACATAATTCAATATTTCAATGTAATAAAAGTATATAAAGTTATATTTTAATATGCACTATATCTATTAAAATATTTGAACTTGAAATAATTTAATTTCACAATACTAAAAAATAATTTCAAATTTTATACCTAATAAAAAATTCGGAAAAATTGTAGTATATAAATTTGTAAGGAAATTGTAAAAATATTATGAGAAAAAAATGTGAATATTACAAGTAATTCAAAATTGTATTGCAACATCCACTACAACATTAAATTATAGTAAAAATATATAATGTCACAATTCACTATGGACTATATTCTATCAATTTAAGTTATAATTATAGTAAAAGTAATTGAAATTCAATGTTATATTTAAATATCAATGTAATAAAAGTATGACAATAATTCTATAAGATAACATAATTCAATATTTCAATGTAATAAAAGTATACAAAGTTATATTTTAATATGCAGTATATCTATTAAAATATTTGAACTTGAAATAATTTAATTTCACAATACTAAAAAATAATTTCAAATTTTATACCTAATAAAAAATTTGGAAAAATTGTAGTATATAAATTTGTAAGGAAATTGTAAAAATATTATAAGAAAAAAATGTGAATATTACAAGTAATTCAAAATTGTATTGCAACATCCACTATAACATTAAATTATAGTAAAAATATATAATGTCACAATTCACTATGGACTATATTCACCACTAAAGTATTTAAAAGTGATTCAATTTGACAATATTTAAAAAATTTCAATTTTCAATTCAAAGCTAATACCCTTACCTATTTAAAAACAAATACAATATATACATTTAAATACAAAAAAAAATGATATAAACATTTTTAAAAAATTATAATATATATATATAATAATAAAAAGAATTCCAAATTTTAATTCAAAGTTAATCTACTAATCAAATTTAGAAAAATTATATAATGTATAGATTTATAAGAAAATTGTATAAACATTATGAGAAAAAAATGTGAATATTGTAAGTAATTCAAATTTATATTGCAACATCCACTATAACTTTTAAATTAAAGTAAACATGTAGAATGTCACATTTCAATATGGACTATCTTCACCACTAAAATATTTGTATTGATTTAATTTGACAATATTAAAAAAAAATCAATTTTCAATTCAAAGCTAATACCCTAACATGATTTAAAATAAATACAATATATATATATATATATATATATATATAAACATTATAAAAATGTGCAGGTTTACTCTTTTTAAATCATATTAATTTTCACTTTTATAGAGTGTCACATTTCAATAGGGCTACATCAGTAAAGTATTTGAATTCAGAATAATTTAATTTGACAACACTAAAAACATATTTCAATTTTCAAGTCAAAGCTAATACTTACAATATATATGTGTGTGTGTGTAAACATCGTAATAAATGTGTCTCTATATTTTTATTAAATCATAATAGTTTTTCACTTTTCCTATGAATTTTAGTTTTATATATCAATTAATACAATATTAACAATATTATTTATATTATACATAGGTAAATATAAAACATTACATATTTTCATGTAAGGTGGTTTTAATACTCCCAAATTAAAGTGTTCTAAGCTCAAATACTTTAGTGAATACAATTGATATTGAAAAATGATATTGTATGCTTTTACTAAGTATCAATTTTTAAAATTCTAGATTTAACCACTTACACTTATTACAATCTAACAAAATCCCTAACATAATTAATATGGTTGACCACTCAACCAAATTAAACCATGGTCAATCATAGTCAACCATCATCAACCATAGTCAACCATGGTAAGTTAATGTTAACCAAAAGTCAACCAAAGTAAAAAAAAAGTCTACCATTGTCAATCAAATTCAGCCATGGTAAAAAAAAAAATCAACCATGCTCAACCATAATCAACCATTGTCAACCATAGTCAACCAAAGTCTACCATAATCAACCATGGTCAACTATAGTCAGCCAAAGTCAACCAGGGTCAACCAAAGTCAACCAAAGGAAACCATAGTAAGCCACGGTTAATCAAAATCAACCATGGCCAACCAAAAGGCAACCAAAATCAACCATAGTCAACCAAAGTTAACAATGGTCAACAAAAATAAACCATGGTAAAAAGAGTCAACCATGGTTAAGCAAAGTCAACCATACACAACAAAGTCAATCATTGTCAACTAAAGTCAACCAAAGTCATCCGTCACCAATCATGGACAACCATAGTCAACTATGGGCAACCATGGTGAGCCATAGTCAACCATTGTCAACCAAATTCAACCATGGCTAGCCATTGTCAACCAAATCCAACCAAATTCAACCATGGTCATCCACAGTCAACCATGGTCAGCCATAGTCAACCAAAGTGAACCAAAGCGGACCGAAGTGAACCATAGTTAACCAAAGTGAACCATAGTCATCTAAAGTCAATCAAAGTCAAAAGTCAAATAAGGTCAACCATAATCAGTTAGTCCACCATAATAAACCATAGTCGAAGTTAAATAAGGTCAACCATATTCAACCAATAGTAAATTAGTTAACCATAATAAACCATAATCTTAGATAACCAATATTAACCAATAACCAATTAAAAACTTGAGTAAAGTCACCCATAGCCAACCATAACCAATCCTGGGCAACCATAATGTGGTTGACCATGGCTCACATTGGTTGTGCATCATTCAATTTGGTTTACCATGGTTGCCTCAACAATGGTCAACCAAAGTTAAACACAGACAACCAAAAGTCAACCATAGACAACCAAAAGTCAACCATAGACAACCAAAGTTTACCATAAACAACCAAAAGTCAACCATAGACAACCAAAAGTCAACCATAGAAAACCAAAAGTCAACCAAAGTTAACCATAGACAACCAAAAGTCACCTATAGACGACAAAAAGTTTATGGTCAACCTTAAACTACCAAAAGTCAACCATGGTAAATGATGATCAACTAAAGTCAACCATACTTTACTATGGCCAACCAAATTCAACTAAAGGTCAACCAAAGTCAAGTAATGTCAACCATGGTAAAGTAAAGGTAAACCAAAGTCAACTAACATCAACCATGGTAAACCAAACTAAACCAAAGCCATCCATGGTCAGACAAATTCAACCATGATCAACCAATGTCAACCGAAAGTCAATGAAAGTCAACTTTGGTCATCCAAAGTCAACCATGGTTAACCAAAGTCAACTAAAAGTCAACCAAAGTCAACTAATTTAAACCATGGTAAACCAGAGTCAACCATGCTCAACCATTGTCAATCAAAGTGAATCATAGTTAACTAGAGTCAACCATTGTCAACTAAAGTTAACCATGGTCGACCAAAGTCAACAATGGTTAACTAAAGTCAACCATGCTCAATGAAATTCAACCATGGTCAACCAAAGTTAACTATGATTAACGAACATCAACCATGGTCAAACATAGTCAACCATGGATCACCATTCTCAACCATAGTCAAACAATGGTTGGCCATGATCAACCAAAGTCAACCAAGGTCAACCAATATCAAGTAGAGTCAACCTTGAGAAACCATAGCTAACCATAGTAACCCATCTTCAACTAAAGTCAGCCATGGTCAACCAAAGTCACCCATGGTCAACCAAATTCAACCATGGTCAACCATTGTCAATCATGGTAAACCATAGACAAGTGAACCAAATGCAACCATGGTCAACAAAATAGGTATTTGTTAAACAACTTTCAAATTGGAATTGGAAGAAGGCCATTGGAATTTTTGTTTTAGTAAGTATTATTGAAGATATGGTTATTTTGATTTATGGTTGACCATGATCAAACCTGGTCAAATATGGTCAACCATGATCAACCATGGTTGACCATGGTCAACTATGGTCAAGCATATTCAACTATAGTCCACCATTCTCAACCATAATTAGCCATAATCAACCAAAAGTCAACCAAAGTCGACCATGGTCAATGATAACCAACCATAACCAACCATGAAAAACCAAAGTCAACCAAAGGTAGCCATGGTCATCCAAATTCAACCATGATCAACCAAAGTTAACCATGGTCAACAAAAATCAAATTTGGTCAGCCTAAGTCAACCATATTTAACCAAAGTCAACTTTGGTCTACCAAATCCAACTAAAGTCCAATGAAGTCACCCATGGTCAACTAAAGTCAGCCACATGGTAAACCAAAGTCAACCAAGGTTAATAAAAGTCAACCATATTCAACCAAAGTCATTCATTTTCAACCATGGTCAAACATGGTCAACCATGGACAACCATAGTTAACCAATGGTTGATCATTGTCAACCAAAGTCCAGAATGGTAAACCATAGTCAAGCATTATCAACCATGATCAACCATGGTTAGCCATAGCCAACCATAGTAACCCGTGGTCAACCAAAGTTAATCGTGGTTAACCAAAGTCAGCCATGGTCAAGCCAAAGTCAACCATATTCAACCAAAGTCAACCATACTCAACCAAAGTCAACCATGGTCAACCAACATCAACCATGGTCAATGAAAGTCAACCATGGTCAAACATAGTCAACCATGGACAACGATAGTCAACCATTCTCAACCATAATCAACCAATGGTTGACCATTGTGATCCAAAGTCAACCATAGTCAAGCATAATCAACCATGATCAACCATAGCCAATCATAGCAACCCATGGTAAACCAAAGTCAACCATGGTCAACCAAAGTCAGTCATGGTCAACCAAAGTCATCCATGGTCAACCAAAGTCAACCATGGTAAACCATAGACAACCGTAGTCAACCAAAACCAACCATGGTCAAGCAAATTCAACCATGGTTGACTATAATCAAACATGGTTATCCAATTTCAACTAAGGTCAACCAAAGTCAACCATGGTTAACTATAGTCAACCATAGTCAACTATATTTTATTATAGTCAACCATGAACATCCAAAGTCAATGATGTTCAACCATAGTCAGCCATGGTTAACCAAAGTCAACCATGGTTAACCAAGGTCAACAATAGTCAACCATGGTTAACCGTTATATTTAATTAATATATTTATTATTATTTAATTAATATTATTAACTATGTGGCCATAATATTATTTTTAATTATTATATTAATAATAATAATTAACCAAACCTAACCAGCAGGTTGGCCGTCAACTAGCAAGCCATATTAATAATTAATATGGCTTATATATGCCGATCGGCGTATATCAACCATGACCAGAAATTTAAATACGGTCGATATACGCCGATTGGCGTATATAAGCCATATTAATTATTAGTATGGCTTGCTGGTAGTAAAAGTTTTGTATTTTAATGATGAATATGTTTGAACAACGAGCTCTATGAAATTGGCAACGCAATATTGCCATACATCTCTCCATACTTTTTGTACAGCTGCATAATTAATAGGCATACAAATCACTCTATTTAGATTTTATAGCAGTCTTGCTGAAGCATGGAGTCGAACACATTATTGATATTGACTTTAAGGTTAAAGGGACTTTGTCACACTCTTGCAATGTACATGAGTATCAATAAAGATGGAAAAAATAGTTAAATTATATATTTTCTATTAGAGAGATGGAGAACAATTTACAGTATATAATTAAAATAAATAAGAAAAACTTATGAAAACTACTTTATAAATTTTTTAACATAAATTTTTTAATATTAAAAATAATAAAATGAATTTTAATATATAACCTCTTAAACAATCAACCTTGTATTTTTATTAATGATATTGTTATTAATTAGAATATATAAATGCAATATAAAATATTTAAAAATATGTCTTGAGATAATGACATCCATACTATAGGTATATACCCTAAAGGACAGCCATAAAACTTTTTTAGAATTTAAATATTTTTTTAATATTAAAAATAATAAAATGAATTTTAATATATAAACTTTTAAATAATCAACCTTTTTCATTATCTCTAAATTGTATTTTTTATTAATGATATTGTTATTTATTAGAACATATAAATGCAATATAAAATATTAAAAAATATATCTTGAGATAATGACATCCATACTATAAGTATATATTCTAAAGGAAAACCATAATAGTCTTATGGTCATGGAAAAATTAGGACCAAGAGTTCCGTAAAGTTCTTTTTCCAATAAATTATGGTTGATAATTTGTCTTAAGGAAGAAAACTACCAATACATACATATTGATGATGTGTTTTAAGGAAGAAAACCATGTCTTAATAGTATTGATAACTCTCCCTGCTCTGAGTTCCATGTTAATTCACTTAATAATTCTTTAACATTTAAATTTAGTCCATTTTTCTCTTCTCTTTTGAGAAAGCAATGATTGTAGCAATATAATGCCAACATACAAACATATGGGAAAAACCAAAAAGAAAAATGACAAAATTGTAAAGTACTTTGTGTGTGAATGTACTTCAATTTAGCACACTAAGATGTGAAGATTGATGTAATTTATTGATTCAATGTAAATCTAAATCTATTAAGCACTTGAATGCAAGCAATGCCATTTCATTTATATTATTAAGCATGTAAATGCAAGCAATGCCATTTCATTTATATTGAAGATTAATAATTGAAAATGTGAATTAAATTTTATTGCCTTTTTTCCATTGAGTTTGTGTGCATTTTGTGTATGGATATGATTTTATCAGCAACTGTTAGACAACACATCATGAAAATACATGAAGAAGATAAAGATAGACATGAAGACGAACAATGTCAGAAAATGCATCATATTAATGAACAATTAAGTTATCTTGGATATGTACATAGACACACATATATATTACAAAAAGACCATAACTGTCATGTAACCGTATAACAGTTAGGTAAACTAAAGAACTATGATTAGTCATTAACATCCCCCCTTAATAATAAGTTTGTTAGTGCCTGAAAAACTGCCACTACTGGACAATAAAAAATGTGTCAAGCAAATTCAAAGAATACAAATCTCAAGAAGGTCAGCTACAAATGGCTAAAAAATATCTCTATAAACAAATCTGGCAGAAGATGAATAATTCTACTAAGTTGCATGGTTTCAAGTTGACCATAAACTATCTAGTAGAGAAATAGTTGTATATGTTCTCTGAAAATGTAAACAAGCAGAACTTTATGTGTTCTACTTGATTGGTGGTTTTTGAATGAACACAAACCATGACAACAACAATGAGGTGGTTTTCGGATGACCATGAACCATATCAACTAGAAGCTTGAACGAGTTCTGTTGATCACAAAAATTGTACCAAGAACCACAAAAGATGGTTTAAAGATTACCAAAAACTTTCAATAAAACAAGTACACTCTCATGTGTTCTACTCAATTGATGGTTCTGGAAACTTGACTTTCACTCTGTCTTCAAAATTAAGGAACAAGGTTTCATACTTGTTTCCCATTTGTTCACAAGCTCAAAACAAAAAATTGGAACCTAACTTCACACTGCAGATGTTATCCCCCCCCGTCAGGGACAAGGTGAGAAAAGTGAAAACTGTTCAAAATCTTATGTTTCTCTTGTTTGTGACTGTCTTTTATCCCCCTTGTCATGAAAAATATATCAACTGCATCAACTTCCTTCGAATGGTTAAATGTCTGAACATAAACAAGTTCAAAATCATTATTTGGTCCTTCATTCACAAACTACTGAAATTTCTAAACAGAAACAGGATCAGAATGGCATTTCTTTTATTTTGCTGCATGTCTTGTTTTCACCCTTTTACAATAATCCAATAATTAATCTCTCAGATACAACAAATGGGTTATGAATTTAACCAATTCAACAATATTTGATACTTACAAACACAATAGTACTTACATGTTGGGATGACCTATGGGAGGCCCGCACGAACCACAACTTATAGGTAAAAAAAAATACATTGTTTTGCATGGTTGTCTTTTTAAACTTTTTGTACAATTGGTTTCGCTGCAGAAACCGAATGGCGCAGTAGTTACAAGTAATGTCATGATATTTATCAATGAGCGCGTGGTGGAGAAGGATCGTTGAGTGAAGACTCACTCGGTCCTGTAGAGACCAGGAGAGGAGATACCACACATTTGGCACTTCACATAGAGTGACCAACATTGTCCTTGATGACTAATGTGCCAAATTTGGAGAGGCATCTTAATGGGGACCAAGGAGGTGGATGGAGAAAGAGATGCTTGGCAAATAGTTAATCAAGGCAGCATCACTCAGAACAAAACCACATAAGCCAAAAACGTCACGAATATTGCTGGCTTGTTATTAAGCCGTTTGTCACTTAAGATCTGAGCTAGATAGATAAGCTAACAGAACAAATTCAATCCGTAGCAAAACATCACAGCAATTGTACTTATCCATATAATAACTAGTCTAGCTTGTGGTTTGTGAATATTCATAAGCCACAAGTTAAGTGTCACCAACTACTAGTTATCCATGCTTTAGCTATTAGTTATAACATGTAAACTAACACGCGTATATATATATTCAAATTTAGAAAGATTACCATAAAATAAATCTTAAATATTCACATTACAGTTATCTCATCTCATGTTTTTGCAATCTAGGAAGAGAACCATACTATAAAAGAATAAAAAATCACATAGAGATACTATCATAATAATCATATATTTAAGAATTATTTATTTAAATTTTTAATATAAAACATTAAAAACAAATTTTTAATTTAATTAACTAATTCAAATTCAAAGTAAATCATAGTCGAAGGTAAATGATTACAATATAGCCAGATCAAGTAAGTATAATGAGATAAAATATTATGCATAAAAGAATCACAGTTAATGGCGAACGAAATGCATAGACAGTCACGATGTATGCGCCATTGATTTTGAAAGTATAATGTCCCATCATGATAAATATGTGAAAAAGATAAAGAAAGACATGAAGACGAACAATGGCAAAAAAGGTATCACATTAATGAGCAATTAAGGTATCTTACATATGCACATAGATGTACATATATATTACAAAAACACCATAACTATCATGTAAGCGAATACCAGTTAGGTAAGCTAACTAACTATGATTAGAGTCTTTAACATCCCCCCTTAATCATAAGTTTGTTAGTTCCTGAAAAAACTGCCACTACTTGACAATCAACAACATAGTTCGTTAGTCTACCTAATTGTTATATAGTTACATGACAGTTATGGTCTTTTTGTAATATATATGTACATCTATGTACATATCCAATATAGCTTAATTGCTCATTAATGTGATGCATTTTCTGCATTGTTTGTCTCCATGTCTATCTTTATATTCTCATATATTTTCATGATGTATTGTCTAACAGTGGTATTAGGGCAGCATGAAGATCTGTGATGCCAGAAGAATGGATAATTGATCTTTAAGGACCGTGACTGTAAAGATTATTGACTGTGGAGATTGCAAAGAAAAACTTGGATAAAGATCCGACCCTAGCCGTATTCAGAACATAACCGGTCTGGAAGAATACGTGATTGCATGTTGTGGGAATTCAGTAAGCCAAATTAATTACATGAATTATGTCATAGTTTTGTGAAGATTGGATGTGAAATAGTGTTATGTTCAAAATAATTTATTTGATTGAGATATTGCGAAGTTGAATGAAGGAATTTCTACTTTTCTTTGATTTTGTTAAGGCTTGGCGTAAGGCAGGGCATCGTTTAATTGTTCAAAGAAGACTCTCATTAAAATTGTTGTGATTTTTTTTAAGTTCCCACATCAAATACTAGACGAAGTAGATTTGGTATACGATTATTTGAGATGAATGGTGTTGCTCTATTAAAATTTAAGAGCATACTAGAGTTTCATGTATGAAGATTAGTTGTTGATCCCAAAGGACACGAACCAGAGTTCATATATCGAATATGTGAATTCAGAGCAAATGATAGATAGTGGATCATTTTCCATATGCGGGAAGTAGATCCAACTCAAGGAATTGAGACAATTTGGCAAGGAAAAACTATGTGCATATGAAGTCTGTATGGAAACAGACAAAGAGGATCTTTAGGATAGCAATCGAATTCAGGTGGAGAATTCGAGATCAGGGTTTGGTGGGTGATTAATCCTAGAGAGATGAGATTCAACCCGTTAGATGGGGGTGTTTGTGCATATGAGAAATTGCACAATAATCTTTGTTGAAGACTCTGTGAAGATATGGAATTTGCAAGATGATGGGATTTTGAACACTGAAGGAAAATAACCATTTGGAACTACGTGGAGTGTTGGAGACATAAGAAGATCCATTCAGCTTACCGACGGTAAGTATGTTGAGTCTATACTAATTCTCAAGTTACGTTAATGTCTGCTAAATGGTATGTTGATAATGCGTGGAGCTTGGTATAGTTTGAGAATTCATTAGTTTACCTAACTATTATACGGTTACATGATAGTTATGGTATTTTTGTAATATATGTGTGCATCTATGTACATATCCAAGATAGTTTAATTGCTCATTAATATGATGCATTTTCTAACATTGTTCATCTTCATGTCTATATTTATCTTCTTCATATATTTTCATGATGTGTTGTCTAACAATGGTATCAGAGCGCATGAAGATCCTACCCTAATTATCATAGTACATGAAGATACATGAAGCCAAAAGAGTAGATATATTAGAGTGTTGGTTTGGAGAGGATTAAATCGATAGTTGAATCCACCAGTTTGCACCACAGGGATGAGTTTGGACCAATATAAAAGGTAAGGATACACTCTCAAATTGAATATTTTCTGAAGTATATATACTCTCATTTAGTTTCACCATATTTTAAGGGCCTAGCCTTAAGTTGTTCAACATCATTTAAACTTGTCTTAGGAAACCCATTCCAATGGATTTCATTGTTGAAATTATCTCCATTTCCATAAGCACATTTAGTACATCATAAACCCTTATCTCAAATGTTCTTTTCATCATATTGATGCCAGTCTGGTCAAACACGAACTCTGTTGTCCAAATTTTCATATTCTCATACAATTTTTTCTGCAAAAAGATGCGTTCACCATATTTTCTCTTGAGAGTGCTTGAATTATTCGATTATGAAGATCACGGGGAAAGAGAATCATGGAGGTTGGGGATGAATAGCCACCTATGAGAACTCTGAGTAAAGAAAATCCCCGCCAAGAATCACTAAAGATATTGTTTTGGAGCAAAATCTAGTTGAGTTGCCATTGTTCACTGCTGGAAGAATGCATTTCTTAAGAATGTTGTTTATGTTATTTGAAAGAAATTCTTTTCACTGGGATTATTGATGTAGAGGACTTCTAATACATATGAATTGATGTTGAAATTGAATAAGAGGAAAATGCGTAAAGGTATTGAGTACGTGGCTACAGATTGAGTGAATACATATGAATGATTGAATATTTCAGTAACATCTTCCCTAGAACATGCCCATATTTGAAAGAATAACAAATTTGATCATGTGTCTGGTTGGAAAACGGTAGAAGGATTGTCAGTATCAGCAATATCAACGTTGGTGGACGTTTGAAGTGGTCTCACCATCAATCTATTTTACAGATGTTGATTAAAAGTTTCAATGATTAAAAATGTAGTTTGTACGAAAGAGCCTGGACGGTACGATGGAGTCCCATAAGCCAGGAAGACATTGATCTTGTGTGCCTACATTGAGAAAGTATGAAAGTTATGGTATACAAGAGAACACTAACAAACTTGTTGGATGTATGAGGACTGCTACAGGTATACTCCAGGGTTACAAGTCACCAGATATTACATCCCTCTTGTAATATCCCGATTTTGACCCCATTTCATTAAAATGTAAATGATGTAAATATGCTAGTGTGAATTCCTAGTGCGGAGCTCAAGGCCAAGGCCCGACTAGTGAATGGATAGGCATGTGTGATGCTAGATTTAGTTGGATTGTTTGGTTGGCTTATTATGCCTAATTCGAGATGTATGTAAATATTATGCTGAAAATTAATAGAATGGTCCAACAATGGATGTGCGAAGAGCACCAAAGGGGCTATGATTCCACCAGAGGGGGAGAGGAAGGGGGATTATGGGAAACCCAATTATATGTTACCATTTTTCGATCTTAGAGCTCACCCTAAATTATGTCATGTGATGAGAATAATCCAATTATATCCTTTTGATCATTTTTCAATCATTTATTGCACATGTGAGGTTGGTGGGGAAAGTCACTTCATGTAGTTATTGAGCATGGGGATTGTGATAGTTATGCCAGCTGTCAGTAGTCCTATTTCGTCAGCAGTCCTATTTCTTCTTTGGTCAGAAGCCATGTCAGTTTTCTTTTCACCCTTACCTCATATCCTTAGAGTCAACACTCTTTGGACATACCATTCTCATTCTCTCATGCAAGTTGTTTCACTACGTAGAGTTATTCCATTGTTGTTCATGTCAATTAGTAGACTGTGTGTTAAACCTAGAAATTCTAATTAGAAGGCAGAGAGCAGATTGGGTTGTGGGCTGAGAGATAGAATCCTGTAATTTTTTCCTTCGCCTTGGTGGACTCATAGCCTAGCTTGGGGGTGGCGTCCCAGCAGAAAGAGTCTATGTTGGATAGAGTGCCTATGGTTGGGTGGAAAAGCGCTCTTACATAGCCAGTTGCTTGGATCTCCGTTAAATAAAGATAAGTATTCTTATGTGTATGATTCTCAAGTGTTTTTATTTCAAGCTAGTAATGTTATGCTGATGTATTTTCATATTAGATGTGTGTGGATTGATTTTAATTCCGTTGTACATGTTTAATTACATTTCTGCACACACTATGTTTGTTGAAAAAACATATTATGAACTTGGGGCAAAATTTTAGAGCCTGGTTTTGGCCAACGTCCCCTCCCGATGATTGGATAGGAAGAAGGGTACGTTACACCTCTATGTGACTGGAGAAGATTACATTCGGAAGATGAACAATAGTGACATATTTTATATCTATGAACGATGATAAATTACGATCTAACAAAGACCAGTGTATGAGATAGTTACATCAATATTTGTTTTTTATGCACTATGGTTTTAATGATTGTATTAGAGTTGCTGCAAAATGGAAGATATTGTAGTTATTTTTGGGTAGGCCACATGCATTTTTGAGCCGCCCATCCCATCGAGGTATTCACAAGAAGCAACACTCGCAGCATTATTAAGTACAGATTGAAGATTGTAGCCATTGCCAGAGAAATCAACAAAGTTTCCAACATCCATGGTTTACGAACAATTCAACACTTATTTTATGAACTTGTGCATGTTCATATTTTTATTCTTACATTCTGTGTTTTTTCAAAAAAAAATTTGTGCTTAGGGTTGATCCATGAAACTGGTTCACAATTTTTGGCAAGCGAAGTGCCAAAAATTTGTGTTGCGGACCCTCAATCGAGGTCTTTTAAAGCCCTCGATCGAGGTATTAAAACCTCGATCGAGGATTTTAAAAGACCTCGATTAAGGGATTTAAAAGACCTCGATCGAGGGTTGAAACAAGACCTTGATCGAGCTATTAAAACCTCGATCGAGGGTTGAAACAAAAGCTCGATCTAGCTTTTCAAAATCTTGATCTAGCTTTCGAAAAGCTCGATCTAGCTTTTGAAAAAAAATTAAAAAAAAGGCCCACGACTTGATTTTTAGGCCCTCGATCGAGCAATTTGCTTGATCGAGGGATTGAACATACCTCGATCGAGGTCTATGTAAAAACCTCCATCGAGGTCATATTTAACCCTCGATCAGGTATTTTAAATACCTCGATCGAGGGCCTAAAAAATAGGTCGAGGGCCCTTTTCACTGCAGAAAGAAAGTTTTGTCTGCCTTTCAGAGGCTTAAACTATGTCATTAAATGCACATTAGTGGACGGACTTGATACCATTGGATTCGTCAATGAATCCTCTATCCATATACATAAAATTTACAAATTTTTATATTTGTATGTCTTTTTTTTTTATTTCTACTAAAACTTGCCCTAAAAAACCCTGCTAACAACTTCAATTGAGCTCAAAGATAAATGAACAACATTCAAAATACACATCCAAAAAATTTGAAAAAATACACAAGCACTAGATAAGTGCATCCTATTCAAAAGGGTATTTTTAGTTTTGCAAATTATGTAAACAATCAAAATATTTGGTGCACACACACACATGTGTGCAAAATGCTGCTGAAATATTCATTGGTTAGTTTCGAAGAATAATAATAAATATAATTTTTCGAGAAAAATTAAAAGGAAATTATTTAAGCACTAGTGCATTCTGTCTAGATCATGTTCACATATTTCATTTTTTAAAATTATTACTTTAACATTAAATTATTGTGCACACACACAAACTACTTGTTAATTGCTCTTCAAATTTGTAAGTACAAATGTTTCATTAAATGAAAAATTGACACGATAAATGACATTGGTATATTTCGAAAAAAATATCATTGGAAAGGCAACATAATTCTCTACATTTTGTTTTTTATCCGTATGTCAAAATTCATGTGGCAAATATGAGTTTCGAGGGCTTCAATTTAATACATGGGTAAAATTTCCGTTTTTCATCATCATACTTGGCCAAAAATAGTTACCCATCTTCATGGAGTCACTAGGTATCAATTTTAAGAATTCAAAGTAACCATTAAGATAGTTATTTCACTCTAAGAACACCCTCAATTAAATGCAATATAACCATTGAGGTACATAACAATTCAACCATGCTCAAACATTGTCAACAAATAATGAAAAGTGAACCAATAGTCAAAATTCAATCAATAGTAAACCTATAGTCAAAACTCAAACAATAGTGAATCAATAGTCAACCAATAATTGATCTAAAGTCAACCAATAGTCAGAAGCCAATCAATAACATATATAGTCAACCAATAGTCAGAAGCTAATCAATAACATATATAGTCAACCATAGTTATTGAACCATATCAACCAATACTCAAATGTTAACCAATAGCCAAGAGTGAATCATAGTCAGAAGTCATTGAGTATTCAATTACACTATATAGTCAAGCAATCGTCAACCATAGTTAAAAGTGAACCAAAAGTCAACCTATTGTCCCCAAAGTCAACCATGGTCAACCAAAGTGAACCATAGTCAATCAAATTCATCCATAGTCAACCATATTCAACCAAATTCAACAATAGTAAAAAAATATTGGAATTATAATCAGCCATATCATTTTAAAGTCAACCCTTGTGTCATCCCTAATCAACCCAACATGTTAACCATAGTCAACCATATGATATTAAAATCAACCAAAGTCAACCAGCGCCCATGGTCAACCATGGTCAGCGACAGTCAACTAAGTCCAACCTAAGTCAACCAAAGTCAAAAGTCAAACAAGGTCAACCAATAGTCAATTATGGCCAAACCAAGTCAACCATAGTCAACAATAGTCAATAAGTTAACCATAGTCAAATATAAACAAGGTCTACCAATAGTCAATTATGGCCAAACAAAATCGTCAATAGACAACCACAACCAACCATGGAAAACCATACTCAACCAAAGTCAACCATAGGTAAACAAAGTCTACCATAATCAACCAAGGTCAACCATAGGCAACGAAAGTCAATTATGGCCAACCAAAGTCACCCACAGTCGACCATAGTCAACCATGGTAAACCATAGTCAACCATGATCAATTACTCAACCAAAGTAAATCATAGTCAACCATAGTTAACCAAGGGAAACCATGGTCAACTAAAGTCAGTTTAAGTCAACCATGGTCAACCATAGTTAACCAAGGCAACCATTGTCAACTAAGGTCAGTTTAAGTCAACCATGATCAACCATAGTCAACCATTTTCCACCATGTCCAACCAATAGTCAATTATTGCCAAACTAAGTCAATCATTGTCAACCATAGTAACCCATGGTCAACCTTGGTCTACGATAATCAACCATTGGTTAACCAAAGTCAACCATTGTTGAGTATAGTCAACAACTGTCAACCATAGTCAATCATAATCAATTAGTCAACCAAATTCAACCATAGTCAACCATGGTCAATCAAATTCAACCAAGGTCAACGATAGTCAACCATGGACCATGGTCAAACCATAGTCAATTAAATTCAACCAAAACCAGCCATGGTCAACCATGGTAAAACAAAAGTCAATGGTCAACCAAAGACAACCATAGACAACCGAAGTTAACCATAGTCAACCAAAGTCAACCATAGTCAACTAAATTCAACCATGGTCAACCGAAGTAAACCATGGTCAACTAAAGTCAACCATAGTTTAGAAAACTTAACCATAGTCAACTAAAGTCAATGATTGTCAACCATGGCCAAACATAACCAGCCATGGACAACCATAGTCAACCATTCTCAACCATAATTAACTAATGGTTGACCACTGTCAACCAAAGTCAACCATGGGAAACCATAGTCAAGCATAGTCAACCATGACCAGCCATGGTTAACCATAGCCAACCATAGCAACCCATGGTCAACCAAAGTTAACCATGGTCAACCAAATTCAACCATGATCGACCAAGTCATCCATGATCAACCAAAGTCAACTATGGTTAACCATAGTGAACCATGGTAAACCATAAACGACTATAGTCAAGCATAGTCAACCATGACTAGCCATGGTCAACCATAACCAGCCATAGTAACCTATGGTCAACCAAAGTTAACCATGGTCAACCAAAGTCAACCATGGTCAACCAAAGTCAATCATGATAGACCATAAATGACTGTAGTCAACCAAAACCAACCATGGTCAAGCAAAGTCAACCATGGTTGACTATGATCAAACATGGTTAATGAAAGTCGACTAAGGTATACCGAAGGCAACTAT
This sequence comes from Larix kaempferi, assembly GCA_027924585.1. Taxonomy (NCBI): domain Eukaryota; kingdom Viridiplantae; phylum Streptophyta; class Pinopsida; order Pinales; family Pinaceae; genus Larix; species Larix kaempferi. The sequence goes on along the minus strand of BSBM01000361.1, from coordinate 8,466,454 downwards.
GGTCAACTATAGTCAAACATGGTCAACCATGTTCAATCATAATCAACCATGAACATCTAATGTCAACTACGTTCAACCATAGTCAGCCATGGTCAACCAAAGTCTACCATGTTGAATCAATAGTTAATTAATAGTTAATCAAATTCAACCATGTTTTATCAAAAGTAACCCTGGTCAACCAAATTCTACCAAAAGTTCATGATGGTCAAGCAAAGTCAACAATAGTTAACCAAATTCAACCATTGTCAACCAAAGTCAACCATGCTCACCCAAAGTCAACCAAACTCAACCATTGTTAACCAAAGTCCACCATGGTAAACCAAAGTCAACCAAGGTCAACCAAAGTCAACCATGGTCAACGAAAGTTAACCATATCAACCATGGTCAATCAAAGTGAACCATAGTCAAACAAAGTCATCCATAGTCCACCATATTCAACCAAATTCAACAACAGTAAAAAAAAATCAACTATATGATTTTAAATCAATTATAATCAATTATATGATTTTAAATTCAACCCTTATGTCACCCAACATGCCAACCATAGTCAACCATATGATATTAAAGTCAACCAACGCCAATAATGGTCAACCATAATTTATCATGGTCAGGCACAATGAGCCATGTCCAACCTAAGTCAACCATAGTCGACTGAAGTAAACCAAAGTCAAAAGTCAAATAAGGCCAACCAATAGTCAATTACGACCAAACAAAGTCAACCATAGTCAACAATAGTCAATCAATTAACCATAGTTAAATTTAGACAAGGTCTACTAATAGTCAATTATGGCTAAACAACGTCACCCATAGCCAACCAAAATTAACCACAGGAAACCATAGTCAACCACAGTTAATTACTCAACCAAAGGCAAGCGTAGTCAAACAAAGTCAACCAAGGTCAACCATAACCAACCAAAGTCAATTATGGCCAACAAAAGTCACCCATAGTCAACCATAGTCGACCATAGTCAACCATGGTGAACCTTAGTCAAGCATGATCAATTAGTCAACCAAAGTAAACCATAGTCAACCATGGTCAACCGAGTTCAATTCAAGTCAACCATGGTCAACTATAGCCAACTATATTCCACCATGGTCAACTAGTAGTCAAGTATTGCCAAACTAAGTCAACCATAGTCAACCATGGTCAACTAAAGTGAACCATGGATGTCTAGGGTTAACAATAATCAACCAAAGTCACCCATTGTTGATTATAGTCAAGCATTGTCAAACATAGCCAATCATAATGAATTAGTCAACCAAAGTCAGACATAGTCAAACAAATTCAACCATAACTAACCATGGTCGACCATTGTCAACTAAGGTCAACAAAAGTTAGCCATGGTCAACCATACTCAACCATAGTCACTCATATTTCACCATGCTTAGCCATATTCAACTAGTAGTCAATTATGGCCAAACTAAGTCAACCATATCTAACCATAGTCAACCATAGTCAACCAAAGCCAGCCCTGGTCAACCAAAGTCACCCATGGTCAATCAAAGTCAAATTTGGTTAGCCAAATTCAACCATATTCAACCAAAGTCAACCATACTCAACCAAAGTTAACCATGGTCAACCAAAATCAACCATGGTCAACGAAAGTCAACCATGGTCAACGAATTCAACCAAAGTCATCCATTTTCAACCATGGTCAAACATAGTGAACAATGGACAATGATAGTCAACCATTCTCAATCATAATCAACCAATGGTTGACCATTGTGATCCAAAGTCAACCATGATCAAGCATAGTCAAGCATAATCAACCATGGTCAACCATAGCTAATCAACCATGGTCAACCATAGCTAATCATAGCAACTCATGGTAAACCAAAGTCAACAATGGTCAACCAAAATCAACTATAGTCAACCAAAGTCAGTCATGGTCAACCAAAGTCAGCTATGGTCAACCAAAGTCATCCATGGTCAACCAAATTCAACCATGGTCAACCAAAGTCAACCATGGTAAACCATAGACAACCATAGTCAACCAAAACCAACCATGGTCAAGCAAAGTCAACCATGGTTGACTATAATCAAACATGGTTAACAAAGTCGACTAAGGTCAACCAAAGCCAACCATGGTCAACTATAATCGTTATATTTAATAATAATAATAATAATAATAATAATAATAATAATTCACCGAACCTAACGAGCAGGCCTACCGTCAACTAGCAAGCCATATTAATAATTAATATAGCTTAAATATACTCCAATCTATATATATCAACCACATTTAAATGTGTGACCATGGTTGATATACGTCTATCAACCTATATAAACCATATTAATTATTAATATGGCTTGAGAGTAACTAACTCATACAACTACCCATTTTATAAATATATAATAATAAATCTAATTTGATAGGATTATTAATGATTAAAAAAATACATTTTAAATATTTAGAATTAAATTTGAAAATGAATAGTTCTATAAACATTCTTAAAATTTTAAATAAATGTAACCTTATATATTCACTTAATTTGAATAAACAAAAAATTTAAAAAATCAATTTGAAACTTGAAAGAAATAAATAAAATTCTATAAATATTAAAAAATTAAATATTTATATTTTATAATATATTAGTGAAAATGGACAACTCAATTACTAATGGAATATGATCGTGGCATTTGAATCTGCGATTAAGACAGAGCGAACACTTGGGCATTCTCTGTGGTGAAGGTTTCCGTTTACAAGGGATCTGGTCTAGGGTTTCCGTTTACAAGGTGATTTGGCATTTGAAGCTATGAAACATTTACAAGAGGATCTACTCTAGGGTTTCCGCACATTTGAACCTACGATTGGCAATCTGGAAGCAAGACAAAGCAAACACCTGGGCATTCTCTGCTGTGAATTATAATTGATATTATGATATTGAAGTATAACCTGGACATTTTCTGCGGTGAATTATAACCTGCAATTTGGCATTATAACTTGCGATCTTGCAATCTGGCGATTGGTGATCTATTATTTTCTTCAAACAATGTTATCGATGAAAAAGATAACCTACGAACCGACATTATAACTTGTGATCTGGTATTGGACAATCTGGTGAAGGGTTTATGGATATAGATATAACCTATGATCCGACATTCTAACCTGATCTAGCGTTTGACAATCTGCTTTTATATATATAGAGAGAAAAACCCTAAAGCAGATTGTCAAACGCCGATTATAATGTATGATCAGACATTATAACCTGGCGTTTGAAAATCTGGTCTAGGGTATATATATATGGGAACAATTCACTTCATATTTCAAAAATTGGGAAATGGAAACTTAGCACAACTATCCTATAAAGTCTTGGTGATCACATAGATACATTATAGAAAAGTAGAAATAAAGTTAGAAGTCATGCTCGAAAATGAGTAGTCTATTTATTTTAGGTTTTGAACTTTATGGTGGTTTTGGTTTGAATCCCTAATTGTGTTTTGGTGAAATCTAAATTTGGAAGTGTTTATACATTATAGAAAAGTAAAAATAAAGTTAGAAGCCATGCTTGAAAATGAGTAGTCTATTTATTTTAGGTTTTGAACTTTATGGTGGTTTTGGTTTGAATCCCTAATTTTTTTTTGGTGAAATCTAAATTTGAAAGTGTGTAAATTGTGTTTTTTAATCTATTAATAGATTTAGCACCTTTGAATACCCCTATTGCACCCAAATTATACAAATTTCATAGCTAATATATGTGATTCTAAGATTTTTTTAAAGATTTCCACCCAAACTTCGAACAAAAAAAAGAAGAAAACATGCACAACCATGCTCAATAATAATTTTGCATCCTTTGAAGACAAGATTCAAAAACAAATAGACAATAAGATAAATTTAAAGTGAGAATAAGATGGAGATATTAGAGTCTAGATTACATGGAAAAACAAAGTCAAGAAACCAACCACTCAACCCAACAAACAGATGTTGATACGTTAGAAAATCTTAAATTGAAGGACATGATTAAAGAGCTAGAAGAAAATGTAACTAAAAATATGACCATAAATAGTCTAGAAGGTCAATTACATATCAAACACATTAAGGCAGAAATAATAAGTTGTTAGAATTAGACTGCAACAAGCGAGCCTTGAAACTCATAATTTTCAATTTAAAAGAAAAGACACAAGACGTTAGGCTAGTTGTAATGAAGGCATAACTACATGATATGCTACAAATTGAAACAACCCTCATAGAAGCTAAGAGGTTTGGGATATTAATTGAGAATAAAGAGAGGCTAATGATAGCCCATCAAAAAAACTTATAGCTGTCCAACTTGCCTTGTAGGAGAGATGTTAAATTACATAAAAAGTGAAAATCTTTTAACAGATTTTTTGTTTGTTAGTGAAGTTGACTTATTGTTAAACAATTTATTTAGGTTTTATTATTACAATGGACTATCTACGGAGATCTAGGCTGATAGAATTTGAAATTCTAGGCCTGATCATAAGTATGGCATACTTAGCAAAACCTTCCAGGCATCATAAGTATGGCATACTCAGTAAAACCTCAAGTCTAAAAAAATATTTATAAATGAAGATTTCATTCCAAAGACCAAGCCGAATTAAGAAAGGAGGTTCAAAAGGTAAAAGAAGCTAGGAAAGAAGGAAAATGGATATTAATAAGAAATAAAAAAGTTGTTATTCAAGATATAAACCAAAAAGGGAATCTCTAGAAAGAATAAAGAATTAGACACACAATGGGTGGAAAGGATTTGCCATCTCAATGAGACTATGAGCATTGGGGCATTGAGGATGAAAGTCAATTTCTCTTAGACTACCTTACATATACCCGCATGACAAACCTCTCTAACTTTCTCCTTTATTTTCTTTTAAAGTTTGATAGACCAAAGTTGATCTCAATAATTGTTAACTACCACCACACCACCATTATTAATTATACTTAAAATAATTTAATAATTAATATTAATAAAAAAATCTAAATACCAATTTCACTTTAAAATAATCTATTCAAATCAATTAAATTAAGTCATTAAACTTTTAAAATGGCATATTTAAATATCCTAATAAGTAATTAATGAAAATTTCAAACCTTACAATTATATTTTTCCATTCATATTAAAAAAGTATTCACATTCAAAAAATGTGGAAAACGAATATCACATAAAAAGAATTTTTTATTGGATAGCATGATCATAATAAATATAAATTATGTAAGCGAAAGAATACACATGGCAAAGATAAAATGGCATCAGAAATGAGAGGAGGGGGGATGGTTAGGGTTTGGATTCTGCAGGCGTTTTTCTGCAGGATTTCAGTGATTTTTTGCAGGTTTTATCGATTTTGAAGATGGATAGGATGGTCTTGCGACCTGCGGCGACTTGGAGTTCAGTTGTTTTAAAGAAACAGCTTAGTACCAGCCAAGGATAAAAAAGTGGGAACGAGCCTTTTAGCCGTAGGTTCCAAATCATCTTGTCAATCGGATTTTTCGCTAAATCTGCATAAATCTGGATTTGCCCTAGTTTGGTGGTTTTGTGCTATTTTAATATTTGTTCTGCCATTTGTGGGGACTGTACCATTTGTGGGGACTGTCTTTTCACTAACCTGTCGCCATTGTGATCGCGTGGGCAGCTGTCTGTTTGGTTTCCCTGGTGACCGACAGCTGGCTCATTATTTCTGTTGACCTATTTTGGATTATAATGGAGGAGAACTTCCGATCTCCTTGTTCTAATAGGCCGTCGTCATCTGTTGCTCTGGGTGACCACTCTGCTGGGGCTGGTAAGGTATCGGCCTGTGGTGTTAAGATATGTGGACAAAAGGCAAAGAAGCGCCGTCTGTTAAAAACCTTCAAAGCCAAGGCAGAGGTTATTAGATATGATATAGATGCGGATTTCGGGTTGGAGTGTATTAACATTCTGGCTGACAGAGGGTTAGTAGGCCGTTTTGAATATGCCTCTGGGAACAAGTCTGAAATCATGGATTGGGTTAACAAAATGTGGGTTCCAATTACAGGCTTGGTTCCTAGGATAAATCTTTTGATGAACAAATGGATACTTTTTACCTTCTCAGAGGCTGCTCACATTGACAAAATCCTGTCTCGTTTCTGGGAATTTAAGAAGGGGTCCCTGTTTTTAAAGCGCTGGCATGTAAATTTCGATCCGTTACATGAATATCAGTCTCTCTGGCACCTCTAGATGGTCATTCCTGGTCTCCCCATCGAGCTTTGGTCGGAGCAGGTTTTAATGGGGATAGCAAATTCTACTGGTAGATTCATTCGGTTTGATAAGCAAAACTTGTATGGGATGGACCGTCGTTTTGCGAAAGTAATGCTAGAAATAGAGACGAAGGAGGGTTTGCCAGCTGAAATTGAGATTGTGTGGGGAGCTAAGTTATGGAAGCTGCATCTTGACTATCTCAAGATACCCTTTCGTTGCTTCAGTTGTAGAAGAATTGGGCATGTTCAATATAATTGTCCTTACAGTTGCAAGTTGTCGATGGCGTCAATTGACCAGGAACCTCCCCCATCTCGGAAGGGCTCACCAGTTGCAGCTGTTGACAACTCGGGTAAGCAAAATTACAAAACCCCTATTTCTTATCCAGAATTAACTAGGGACGAACTCAATTTTATTGAGAACTCTGAACATTTGCTTTCTAAACGCATCAGTACTGGGGATATTCAAATGCGTCATGATTTGATTACTGGGTTGTCTTTATCTAACTCTACTCAGCCCCCTCCCTGTTCTAAAGTCGGCCGTAAACTGTTCAAGGAACTATTGGCTGCTCCTGTTGATCCTGGTGATTCATCAATGAGTCAGGGTTTGAATGTTATCCCCATTTCCTCTGATTCTGGGTCCCCCTCAAAAAAAACCCTTGCTCTACATTCTTGTTACTCAGATAATGAGGGTAAGGATTTGTCTTTAATGTCTGAATTACCTTCGTCTTCTTCATTAAAACAGGGTTGTGCTGTTGAGAGGGATATAGCAGGTCAACAAACTGCACTTAATTCTGCTCTTTCTTCTAACCCTAGTGATACTGCTATACTTGAAGAATGTGGCTATCTTATGTCTACCAGTGGGGAGGAATTCCCACCTATTCCCTCTTATTCTAAGAATCCAGATTTGGGGTCTTCAGCCAAACCTGTTAATACCCTTAAATTCCAAAATGTTACAATAAGAAGGGGTAACAAAAAAAAGGGTCGGAATCTAAATGTTTCTGATACTTATACTCCCATTTCGCAGAGGCTTGACGTTGTGGATAGGGATTCGAGGCTTAGAGCGGTGTCCCCCGGCATGAACGTTTCTTGATGTCTTTTCTCTCATTAAACGTCCGAGGTCTGGTTAAGGTGTCAAGGGTACAGGCCTTATCCACACTCCTTAAAGCTACTGTCCCTGCAGTTGTCCTTCTTCAAGAGACAATGTGTGACGAAGCCATAGCTATTCAGAAACTTTGTAACCTCCTTCCAAACTGGGAGGTTTCTGCGACAAGTTCTTTAGGTCTTTCGGGGGGTCTGGCCGTAGCTTGGGACCCGAATATTTTTGCCTTTAAACCTTTCTTCACTCGCTGGGGCATCCTTCTTAAAGGTCATTTTTGTGGCAATCATCACACCTTTACTGTGCTCAACTGTTATGCTCCTTATCGGGAGAGATTCTCTTTCTGGTCCTCTCTTAATGATTCAGGACTGTTAAATTCTCAAGATTTGATTATCGCAGGTGATCTAAATTTCACCTGTCATACATCTGAAGTGTGGGGTGGTGCAGCTAGATTGGATGAGCTTGCAGATTTCTTTTTACAATTGATGGAGAATTCAGATTTGGTGGACATTCAGCCTCATAAGATGGTCCCTACTTGGACAAATGGCAGATTCGGTAATGATGGTGTTCATAAACGTTTGGATCGTTTTCTTGTCAAATCTAAGTTATTGGACAGTTTTCAGAAACACAGATCTTGGGTGTATGATTACAAATTTTCTGATCATTGGCCAATCATTCTTCAACTGGAGGATATGAGAAGCATTCCTGCATTGCCTTTCAAATTTAATTCTTCTTGGCTAGAAGATGAATCTTTCTGTGTTATGGTTAGAGATTTCTAGATTAATTGCTCGGCATATGATCCTAATCCTATTCTGAATTTCTGTTCTAAATTAAAAGAGTTAAAAGTTTTGGTTGCTAAGTGGATCAGGAACAGGAAAAAGGCAGATAACTTGGAGTTAAAGTTGTTAGAAGAAAAAGTTCAGGCTGCTCTCACGGCCAATTTTCATTGTGCTCTTACACATGATGACTTTGAAATCATGAGGCTATGTGAAAAAAAGAAAGAAGAGATTCTTTTGCTTGCTGAAAAAGAATGGCGGCTTAAAAGCCGTGCCACCTGGATTTCACTTGGTGATAGGAACACTAAATTTTTTCACTCTTATGCTTCAGCCAGAAGGAATTCTAAACATATTTGGGAAGTTATGGATCACAGGGGCACATATCATACTCGTTTGGATAATATAAAAGCAGAAGCTGCTTCATATTTTGGAAATATATACAGAGAATCTGGGGAATGCTGTTTATCTGATCAAATCAGAATTGCTAATCTCTTTCCTCGGTGCTTTAATGATCAAGAATCTGCTCGTCTTTTAGAAGATATCTCTCTGGTTGAAATTGAGCAAACTCTCAAAGGTTTCGCTAAAGAGAAAAGCCCTGGTCCGGATGGGTGGCCGGTGGAGCTCTATTTGCACTTTTTTGATCTGATGGGTAAAGAACTGGTGGATTTGGTAAACTTATCCAAAAACAATGGCTACATTCCGGGAGGATTAAATGCTACATTTGTCACGCTTATTCCCAAAAAAGATAAGCCGGGGACATTTGGAGATTATAGACCAATTGCGCTTTGCAACTTGTTATATAAGCTCATCTCAAAAATTATTGCAGATCGGCTTAAAATTGTGCTCTCCCAGTACATCTCAGCCGAACAATTTGGCTTCTTAGCTGGCAGGCAAATACATGACGCCATTGGTATTTCTCAGGAGCTTTTACACAGCATAAAGATTCGTAAAAAAGAAGCCCTTCTTCTTAAAATGGACCTAGAGAAAGCATATGATAGAGTCAACTGGTCGTTTCTCAGATTAATTCTTATTAAAATTGGTGTTCCTCCGGTGATCATCAAATGGATAATGGCCTGCATTACTACCATGAATATCTCTGTTTTGATAAATGAAGTCCATCAGAATTCTTCCATTGCTCCAGGGGAATCAGGCAAGGTTGCCCACTTTCTCCACTTCTTTTCATTCTGGTTATGGATGGGTTTAGTAGACTGGTTAATCAAGCGGTTGAGAATGGATATATTAAAGGAATAAAGGTTGCTAAGGACTGTATAATCACTCATATCCTGTTTGCTGATGATGTTCTTGTTGCTGGTGTAGATTCTGTTAATGAATGGCACAATTATAAAATTATCATTCAGAATTTTTGTTGTGCTTCTGGTATGAAAGTAAGCTCTGCTAAATCTAATTTATATCACCTAGATCCAAATGATGTACAGCTCCGTGACATTTTCACAATGTTGCCATACAAGTGCTGTGATATGAATCAAGGTTTCAAATATTTGGGTTATTATCTTAAACCCAACAATTATCTTATAAAAGATTGGCATTGGCTCCTCCGTAAAATTGAAGCACGCATCTCACATTGGTCTTTTCGTTTTTTATCCATTGGGGGCAAGCTCATTCTGTTGAAGTCAGTATTGTGCAGCATTCCAGTCTACTGGTTTTCGCTATTGGAGGTTCCAATGTCCATCATTAAGACTATTAAAATTTTTTTCTATAATTTCCTTTGGTTCGGCTTGTCAGACTATGATAAGATCCCCATGGTGGCAGCAGATTATATTGCAAGACCCTACAGGTTTGGAGGATGGGGCATCAAAGATTTGGGAGTATTTAATGTTGCCCTCAGATCGAAAAGCTTTTGGAGATGTTTATTTGGAACAAATCTCTGGTCCAGACTCATTCGGGGCAAATACTTAAAAATGGATTCTTTCTTATGGTTAAGAAAATCAAAGTTTACATGTTGGAATTCTTCTCCTATGTGGCGAGGTTTTTTGAAAACTCTAGACTGGATTAAATGTGATCTCTCCTGGCAGGTGGGATCGGGTGCTTTAGTTCGTGTTGGAATTGATCGAATTATTGGTATGGAGGATTGTTTTTCCCTTCCCACCTCCATTATCAATTATCTGCAAATTCTGGGTCTGACTACATTGAATAAGATTCGCTATCCCAATTCTGGAGCCGAGATACAACATTCATGGTTGTCTGCAAATGATCTTGGCTTATTTGGCTATTTAGCGTGTATATGGAATGACTATATATGGAAGTTATGTTCTGTTGGTGTCAAATTGTCAATTGATAAAGATCAACTTATCTGGGGAGGCAATCCAGCTACGGGAATGGTGACAGCACAAACCATGTATAACAGGATCATTCAAGAGAAATTCATTTATCCCCAAGACTGGTGGTATAAGAGGCTATGGTTTTGGGACATTCCCATCAAACTAAAATGCTTCACTTGGCTACTTTTACAAGACAAACTTAAGACTGGGATAACTTATGTAAAAGGGGCTGGTCTGGACCTGGATTCTGTATCCTCTGTAAAATGCATGGAGAAACAAAGCAGCACCTCTTTGTAAACTGTTCCTTTACACTCAAGGTTTGGGACGTGATTTCTCATAAGTTAAATATCACTCAGTGCTGGGTTGTTGGTGATTTCAATTATTGCCTACTTAATTGGTTTCGGCACTGCAAACAATTTTTCTTTATTGCCCTTTGTATTCCTTGGGCTATCTGGCACTATAGAAACAGAGCTTTATTTAAAAATGGTTATCCTGATATTACACTCTGCAGCTTGACAGCTTTAAATATGTTTACAAATTGTAAGCTGGAGGAGCAAAAGCTGAAGGTTGACAGGGTTAGTAGCTTCAATTTCAAAGTGGACCAGCTTGTTTTATTTTTCGATGGTGCTTCACAATCTGGGGTTTGTGCGATTGGTGGTGTCATTTATTTAAATGAGTCTCATTACTTCACTTTTCGACTCAATTGTGGCATGGGAACTAGTATGAAAGCAGAACTAATGGCTCTATGGTGTATCCTTAAAATTGCAAACTGTTTTGGTTTGGTCAATCTAAAAGTTTATGGTGACTCCAGGGTCACTATAAAGTGGGCAGCTGGAGACTTTCGTCTCAATGTCACTCACCTGAGACATTGGGCTACTCGGACACAAGTTGAAATTTCTAAACACAAGCACATCATGTTTGAACATATCTTTAGAGAACACAATTCTCTAGCAGATAAATTATCGAAGCAGGCTCTGTAAGGTCTTGAAGGCATTTTGCTTTGGGAGGAGTGGTGGGACAACAGTGTCCTGGACAGTGGGTCTCTTTTCTTTTTTGACTAAATAGAATGTTTTCCTCCTATGTTTTTTGGACAGCTGGATGGGGTCAGGTAACAGTCTTAATTGGTAAAGATTATGGGAACAATTTTTGTCTCCTTGTGATATGTTGATCTGGATTGTGTTGTAAACAAAACTGTCATATTATTGGGTCGCTGATCTATGTTGAAGCTTTCTTTGCTTCCATGTCTGTTATATTTCAGAAGTATATGATTCCATAGCAGAATCAAGACAATCATTGTACTATTTGATTCAATATGAATATCAACTGGAAAAAAAAAAATATAAATTATGTAAGAAAGAAATAGATCAAACCTTCTATTTAAAATTGCATGCGTACATAAACATTCTTAATTTAAAATTAAAAAGGTTTATAAACACTAAGAATCATTTCTCGATAATGTGGTTGGCTCCAAATAGTAGGGTTTTTCGGCCAGCTGCTCATGGATTTAACCCTTGTCTCACCATTTATGGATGAGTTTTGGCATTTAAAATGGATTTGGGTTTCGTTTTCCTAGTATACTAGGTGGAAGAGTTTTGACCTTTAAAATGGATCTGGGGTTCGTTTCCCTAGTAGATTAGGTGTTATGGGTGAGGAATTGTTTACATAAGTATCTATTTAAACTTTTTTTTTGGGATGGTTAATAGAAATTTCATTGAAATAAATGATGGCAGTACAAATTTGTAATATAATAACTTAACCAATAGTACACGATTTCATATTGATATTTAATAATTAAATGATTTTAGCATTGATAAATGAAAGTAAAGTTGAGTAAATTGAAAATCCATTCATTAATATTAAATCAAACGAAAAAGTTGTCCGGAATTCTAATTTTGTCAAAACAAAAATAATGTCACTATACTTTTAGGGGTTCACAATAGCTTGTAATAGGCACAGGGGCTACAGCCCTATTAGGGTTACTAAATGAGATTTTGAATTTCAGGTAGTTAACCTATTCCAAATCTTACTCCAAAACTAGTGAGCCTTGCTTAAAAACATGATTCTCTAAGTAATTCCAAATAATTTTCCAAGTAAAAAGTTTTGTAGATTCAAAATATACCCATTTTGTAGATTCAAAATATACCCATTGATATTTGGCGTATGATAATTGGCACTCAAATCGCCCTGTTGGCGACAAAAAAATTTCCGGCCAGGCATAGTTCCACTTCTACTTTTTCTCGTTATTTTTTTGGAATTTTGATAATTTGGGTCGTCTTAAAATGGACTAAAACCCCTAAGAAAACAGTTCCATTACATAGTTCCGCAATAAATGAGGTGAAACTACGATTCCACCAATTTTTATAACTAAATCTAGGGAACAAATCGCCAGGCAATTTGAATGCTAGTTATCCCACGCCATTGATATTTAACAATGTGGAATAACCAGTAAAGTTCCGTAAACTCTTCAAAAGTTTAATGTCGCTGATTGAAGAGCAAAGCCCTTGAAGTTTTCAAAGTTTGAAATGGAAAGTTGATTATACCAAAGCCCTTGTAACGGTTCAGTTTTAAGGTTATTGAATTGTCTCCCAAATTTAATGACAGTGGAAACGTCGGTGCAGGTATTTGTACGTAGATTCTCTGTACACTCGGTAACTTTCTGCTAGTAGAGAATGGCATCGTTGGCCACCCTTTCCATGGTGCGGTTGCTTCTTACCACACTACTCACTCTCCTTCTGGGAATATTTCCAACCTTTATTGCAACAGACAGAAGCCCAGCCGATCTCCAAGCTCTCGTGTTATTCAAGACATCCATAGCCAGAGACCCCTTAAATGCTTTAGCTGATTGGACCGTTTCTAATCATCACTGTAATTGGTCCGGCGTAACCTGCGACACCCTCAACAATGTCATCTCGATCAGCTTACCTGACAAACAAATCCAAGGTGTCATCTCTCCGTTCCTTTCAAATTTATCTTATTTGGCTTCAATAGACCTAAGCTCCAACTTCTTCCATGGCTCTATTCCTCCACAGCTCTCTCTGTGCTCCCAACTTACAAATCTGGAGCTCTTTAATAATTCTTTGACGGGTACCATTCCTCACAGTTTGGGTGAGCTTCCTCTCCAGTCTCTGGACCTCGGCAACAATTTCTTAGAGGGAAGCATTCCCGAGACCATCTGCAACTGCACCAGTTTAATAACTGTAAGTTTCTCATTCAATAATCTTACAGGTAGAATCCCTGTGAATATTGGCCATTTGATCGAAGTTCAGCTTTTTGTAGCTTCTGATAATTATCTCACGGGAAATATACCTCCTTCCTTTGCAAAATGCAATGAATTAGAAACCTTAGATCTTTCAGAAAATAGCCTTGACAGCTCCATCCCTCCCGAGCTAGGGAATATAGGAAGTCTACAGTATCTGAATTTATTTGATAATGCCTTAACGGGTACCATTCCTTCCACCCTCAGTTCATGCAGAAACCTTGTTCGGATTGCTTTGTATGAAAACAGCATCACTGGTAACATCCCAGAGGAATTTGGGGAGCTTTCTAAACTAGAAGTCCTGTTGCTCTATAAAAATAATTTATCTGGACGTATTCCGCCTACTCTGTCTCGCTGTAAATCTCTGGTTACGCTCGATCTTTCAGATAACCAGCTAACTGGTAACATACCAGCTGAGCTTGGATCTCTCCCATCCTTAGAAACTCTATCTCTGTTCCTTAACAGACTAACAGGAAGGATTCCTGCCCGTCTGGGTAACTGTTCTTATCTTTCAATTCTTACACTCCACAACAATTATCTCTCAGGATCTATTCCGGAAAGGCTGGGCTATCTTTCTAGATTACAAAGGCTAAACATTCGTGACAATCAACTTTCTGGCTCTATTCCTTCTATCCTGTTCAATTGTTCCAACCTTGTGAACGTTACAGTCTCCGGGAATCAATTGACGGGGCGATTTCCCCGACAAATTGGAAAATTGAGAATGCTGAATTTTCTGTCACTTGCCGATAATCTTTTGTGGGGGGAGATTCCGCCTGCGCTGTATAACTGTTCTCTCCTTCGAAAGCTTAGGGTTGACAATAATAACATCAACGGCTCCATGGAAGGAATCGGCAAGCTCAAAAATCTGGTGACCCTTACGTTATCTTATAATTTTTTCACAGGGGCAATTCCACTCGAGATTGGCAATCTTACAAATTTGTATTCATTGAAACTGGGGAGCAATTATTTCAGCGGCTCCTTTCCTCCTTCACTGGGTTTCCTTACTCAACTTCAAGGACTCTACCTAGACAGAAATTCTTTAAGTGGAAGAATTCCAAACGACATAAGTGGCTGTAGAGAGCTTGCTGAGCTGAGGCTTGGGTGGAATAAATTCTCGGGTACCATTCCAGCGGCAATATCAAAACTTGAATGGCTGACATTGCTTAGCTTGTCTGGCAATATGCTCAGTGGTCCGATCCCGTCGAGCCTCGGAAAGTGTAGCAGACTCCAGGATCTGGACATTTCTTTTAACAGGCTTACAGGTTCCATTCCCAGATCTGTGGCTAGCTTGAGGGGACTACAGATAAATTTCAATCTATCTAATAATCTATTAAGTGGTTCAATACCATCAGAGCTAGGAGGAATGGAAATGGTGCAGTTCGTGGATTTATCTCACAATAATCTGTCGGGAGTAATCCCCCCTTCTCTTGGCGGATGTATTGCTCTTCGGGGACTCAATTTGTCCAGAAATATTCTTCGAGGACAGATACCTGTGGCTCTGTCCGTTCTACGGAACTTGGATCAATTTATAGATTTGTCTAACAATCGCTTAGAAGGAAAATTACCCACGGAATTAGGCGAACTTAAGTTACTAAGAAGTCTCGATTTATCTTCAAACATGCTCTCTGGAAAAATACCCTCAGAATTGGGAGACTTGACAAGCCTGAAATTTCTCAATCTTTCTCAAAATGAACTCGAAGGCCCTGTTCCTCCAGTTGGCATTTTGAGAAGTTTTAATTCCTCCAGTTTCGGACTGCTGCGTTGCCATCATCATCGACCACGGCATACCTTGCTTATTTTAGTCATGTCAGCTGTACTGCTCTCCTTTTTACTGTTTTGCTTTGTATTTATTCGATGTTACAGGGGCAAACGAAACAATAAAATAAAATCGGAGGAACTGTCAATCAACATGCCGAATGGGAGGTTTAGCAAAAGAGATTTGGAGAATGCGACCGAGTCATTCAGTGCTGATAACATAATAGGGAGCAGTGCGATCAGCACTGTCTACAAAGGCATTCTGAGTAATGGCAAAGTGGTGGCTGTGAAAACATTGAAGATAGAAAATTCCAAGGAACTGGAACAGTGTTTTAAGATGGAGCTGTATGTGATGGCTCGTATTAGGCATAGAAATCTGGTGAAAGTGGTGGGATATGCCTGGGATTACAGGCTAAGGGCTTTAGTGATGGAGTTCATGCCAAATGGAAATTTGGATACAGTCCTACATAATAGCTTTGATGCAGGGGATGGACGTTCAAGTGTGTTCATGGACCTATCAAAGCGTCTAAGTATCAGCATATCAGTGGCTCAAGCATTGGTTTATTTGCACGAAGATTATGATTTTCCAATCGTTCACTGTGATCTGAAGCCCGCAAACATTCTTTTGGACGAAGAATTTGAAGCTCATGTGAGCGACTTTGGTACTGCCAGGATGCTTGGAATCCATCTCCGCCAAGAAAGCCAAGAGACAGCGTCGGCTTTTCAACTAGGAACCATAGGCTACGTAGCTCCTGGCAAGCATAATATTTGATACAACTTTCCCATTTTATCATGTCTTAAATTATATATAGGTATGAACATTTTGGTATTGAGTTAAGCAATTATAAGTATTAACAAACTGCTTGTTTTGCACTTGGTTTGCACTGACAGAAGTTGCATATATGGCGAGGGTGACTCCGAGATCAGACGTGTTCAGCTTTGGAATAATCCTCATGGAGTTATTGACGAGGAAAAGACCCACCAGTATTCCTAGCTTGCCTTCTACTTCTGACCGAAGGACAAGTAGTTTACAAGAATGGGTAGAAAATGGTATCAAGAGTGGAAGCTTAATTAGTGTAGTTGATCCTCTTATCTTGCAGAACGCATCAAAACCTGAAGAGGAGAAGATATCAAGGTTACTGAAGATATCGTTGCTCTGTACCAAAGAAATAGCAGAGAATCGTCCAAACATGAGTCAAGTGCTGCTCTGGCTGTTGCATGTAAAAGAGAACAGCATGATCAAGAATAATGGTAAGAATGAATATTTGATCTGAATTATTTTCATCATTTATTTTTTCGGGGGGAAATTATAAATTAGTATAATTATTTAATTTAGGGAGGTCATAAGTTAAATGTTGTATAAACTTTAATAATTATTTATTTTGAATCAATTTGAACCGTATAATTATATTTGTTTAATCTTCATGCAACTTCATGCAATTTAGGAAAAGCATAGATGCTCGTCTGCAGTTTTAAAAGTGACCCGAATCCGTTTTGCTGCAGAAACGCTCTAGGAAAAGTTCAAACGAGACAGAAAAAGTCGTTTTTAAAGGCAGTTCTCATTTTCAGCCATGAGAAACCATTTCTGAAGAAACCATGAAGAACGCTGATTGTTTCTTCTTACTTTTTTCAGTAATCCATTCCATTTCACTCCGTTTGTATGAGGTTTGGAGAATATTTCCGGAGAAACCATAGAGAACGCTGATCTTTCTTCTTACTTTTTTCAGTAATCCACTCCGTTTGTATGAGGTTTGGAGATTATGAGAATAGCGAACCTTTGATTATCAAGCAGAGTGAAGGTGACTCTCCAGAAGCACGGAGAACAGCTAGCAGGGCGGTCTCACATTGCAATAAAATTAGATGGATGGTTTGTTAAGTTTTAATTGACTGATAGCTGATAAGTAAGCAGAAAATAATTCATTACAGGTGAGTATGAGCATGTATTTTTCATTATGATAATTTAACTTAAACATAAAATGAAGTTAATGGATAAAATCACATCTTGTTATGAGTTGTGTTATCAGTTTTTATGAGTTTATTTATTCTAAATTCTAATTGATCTTATTAATTTAAAAAACTTTATTTGTTTTAATGCTTTAATTTTTATAATTTCAAAATTTATTATTTTTTTATTTAGTAGTACTAATTTTTTTTCTCTCCTCCTTTCTTATAGGGGCAAAACCTTATGACTGAGTTTCTAGTTCACTTCTTGTTTCTTTTCCCGTTTCTCGTTTCTGGTAACATAAGATTCTAGTACAGCCACAAGTGAAATGGCCAGTAAACAGGATAGAAACAGCCATCATTGTAATAATACAAAAATCAATATATCATGTGAATCTTTTGCAGCATTTAGTTGGAAATTAGAAATATAATCTCTTGTAGCAACAGCTGAAAGGGAAAGAACATGGACTGCAATTGCAATAAAGGCTGCCAGATTAGCTGGAATCCAGCAGAGGAATTTTTGTCAAAATTACAATTTGGAGTGTTTAGATCGTAATTTTGACGATCTATATAGTTTTAAAATTGGGTAACAAGAAATTCCAATTACTAAAACTACAAAAATACTATAATAGCAATTTCCAGCAATAATTTTTACCAATTTTTATCCCAAAATCACCGAAAAAGCGAGGTGTTTTGGTTATGGTTTATCCTACGCTGCCTGAGTCAATAAAATTGCATAAGGAAAAACACATACAGGAAATCTCGATGGAACCAGTGAGTAGGGTAATATTATCAGGAATGGCTATTGTATATTGGTATGCAGGCAAATGTATGGAACTCCGTTTTCTAAGACAATGTTATGAATGTTATGATATATATAGTTGATTCGCTCAAACATAACGTAATGCTCAATTCACATTCGAAATAATACTTTTATAAATCAAAACACATCCATCTATATATAGCCACGTTTTTAAAAGAGATTTTTATATTTAGCATGTTTTGCTAGGGTCTTGAAGTAAATTCTGGTTCAAGATCCAGAGACATTTAGTAAGAGCCGAAGTATGTTTATCAATAAATTATTTATTATTTTAAATAATGTGTTTTTTATTAAATAACTGAGTTTCTCTAACTTGTCTGCATCAGTGAATAACAACCGGCCAGTAATAACCATCATCACTATTATTTAAAAATTTGACCTTTTTGAAAAAACAAGCATACGTTTTTAAATTATAAATATTAGAAATAATTGTGCCACCTTGTCGACCTTGAAAGACTGGTTCACTGTTTTTAACGTACGGAACTAAAAATAATTCGAGTATGCAAGTTGCCACTGTACAGTCGTCGTCGTGCGATAGCGCAAACGCCGGACAACTATGGATCACGTTAAATGTAAATTGTTGTTTTTGATAAAGACAATATACGATCATGATCTTATTCATCTTTTGAGATGAGAAACATTGATCAGAGCAATTCGGTGAAATTAGTAATGTTGGTAAGTTGTCTACGGTGATTAAAATAGTATATAGGTGTCACCTGTCGATACAGTTGTAGAATTTTTTATTTTTTTTTAAAACGTTCATAAAGTTGGTTCCATCAATGGATACACCTTATCTTTGAATTTCTTGAATTTATGAAAAAATGGTAATTTAATCATTAATTGATGTATTTATATTTTAAAAAAATGTCAATATAATCATAACGTTTATTCATAACTAGAGATTTATATATTGACATGTAGTTTCTCTTCAAAAATAATTTCGAATAGATAGTGCTCATGTAGCAACCATCTATTAACAAGGTTTTTCTTTTTAATATATCAAACATCTATTAACCTAGTTTCTCTTCCAAAACAATTTGAGTGTACAACTTATTTGCATACTTTTTAGAATTGGAAAAGTGTTGGTGTTGGTATTTTTCAACATACTTATTACAATTTTAATGTAGCCATAAAACTTTTGTTGTAAGTTTATATAAGAACTTTTATCTGCATAATTGTTCTTGGGCTTCTTCCAATACTATAATTGAAAAGAGTAAGCTAAATTCTAGACCGTTTGTATTAAGAATCTGGTTATTTTTCTAGCGAAAATTTGGCTGAAATTGTTTAAATGACAGTTTTGGGTTGTTAGAATTACATAATCGGGGTGCTCCAGAGGATCCATTCAAGAAACCCAAATCGCAGTTTCAGCAATTTCCCCTTGGCTGGATTCCGATGAAAATTGCCGGTAAAAATGCAAACGGTCTAGAGTTTAGCTCATTTCTAAATGAAAGATTTGGTATCCTTTCCAGATAGAGAACCCTTTTCTGCCCTTCTATCTGATGGAAAGGCAAGGCAGAGCTTTTGGTTTCATAGTTTTACATTGTCAAACAATTGAACAAAGAAAATAGATAGCTAGTACCCGATCAGATCGATCGGGTCATGTAGAAACAAGGTTCTCTTATGTCATTTCATATCAATAAGATTAATAGATTCTTCTTTTGTTTCTAATGACTATCATTTTTTATTAGAGTTGATCCTCAAATCTTTCATGATATCAGAGTTGGTATAACCTTGACTCTCTAGAGGTTGTGCCTGCAGGCTTCTTCTTAGATATTGAACCTGGTCTCCATCACTCTTCAACACAGACCGTTGCTCTATTCCTCAGCAAGTGGGCGCTCATTCCTACGTTATCACAGCTATTTGCGGAGCTCTTGTTCATGTCTCTCTGCAGATCGTCCGCCTCTAGACCGTGGCTTCAAATCTATGACAAACTTTTTTTGATACGGATTTTTTCTGTTGTGTCTGCGCTGATTAGTTTTACACCATCATACATAGTTTTACACCATCATACATATTTGATATTTTATTCCGGGTGATATCCACAAGATTGATTAGTGCATGATGCTTGCCTTAATGGTAACACATTAATTGTGTGAGTATGAATGGAAAATAAGTGTGGTTTTATTGGAGAAGGCGGGTCCATCTCCGCTAGTGCCTGCAGCATCCTTTAGCCGCTTGTGAAGTCTCTCTGTTGCATGTGTTGAAGCAATAGGTAGATCCACAAATCCATGGCACTGTTCCACATTTTTTTTGCAAACCGTGGATTATTTTAGTGCCGTAGGCATTTCTTGTGTTTATCGTTCCTTTCCTGCAAATTCGTTTTGTTGTTCTAAAGCAGCGTGGAACTTACTTCCTCTTCTTCGATTTGCAATTGCATGGAGTTTGAGGTTCACATATCACGCCCTTGGGCAGCTTGTGTTTTAATGGTGAGTCCAGGGATCTATTCCCTGTATTCTTCTTTGTTGGATTGGCTTTTCGCATATGCCACTTTTGCCTCTTCATTCTAGCTTTAATGTCGGAGACCCCTCTGGTAGCAGAGATAGTGTGTGGCATGGTGGTCTTTTCTTTTTGCCAGACTATTGTGAAAATTGTATGGTTCGCTGGTGGAAGTTAGGGAACTTGGTTGTCATTTCCCACAATCAAGATATTGCATCTTTTGCATTGATCTCAGAGTTTGCTGGTTGGGGACCTTTTGGCATAGTTGTTTTGGCATAGTTGTTTTTGGCCCGATTGTTGCAAGAGGTCATTGTCATAGTTTTGGTTATACCTCTTCATTGAAGCTTCATTTATGAGGCATTGTGAAGAGCGTTTTGCTCTCTTTCCAAAGGGCTGTTGCACACCACATTGATGTTCTCATTTTGCACTTTTGAGTAGTGGGTTCCTTGCCACTCATGCAGATAGTCTTTGGAGTGTCACCAGGAATTTGTCTGCCTATACTACCTTGTTTCGCAGTGTCTTGGAGCAAGCCACTTTGGAGTGTTTTTGCATGGTTGTTGGACATCATCGCCATATTCAACTAGCACCTTCATATTTTTTCCAGTAGTTGTAACATCATTGTTGTCATCTTTTCCACTCAACTTAGCATTGTGGGGGGGTGGTATGCAATGCTTCATCGGGAAATCTTTTATTCACCATATTTGACTTAGATCAAGCGTCTTTAGAGTGATCCTTGCACATAGCACCAGTGCCTATATTGATTTGGCCGTTGCAGTGACTACTAACCCATGATGTCCGGTGAGATGGATTGGCATCCATAAGGACACTTGACATAATATTTTTTCTCAAGCATTTTGTGTCGGGGTTCATTCTTGAGTATCAATTTATTTTGGAGTTGTGCATTCAACACTTGTTGCCTCAACAGTTTCGATGGTGTGCAGTCAATACTCATTGCCTCAGGAGTTCAAAATTTGCTATTTGAATTTCTACATGTATTTTTTATGGCATTGACAGTGTGGGGTTTCCAGGACCTCTTTCGAGTTTCGACCATACTTCCTGTATCAATATTTTAGTGTCCACGAGCCTCATTGCTTGTTTGATGGTTTATGGTGTTCGTTTCTATTCAAAGCCTTGTTCTAGTTTCTAACCAACACCTATGTATTTGAAGCATTCATGTGGTGGTTGTCAGCATTTTCCATTTTCATGTCTCCGCAACCTATCCACTTCTTCAAAGTTTGACCATGATCTTTGTGGTTATTTAGCTCTCTTCTTTTGAGTTTTGGTCAAGGAATTTTTAGCCTTTGTGGATCTCTTGTTCTTGCCATTCACTGCATTATTGTGAGATATTCACCAGTTTAAGCTCCAATGCCTTTTTCAACAGTGGCATTTTTCGCTCTTTTGGGGATAAGTTTTTCCCATAAGGTTTTCTCCTTTTCTTTGTTTATGAGAGCTTGTACATGGGTACCTTATCAGGCCTCATTGTGAGGACCCATCCTTGTTCTTTTTGTTTCCTCTTTAGATTTTTCTTATGGGGGGGTGTTGGTGTTGGTATTTTCCAACATAGTCAGTTGTTAGAGTTCTAGTGTAGCCAGCGAAATTTGGTTGTAAGCTTATGTAGGAGCTCTTATCTTCCCAAATATTCTTGGGATTCTTCCATTGCTATAAATGGAAGAGTCTCCTTATGTAATTGCATATTAGTGAGATCGATTTATTCTTCTTTTGTAATGACTCATCTTTGATCCCAGTTGCTCCCCGGATATTTTCAACCTAATCACAATTATTGTTAAATACCTTAAAACTAATTAACCAAAGTTGTTATTGGGAACTTTATATAAAAATTTCCATTCACACAACTGCAGTTGTTTTTGTACAACTATAAGAGTTATGTTTCAAATATCATATATTTGTGTATTCCCCAAAAACAAATTGGTGAAAATATTGTAATATTTATTATTGAACTTGATAAGAATACCAATATCTTTGAATGTGGATGTTTCCTTAACATATTGTCAAGGTTTTATCATGTAAAATATGGTGTACCATGGATTGCTCTTATGTATTATATATTTATATATATTATGTATGCGCAGATCTCTAACAAGTGGTACCAAAGCTTAGGTTAGAGGGTGTGAAAGTTTTTGGAACCACTACCAAGGAATCGTTGTCTAGATTTATACATATCCAACTATAAAGGAGGTCGCTAGTGATGTGTTGGACAAAGGAGTCTAGGGTGATTCCACGAAGGTGGTTCACCATTTTTGGCGCGTGAGAGCCAAAAAACTTGTTTTTCGAAGCCTCGATTCTAGATCTTTTCAAGCCCTCAATCGAGGTCTTAAAATCTCGATCGAGGGTTTTAAAAGACCTTGATCGAGGGCTTGAAAAGACCTCGATCGAGGGTTTTTAAAACCCTTGATTGAGGTCTTGTTTAGAACCTGATCAAGCTATTACTCGATCGAGGGCTTGAGATAGAAAAAAAAAACAAAAACAAGGCTTGGTCACCTGGTCGGCCCTGTTCGAAAACGATAGTGTAGCGACAGCGAGAAGCACGGGAGAATGCCCTCGACCGAGCATTCGCAACCACCTCACCACGCCACGCCCCATGCCCAACTCCACCTCGCAGCTATGGCTTCTAATCCACGAGGTAGGTGGAATTCAACCTGTCATTTGTTTTTAAAAAAAACTTAAATTTTAAATTTTATTTGTTTTGGTATTTGTTTAAAAAAACCTAATTTTTATTTGTTTTGTATAAAATTGTGTGTTTTTAACAAAATGTAAATTTTATTTAGTTTTTATGAATTTGTGTGAATGTAACTATTGAAAACTAAAAACCACCATCGAAACCAACAACCATTGAAACCAAAACCATCATTGAAACCAAAAACCATCATTGAAACAAAAAACCTTTTTTTTTGTGTGTACAAAAACCATTGAAACCAAATACTATTTGAAAAAAAAAACAAAACAAAAACCATTCCAAAACAAAAACCAAAAACCATTTGAAATGTGTAAATAGGGTTTTAAATTTATGTTGTATTTATTTTTTTAAATTATTAATATTTTTGTTTATGTCAACCTGTAGCATTTCATTGCATAAATGCTACTGGTTTTATTTTAAAATGTGTTTTGACAAGCAGAAATGCTGCCCGTTTTTTTTCAATCCACAAATCCATGGCACTGTTCCACATTTTTTTTGCAAATCGTGGATTATTTTAGTGCTGTAGGCATTTCTTGTGTTTATCGTTCCTTTCCCGCAAATTCGTTTTGTTGTTCTAAAGCAACGTGGAACTTACTTCCTCTTCTTCGATTTGCAATTGCATGGAGTTTGAGGTTCACATATCACGACCTTGGGCAGCTTGTGTTTTAATGGTGAGTCTAGGGATCTATTCCCTGTATTCTTCTTTGTTGGATTGGCTTTTTGCATATGCCACTTTTGCCTCTTCATTCTAGCTTTAATGTCGAAGACCCCTCTGGTAGCAGAGATAGTGTATGGCATGGTGGCCTTTTCTTTTTGCCAGACTATTGTGAAAATTGTATGGTTCACTGGTGGAAGTTAGGGAACTTGGTTGTCATTTCCCACAATCAAGATATTGCATCTTTTGCATTGATCTCAGAGTTTGCTGGTTGGGGACCTTTTGGCATAGTTGTTTTGGCATAGTTATTTTTGGCCCGATTGTTGCAAGAGGTCATTGTCATAGTTTTGGTTATACCTCTTCATTGAAGCTTCATTTATGAGGCATTGTGAAGAGCGTTTTGCTCTCTTTCCAAAGGGCTGTTGCACACCACATTGATGTTCTCATGAGCTCAATGAACTTATTGTTGATTCCTCACTTGTAAATGGGTATCTAAAATGGCCTTGTTTGTTGGAACCTATATCCATGATGGTTTTATGGTAACTCTCATTTTGCACTTTTGAGTAGTGGGTTCCTTGCCACTCATGCAGATAGTCTTTGGAGTGTCACCAGGAATTTGTCTGCCTATACTACCTTGTTTCGCAGTGTCTTGGAGCTAGGCACTTTGGAGTGTTTTTGCATGGTTGTTGGACATCATCGTCATATTCAACTAGCACCTTCATATTTTTTCCAGCAGTTGTAACATCATTGTTGTCATCTTTTCCACTCAACTTAGCATTGTGGGGGCGTGGTATGCAATGCTTCATCGGGAAATCTTTTATTCACCATATTTGACTTAGATCAAGCGTCTTTAGAGTGATCCTTGCACATAGCACCAGTTCCTATATTGATTTGGCCGTTGAAGTGACTACTAACCCATGATGTCCGGTGAGATGGATTGGCATCCATAAGGACACTCGACATAATATTTTTTCTCAATCATTTTGTGTTGGGGTTCATTCTTGAGTATCAATTTATTTTGGAGTTGTGCATTCAACACTTGTTGCCTCAACAGTTTGGATGGTGTGCAGTTAGTACTAATTCCCTCAGGAGTTCAAAATTTGCTATTTGAATTTCTACATGTATTTTTTATGGCATTGACAGTGTGGGGTTTCCAGGACCTCTTTCGAGTTTCGACCATACTTCCTATATCAATATTTTAGTGTCCACGGGCCTCATTGCTTGTTTGATGGTTTATGGTGTTCATTTCTATTCAAAGCCTTGTTCTAGTTTCTAACCAACACCTATGTATTTGAAGCATTCATGTGGTGGTTGTCAGCATTTTCCATTTTCATGTCTCCACAACCTATCCACTTCTTCAAAGTTTGACCATGATCTTTGTGGTTATTTGGCTCTCTTCTTTTGAGTTTTGGTCAAGGAATTTTTAGCCTTTGTGGATCTCTTGTTCTTGCCATTCATTGCATTATTGTGAGATATTCACCATTTTAAGCTCCAATGCCTTTTTCAACAATGGCATTTTTCACTCTTTTGGGGATAAGTTTTTCCCATAAGGTTTTCTCCTTTTCTTTGTTTATGAGAGCTTGTACATGGGTACCTTATCAGGCCTCATTGTGAGGACCCATCCTTGTTTTTTTTGTTTCCTCCTTGGATTTTTCTTATGGGGGGGTGTTGGTGTTGGTATTTTCCAAAATAGTCAGTTGTTAGAGTTCTAGTGTAGCCAGCGAAATTTGGTTGTAAGCTTATGTAGGAGCTCTTATCTTCCCAAATATTCTTGGGCTTCTTCCATTGTTATAAATGGAAGAGTCTCCTTATGTAATTGCATATTAGTGAGATCGATTTATTCTTCTTTTGTAATGACTCATCTTTGATCCCAGTTGCTCCCCGGATATTTTCAACCTAATCACAATTATTGTTAAATACCTTAAAACTAATTAACCAAAGTTGTTATTGGGAACTTTATATAAAAATTTCCATTCACACAACTGCAGTTGTTTTTGTACAACTATAAGAGTTATGTTTCAAATATCATATATTTGTGTATTCCCCAAAAACAAATTGGTGAAAATATTGTAATATTTATTATTGAACTTGATAAGAATACCAATATCTTTGAATGTGGATGTTTCCTTAACATATTGTCAAGGTTTTATCATGTAAAATATGGTGTACCATGGATTGCTCTTATGTATTATATATTTATATATATTATGTATGCGCAGATCTCTAACAAGTGGTACCAAAGCTTAGGTTAGAGGGTGTGAAAGTTTTTGGAACCACTACCAAGGAATCGTTGTCTAGATTTATACATATCCAACTATAAAGGAGGTCGCTAGTGATGTGTTGGACAAAGGAGTCTAGGGTGATTCCACGAAGGTGGTTCACCATTTTTGGTGCGTGAGAGCCAAAAAACTTGTTTTTCGAAGCCTCGATCTAGATCTTTTCAAGCCCTCAATCAAGGTCTTAAAATCTCGATCAAGGGTTTTAAAAGACCTTGATCGAGGGCTTGAAAAGACCTCGATCGAGGGCTTTTAAAACCCTTGATTGAGGTCTTGTTTAGAACCTGATCAAGCTATTACTCGATCGAGGGCTTGAGATAGAAAAAAAAAACAAAAACAAGGCTTGGTCACCTGGTCGGCCCTGTTCGAAAACAATATTGTAGCGACAGGGAGAAGGATGGGAGAATGCCCTCGACCGAGCATCCGCAACCACCTCACCAAGCCACGCCCCACGCCCAACTCCACCTCGCAGCCATAGCTTCTAAAACCCTCGATTGAGGTCTTGTTTAGAACCTGATCAAGCTATTACTCGATCGAGGGATTGAGATAGAAAAAAAAAACAAAAACAAGGCTTGGTCACCTGGTCGGCCCTGTTTGAAAACAATAGTGTAGCGACAGCGAGAAGGACGGGAGAATGCCCTCGACTGAGCATCCGCAACCACCTCACCACGCCACGCCCCACGCCCAACTCCACCTCGCAGCCATGGCTTCTAATCCATGAGGTAGGTGGAATTCAACCTGTCATTTGTTTTTAAAAAAAACTTAAATTTTAAATTTTATATGTTTTGGTATTTGTTTAAAAAAAACCTAATTTTTATTTGTTTTGTATAAAATTGTGTGTTTTTAACAAAATGTAAATTTTATTTAGTTTTTATGAATTTGTGTGAATGTAACTATTGAAAACTAAAAACCACCATCGAAACCAACAACCATTGAAACTAAAAACCATCACTGAAACCAAAAACCTTTTTTTTTGTGTACAAAAACCATTGAAACCAAATACTATTTGAAAAAAAAAAAAAAAAAAAAAACAAAAACCATTTGAAATATGTAAATAGGGTTTTAAATTTATGTTGTATTTATTTTTTTAAATTATTAATATTTTTGTTTATGTCAACCTGTAGCATTTCATTGCATAAATGCTACTGGTTTTATTTTAAAATGTGTTTTGACAAGCAGAAATGCTGCCCGTTTTTTTTCAATCCACAAATCCATGGCACTGTTCCACATTTTTTTTGCAAACCGTGGATTATTTTAGTGCCGTAGGAATTTCTTGTGTTTATCGTTCCTTTCCCGCAAATTCGTTTTGTTGTTCTAAAGCAGCGTGGAACTTACTTCCTCTTCTTCGATTTGCAATTGCATGGATTTTGAGGTTCACATATCACGACCTTGGGCAGCTTGTGTTTTAATGGTGAGTCCAGGGATCTATTCCTTGTATTCTTCTTTGTTGGATTGGCTTTTCGCATATGCCACTTTTGCCTCTTCATTCTAGCTTTAATGTCGAAGACCCCTTTGGTAGCAAAGATAGTGTATGGCATGGTGGTCTTTTCTTTTTGCCAGACTATTGTGAAAATTGTATGGTTCGCTGGTGGAAGTTAGGGAACTTGGTTGTCATTTCCCACAATCAAGATATTGCATCTTTTGCATTGATCTCAGAGTTTGCTGGTTGGGGACCTTTTGGCATAGTTGTTTTTGGCCCGATTGTTGCAAGAGGTCATTGTCATAGTTTTGGTTATACCTCTTCAATTAAGCTTCATTTATGAGGCATTGTTAAGAGCGTTTTGCTCTCTTTCCAAAGCGTTGTTGCACACCACATTGATGTTCTCATGAGCTCAATGAACTTATTGTTGATTCCTCACTTGTAAATGGGTATCTAAAATGGCCTTGTTTGTTGGAACCTATATCCATGATGGTTTTTATGGTAACTCTCATTTTGCACTTTTGAGTAGTGGGTTCCTTGCCACTCATGCAGATAGTCTTTGGAGTGTCACCAGGAATTTGTTTGCCTATACTACCTTGTTTCGTAGTGTCTTGGAGCTAGCCACTTTGGGGTGTTTTTGCATCGTTGTTGGACATCATCGTCATATTCAACTAGCACCTTCATATTTTTTCCAGCAGTTGTAACATCATTGTTGTCATCTTTTCCACTCAACTTAGCATTGTGGGGGGGGTGGTATGCAATGCTTCATCGGGAAATCTTTTATTCACCATATTTGACTTAGATCAAGCGTCTTTAGAGTGATCCTTGCACATAGCACCAGTTCCTATATTGATTTGTCCGTTGCAGTGACTACTAACCCATGATGTCCGGTGAGATGGATTGGCATCCATAAGGACACTCGACATAATATTTTCTCTCAAGCATTTTGTGTCGGGGTTCATTCTTGAGTATCAATTTATTTTGGAGTTGTGCATTCAACACTTGTTGCCTCAACAGTTTGGATGGTGTGCAGTCAATACTCATTGCCTCAGGAGTTCAAAATTTGCTATTTGAATTTCTACATGTATTTTTTATGGCATTGACAGTGTGGGGTTTCCAGGACCTCTTTCAAGTTTCGACCATACTTCCTGTATCAATATTTTAGTGTCCACGGGCCTCATTGCTTGTTTGATGGTTTATGGTGTTTGTTTCTATTCAAAGCCTTGTTCTAGTTTCTAACCAACACCTATGTATTTGAAGCATTCATGTGGTGGTTGTCAGCATTTTCCATTTTCATGTCTCCGCAACCTATCCACTTCTTCAAAGTTTGACCATGATCTTTGTGGTTATTTGGCTCTCTTCTTTTGAGTTTTGGTCAAGGAATTTTTAGCCTTTGTGGATCTCTTGTTCTTGCCATTCACTGCATTATTGTGAGATATTCACCAGTTTAAGCTCCAATGCCTTTTTCAACAGTGGCATTTTTTGCTCTTTTGGGGATAAGTTTTTCCCATAAGGTTTTCTCCTTTTCTTTGTTTATGAGAGCTTGTACATGGGTACCTTATCAGGCCTCATTGTGAGGACCCATCCTTGTTCTTTTTGTTTCCTCCTTATATTTTTGTTATGGGGGGGTGTTGGTGTTGGTATTTTCCAACATAGTTAGTTGTTAGAGTTCTAGTGTAGACAGCGAAATTTGGTTGTAAGCTTATGTAGGAGCTCTTATCTTCCCAAATATTCTTGGGATTCTTCCATTGCTATAAATGGAAGAGTCTCCTTATGTAATTACATATTAGTGAGATCGATTTATTCTTCTTTTGTAATGACTCATCTTTGATCCTAGTTGCTCCCCGGATATTTTCAACCTAATCACAATTATTGTTAAATACCTTAAAACTAATTAACCAAAGTTGTTATTGGGAACTTTATATAAAAATTTCCATTCACACAACTGCAGTTGTTTTTGTACAACTATAAGAGTTATGTTTCAAATATCATATATTTGTGTATTCCCCAAAAACAAATTGGTGAAAATATTGTAATATTTATTATTGAACTTGATAAGAATACCAATATCTTTGAATGTGGATGTTTCCTTAACATATTGTCAAGGTTTTATCATGTAAAATATGGTGTACCATGGATTGCTCTTATGTATTATATATTTATATATATTATGTATGCGCAAATCTCTAACAAGTGGTACCAAAGCTTAGGTTAGAGGGTGTGAAAGTTTTTGGAACCACTACCAAGGAATCGTTGTCTAGATTTATACATATCCAACTATAAAGGAGGTCGCTAGTGATGTGTTGGACAAAGGAGTCTAGGGTGATTCCACGAAGGTGGTTCACCATTTTTGGCGCGTGAGAGCGAATTTTTTTTTTTTTCGAAGCCTCGATCTAGATCTTTTCAAGCCCTCAATCGAGGTCTTAAAATCTTGATCGAGGGTTTTAAAAGACCTTGATCGAGGGCTTGAAAAGACCTCGATCGAGGGTTTTTAAAACCCTCGATTGAGGTCTTGCTTAGAACCTGATCAAGCTATTACTCGATCGAGGGCTTGAGATAGAAAAAAAAAACAAAAACAAGGCTTGGTCACCTGGTTGGCCCTGTTCTAAAATGATAGTGTAGCGACAGCGAGAAGGACGGGAGAATGCCCTCGACCGAGCATCCGCAACCACCTCACCACGCCACGCCCCATTCCCAACTCCACCTCGCAGCCATGGCTTCTAATCCACGAGGTAGGTGGAATTCATCCTGTCATTTGTTTTAAAAAAAAACTTAAATTTTAAATTTTATTTGTTTTGGTATTTGTTTAAAAAAAACCTAATTTTTATTTGTTTTGTATAAAATTGTGTGTTTTTAACAAAATGTAAATTTTATTTAGTTTTTATGAATTTGTGTGAATGTAACTATTGAAAACTAAAAACCACCATCGAAACCAACAACCATTGAAACTAAAAACCATCATTGAAACCAAAAACCTTTTTTTTTGTGTACAAAAACCATTGAAACCAAATACTATTTGAAAAAAAAAAAAAAAAACCATTCCAAAACAAAAACCAAAAACCATTTGAAATATGTAAATAGGGTTTTAAATTTATGTTGTATTTATTTTTTTAAATTATTAATATTTTTGTTTATGTCAACCTGTAGCATTTCATTGCATAAATGCTACTGGTTTTATTTTAAAATGTGTTTTGACAAGCAGAAATGCTGCCCGTTTTTTTTCAATCCTCGAGCCTAGATAAAAAAAAAAACACTCTTAGAAAGTAGCAAAGCATTCACCTTAATGGGTGGTACTAGAACCATACATGGAAAGAGCATTATAAATTAATAGTCACCTCTAATAGGATTCATTGTTTCTAAACCCATTACCATTTCTTGCAGCATAGCTTCCATGAATGGTCGATTGTTAGGAGCCTGTTTAACAACGTGCAATTGAGTGCACCTTACCTTCCTAATTAGATTACTGAAGCTATAAGGAGTTAACGTTATTTTATCATCCCCTTGCTTGTGGGATTACTAAGGTGCAGTTAATGCCATTTAGAGTGCATGGCTTCTTGAGTTTTGTGCTTAAGAATTGCATCTGTTTTTTAGGTAATAGTTTTTTTATATTGATGTTTGAGAAGACAAGTTAGAAGATCGATAAACAGAAGCATGTGGAATAAAGTACTAAAACCTTTAAAGTGAGTTAAAATAAGGGGGGAATTATGTGGCTCACTAAAGTGAATTTTTATGATTGGTTTTCTCTCCATTACTGGACAAGAGAAACAAGGGATACACCAGATACAATTACTTGCATGCCGTATAATCCTTGAAGTAACCAGTTATGGGTGATGTAACATAATAGTACTGTTAAAGGCATGCCACACATCCATATAATTTCAAGAGCCATCCCCAGATAAAATCTTCCTTGTACATCTGAAGATTTAAAAAGTATGAAATTATGTTCTGGGAAAATCCGGGCATTGTTATATAAACCTACAACAGCATAAGGCATGTTTTCCTAACTTATATGTTAACTACAAATAATACCTAAATTCAATCTTAATAGCATCAAAATTCTAGATATGTATTTTTACAGCAGATACAAGATAGCTAAACCACTCTTTTAGCAACATTTCTTGTAGGTTTCAAGCAACATACATAATATAGAATCTTAGGGACATTGACAAATACATTACAGACTTTGCAAATAATTCATTATTTCATTGAATGGACACATCTGAAAATAGAATCAGAAAGATCATCCCTTGTTGGGATACCATTTGTAGCTCATCAAATGGCTGCTGTAGAATGATTTACCTTCAAGCAGGGTATTCTTTAGGGGCAAAATTTAACCAATTGGCTATTTATGGTTTTTATTTTCAAAAAATAAATGCACTAATTGGTCATTTTTACTCTAAAGATTTGCCTATACTATGTAAAGTATGTATTTTTAATCATTTTTGCCAAAATTTACAAGTTTTAGTCGTAAACTGTATGTTTTTTATTTGATATTCGCCTACCTATCTATATGTATAATTTCTATAATCCAAAATATTTTCCTAGAATACTATACTTAGGGTATACTATTTGAATCCTTGAAAAATACCATGCCTCCAAGCCATGGGAAATCTGTAGTGACTGCCACCCCTGATCCGAGATTATGAATTTACATGGGCAAATCTCTCTCAAACCTGGGAAAAACCTCAATTCTTGCAGTAGAAATATCCTCATAAACTGGCCAACCTACTGGCTGGAATTGGAGAGCTTGAACTCAAGCATACATGGATACAAAGCCGAGGCAATCACAAGGCACTTGCTAGACGTCATGTTAGACAAGCATGCTTTTTCCTTTCGTATCATTGGTTAAAGGCCCATAGTCGACTAGCTTATTTGCTATATCAGGATGCCATAGATGTCCATCACTATGCACACTTTTTCCCTTTTCTACCATACCCCTAAGGAGGTAGATAAACATAAGTAACAGATTTGTACTATCCAAACACTATTGGACTTTTCCTTATTTCTATTAGAGCTAGTCTGTTTTTGCTGAAACCGATCGGTTGGATAGTTTTACAGGCCTAACTGGTAGGTAAGCTATCTATAGATAACTCTTTGTATGTATTCCTTCATTACATGATTTATGTCTCAGCTAGGAAAAAATCCTATCATCTGGATATAAGAAGATCGCCATAGTTTCTGAAATATGTGGATTCAAATAGCTTTCCAATGAACTAGACCATGCAGGGAATCCCTTACCCTATTCATGTGGAATGCCGCAGACCAGATTCAGGATTCTGAAAATTCTCTTATGAACTTAAATGAAAGTTGGGAAGTGTGATGAAAGTGCCATGCATAATATGCTAATAAATGAAATAACACTTTCAAAACAAGAATGTCAATCCATTATGAAACTAAATGCAACCTATCTAACCATGCAAAATATTTATAGAACCATGAAAATGCATAATGCAATTAATTTTTTGAAAGGAAAGCTTTAGTCATTAGTATATAAACACATTTAAATAATTTTACATAGGATTTAGTTAATAAATCCTCTTTGTCTTGAAATTTGAGTTCTTTTCCCTATAACTTTTACATTTCTTTTTTGCTCATAAGAAATCTTGCATTTTGTTTGCTACAATGAATATAGATTTGTGTTGATTATCTTGTCACAAATATTGGGTTCTTTCACCAAGTGCAGAGATATATTTCCTAAATCATGGCATAATTTACCTAATTTAGATTCCATTGAACTGGGATGAATGTAGACGAAGCTAGGGTTTTGTGATTGGTAACACGCAAGGTTATTAGAACCCAAATCATCTATGGCGAGAAGGGGTGAGATTATCATCTTCCAGTGTCGTAGGGGTCAACTCTACACGATTTGTCATCTAGAGCAAAAATCCGAAGCCAGAACTGGTAGTTGAAGGAAGGGGAAGCTGCTAGAACACGCAAAGTGGGAATGAAGTGATAATTGCTCTTGGATCAATCATGGTATTTCTCCTCCAGATGATAGTGGAATATGTCTGTGAATGTACAAAGTACACATGTTTATAATGCTTGTCCTCAGACTTGTGTGAATCCATGACAAGTCTTGTTTTCTCTGTTATAGTTGATGCTTCAAAACCATGCCAGTTAAAGTTGGTACATGCTTTGTTTTTTCTTTAATTTTACTGAGCGAGCTTTGTTTTCTGTATGCCTTACTCCTTCAAGGGAACCATTGCACCCACTGTCTTGCTCTTGTGTTGTTCCATACCACTCTACCCATGGAGGAAGGGATTAGTGGAGCTAATTAGGTGGGTACAAAAGGGGACCCAACCAACTATGCTTATCCTGGAGGATTCACTAGAGGTCAGGTTAAAAATGTGTTTCCTACAGAAGCAGATAGATTCAACTTTACAAGAAAACCTTATAAGATTTTAAATGGAATATTTTAATTGAGCCTATCCAGGAACCTTATAAGAGAAGTTAGAAGTCATACTTCAGTAGTCTAACTTGATTGGGGATTGTTACTAGGTATATCTCATTGCAAGTAGCTACACAGTTGATTGAAAAAGTAATAAGTAATCCACATAATTTCTAAAATATTGAATGATGTATAATATCCTCTCAATGTAGAGTTTGGATCAACAATCTTACAGGCTTCACAATTTTTGGCTTGTAACTTGTTTAGTTGAGAACATGTACAAATTGTGTACTATATCTTCTCTGCTATGTAACATTTACAAATTGTGTATATCTACTCTACTATGCTCAGCCAATTGATGTTTTAGGGGTAATATAGTTGTGTTAAAAACTCAAGGTTAACTAGATAGAAATATGTAGACTGACATTTATTTTGTGAAATTTATACTCCTGCAGGCTGAGGATCTTCAAATCCCAGTTGATGCAAGTGGATGCTTTACTCAAAAGGTTGCTGACTTTAAAGGTCGATATGTAAAAGATGCCGATAAAGATATTATCGCTGCTGTGAAGGTATGCATGTTTAATTGACCTCATTATGTATAAAATATTGTGTGTTGTTGTTTGTGTTTCAGTATGAGACTTTGTTAGCTATTGTTTGTAGTTTAACTTGTCAACTATCCAGGCTCTAGATTAAAAACAGTCAACTCTTGATAGGTCATGGAAACTCAATAGATTTATTTTATTGCCATTGTTAATAGTTTATGGAGTTAATTTTATATGATAGAAATTTTGGACAGGCGAAGGGAAGATTGGTTAGTTCGGGCAGCATTATGAGTGTTGGAGATCAGAGACACCTTTGCTTTATAGGGCCATACCAAGTTGGTATGAGTTCACAATCCTTAAAAACAATTTACAAAATTTTAAAAGAAAAATATCTTCATTCTTTTATTTTATTTGCTGTTGCGTTTGGCTATAGCTGTTGTTTAAAATGCTGTGCTTTATGACCCTATTCCAATGGAAATTTTGAGAATTGTGCATAACCCAAATTTAGAAATTTCTCCTCATGGTTTCCTGGTTTTATTTCCCATGAACTTTTCAACTTATGGCTGAATTTAAAATTTAAATTACAACAACATCTTTTTCACTTCTGTCCAACCAAATACGTTACCTGTCAAATCAATCAACAAATGTTGGGAAGAAAAATCAGCAACAAATACACACAAGCACATATCAAGCAAGGGACACCATGAGTTTTCACTCAAGAAACCTCCAAAAGGGAAATCTTATTCAATCATTCCATTCCCATATGTATTTGTATACTACAATTAGGTCCCTTTATATAACTTAGGTGGCCGTAAGAACTAGGACATGTTTAGTTCAACCATCTCCATAACTATCACTAACAATATCTCCATGAATCACTCATATTGAGCTTATGAGATCCTCATCCCTCATTTCAGTCGTTGTCCTCATCTTTGAATCATATGCAGAGTTTTGTGCATTCTCTTCTCCATTCACATGTTACAATGCATTAACAAATATCACAAGTAGGAGTTAATCCTTCATACTTCTCTTAATTAAAATTTGTGATTTCAATATTCAATCGTCATTCTTTGTTTCTTGAACTGGTCCATTTTCATCATCTCCTTCTACTATCTTCAATCTTCTTCAGCTATGCTCTTTGTCTTCATGTTCTGTCTTTTGTGTTCTATTCGCCAATCAAATATTACAATGTATTACCAAATATCACAAGTAGGAGTTAATCCTTCAAGTTCATACTTCCCTCACGAATATTTGTGATTTAAATATTCAATCGTCATTCTTTGTTTTTTGAACTGGTCCAATTTTCATCATCTTCTTCTATAATATTCAATCTTCTTTAGCTACGCTCTTTGTCTTCATGTTCTGTCTTTTGCCTCTTTTCTTCATCCTTTGTCTTCCACAATATTCATCTCTGGTGTTCTTCATTGTTCATCTTTTTTTCAGTGTTCATATGTAATTCTTGGTGGCTTGGCCCACATTGGAGGAAGATGAGTTTGGGACACCATTTTCTCATCCTTTGCTTCTATATAAACTAAAATTCTCCTTTCCATGGCATCATCCACCATAGCATAGATATTTTTTACAACTAAAATCCTTACTAAAGTGTTGAATCAACTTGTATGTGATAACAATTGCTTTTTTCTTTTTGTCAATTTATAATTTTATTGCATGTACATGAATAAAAATTATCTAGTTTGGACCTTCCTTATGCGGTGATGATAAAACTTATTGTTATTGTATGGAACACCTATGGACTATATACCTTGAGAGAGAAGATAAAAGTTTGACCCTTGGTCTTGTGGGTAAAAGGGTTGTTTCCCCACCTTGATTGTACACCTTGGTGTTGTGGGTGAAAGGGTTGTATTCCCACTTTGTTATGACCACTCTTGTTGACCTTTGACCTTTTGTTGAACCTTGTTGGTCCTTGTGCTAGTGCCTCCCTCTCCTAGTGTGGTACCTTGACCCTT
This sequence comes from Larix kaempferi, assembly GCA_027924585.1. Classification (NCBI taxonomy): domain Eukaryota; kingdom Viridiplantae; phylum Streptophyta; class Pinopsida; order Pinales; family Pinaceae; genus Larix; species Larix kaempferi. The sequence goes on along the minus strand of BSBM01000361.1, from coordinate 8,429,982 downwards.
TTGTCACGATGACTTACCTTTATTGTTATGTGCTCCTTTTGATCCTCCTTGAGTGTGGGTTAAGGCTGCCTCTGCACATTTGAAAGGATTTTCTATTTTCTTAATTTATGACTATCCTAAAAGACTATCATTTATTGCAGCAACGGGATTGAAATTTCATCCTCATTTCTAGATTGTTTTTATTAATACCTTGCGGTCTGTATTTGTCCAATTACGCCTTACAACTACCTATCTCTTTCTCTCGCAAGTATGTCCATTGTTTCGTTAGTGAATTATCTCCTAAGAGACAAAGTTTGATCATAATATATAGCTGAGTATATAAATGAAGGTCTAAACCACATTTTTTTATCCTTTATGTATGCTAGTTTAACTTGTTCATTAATTTATTACTAATGCTGTTATTTATTGTCCTTGGATGCTTCAACTTTAACATAGGGACCTTTGGCAGTGTTAAGTTGAAAGAAATGAAAATTATGTTATATATATGTTACCACATTGTTTTCTCTCTTACGTATGCTAGTTTAACTTGTTTATCAATTTATTACTACTGCTGTTATTTATTGTCCTTGGATGCTTCAACTTTAACACATGGACCTTTGGGAGTGTTAAGTTGAAAGAAATTAAAATTATGTTATATATGTTACCACATTGTTTTCTCTTTTACGTATGCTAGTTTAACTTGTTCATTAATTTATTACTACTGTTTTTATTTATTGTCCTTGGATGCTTGAACTTTAACACATGGACCTTTGGGAGTGTTAAGTTGAAATAAATGAAAATTATGTTATATATGTTGTATTGCAGTCATTCGAAGTGTTTCATAGTTTGGACCTTCCTTATACGGTGATGATAAAACTTATTGTTTCATAGTTGAAATACTTGAAGGACTAGTACAAGGTAAGCCATTATGGATCTATAGTAACTTGGTAATCATTATTGTGTGTGCTTGAATAATGAAAAATTTGTTTGAATATCATCATTGTCAAGCAATAACAAATTATTAAAGGGTGATAGCTCAATGGTAGAGCACTTGCCTAATTATAGGCAGGAGATTGGTGGTTCGATTCCTCCATACCTTATCATAAATTAGTGACTAAGAAAACAACTAAATTTGCATATATATGACTATTAGTAGCTATTTTTCAGTATCTTATAGCACAACTAACGTTTAGTCATATTTAGTTTAGTCATTAATATGGTATCATCTAGTAGTTTATTTAGTCGTATATTTGATCATTAATTGTGACAATCAATGACTAAATCAATGACTATCAATGACTAAATCAATGACTAAATCAGTGACTACCAATGACTAAATCAATGACTAATAAGTCAACCAATTAATGACTAGTGAAATACGACTAGCTATAAGATAATGGAAATCGGCTACTATTAGTCACCGACTCAAATAGTCGTTTATAGTTGAATTTTAGTCCTTTTTTAGTCATTAATTCCTCATTTTCTACTAATGCTCTGAGAACGCCAAGAGGATTAAAAAAAATTAATCATATTAGGTTGTCGGTTTAACAAAAGCCATTAACATTAAAAAAAACTCAACAACACCACAATGACATGTAGAAAACTCATTTGGTCTCCATCTATAACCTTAGATTCAATGTTACTTTGGAAAACGACCTACAATTTCTCTAATGGAAAATCCACAATTAAGTAAGTAGTATTATTATTATTAATTTATTTAATGAGATGAAGTGTCATTTTTATTTTTTATCACATTATCATGTATATTTTTATAGTTATACATAATACCATATAAATGCTTATATATAATAAAGATATATTTTTATATTTATACATAATATCATATAAATGCTTATATATAATAAATATTATTGTAGTGTTACTCTCACTTTTTAATAATATATGCACATTTTCATTTTAAAAACATGCTTATGTGTATAAAAATAGAATACACACTAAGTTGCCTTCCATTTCACTACACTAAATATTCAATATATATATATATATATAATTTTTTAATAATATATATTATATAACATTTTAAAAATAAATATAAATATTACAATTAAATTTAAATATGTTTTTTAAATTCAATATTTATTAATATAGTTATATGTTAATATAAACTAATAATTTTATGTTAATATAAATTATAAATATATTGAAGTTAAACAAAATCATTTTCTTAAAATCAAAGCTTAGGTCTAATACCTCAATAATCATCACATTAAAAGCTATCCAAACACATTGAGGTGCATACAACATGTCCATATCAAGATGGCAAAAGGAAACACAACAACATCTGATATAATTAAGATTTGAATCAATCCCTTTGCCATGGTCTAAATGTCATAATATAATATGTCAATTTTAGGTATTTCTTTAGTTGATCTCTTGTTGTTGTTTGTGTGGGTGGTGGGTGATGATACTATGCCACTTCTCTCAGCCAATGAGAGTGACCCATAACATCAATCCGATACATTAGCATGCACCATCCCAATCCCAACCTTGATTGAATTTATATGGGACCATACACCAATCATCCGAGTCAATGAACCTACGCTCATCGACTCCATCCATTAGGATAAACACATGCCACTCTAAATCCACCAAGGAAGTGGCAAGGTCCCCACTTTCTAGGCCATCCCTACCAACCTAGACTACCCTATATATTAACCTCACACCTATGTTCGATGTCACCAATGGCGTTCCTATGTAGGACATAAATTAGATCCCATAGGTAGCCCAACAAGCATCACAGGTCCAACAACTGCACCAAACAAAACAAATACAAAAAATTGTGTGTCTCATTTATACATGACCATCCAAAACATACATATGTGTAAATGGAAACAAGAAATGTATATATAAGCATGATAAAGATAAAATCACCTCAAGCATCCCACTCCTCGTGACCTAGTGGAGGAAAATTTAGATCATGGAAATAATCCATCCCACTCCATGGATATTGCTTAGTGGCCCTAATCCATAGTCGCAATTCTAGTAGATAGTGAAAGGTGAACACATGGCCAACCTATCAACCATCAGCCCTGAGCATCACCATACCCCCAAAAAACCATATATGGCTCCATCAACCCCCTCAACGTCACAACCACACAAGAGAAAATAGATGGAATCCACTCAAACAAATAGAAACACCTAACGCTCCCATAGGTGAATGTCCCATGTCCCTCCACAGTGAGCTTGGTCATATGGGCACACATACTGACCAATAACATGTGTTCCTAGGAAACTCGAATCCCTCCCATTACCCACTCCAAAAAATGGAGTTGACTTGCAAATATCCAATGGGTCCATGAAAACCCCAACACCCTAAGCATGATGCTCACAACCACCCTCATAGCATGATCCACCAGGAAACTAACAACCATGCCTCGATCCTTATTTTCTCTTGACAAAATACCACAATACTACACAATCGACTGATCAATAGTCTACTTGCAACCAAGAGAAAGATGGGTCTCCCCACAAATCACACAAATTGAAAAATCCTATCACAAAATCGACATTTTTGCACTCAAGAGTTAACCTCTCATTACCAACAACAAATCATCCCTGCTTGTGATCCCACATCCCAAGCATCTCCTTCATGAGGTGCTCACGCGATCTCGTCATCGACAGAAAAAGAACTACAACAACCCTACATATCGTAGTTGTTTCTAAACCACTAGGTTATTTTTCATGTGCCCCAACATCGCGGTGTATTCGTGTACACGCTACTCAATATCCATGATTGATATCAAGCAATCTACAATCATAATCCATGTAAGAAAATCATGTTAGTTCTCAACAATTAACAAAATAAAAAACCAAAAGACATACAAAAACCATGTGACATTTCCCTAAATAGATGTGTGCAACCATGCGAATCCAGAGCCATAACTCACATGGTTTAATCATGTGAGACACACATGTCTACCTTTATGCAAGTGTGTGGGTATGAGCCTCATAGTCATGTGGACAACATGCATGGGAGCTACATGGCCCAGTTGCTAGACTATCCCATGAAAAGTCATGCGATAAACACATACACTCAAATTGTATACCTCTAGCATAGGGCACAACTATATGAGGAAGCGATATGCGATTCCATGTGAAAATTCCTTCAAAATACACATAACCAGTCAAAAAACCCTTTTGTCAATCATATGAACTTTTAGGATCCCTAATCTGAATACTAATATTCTAGAAATGACAAGATTGGTATGACAAATTGCTTGGAACTCCCTGAAATAAAAACCATTGGTCCAATATCCCAAAAACAACAAAAAAAATTATAGGGCATCTAAAGCTAAACAGAAAAAATGAATTAAAAAAGCCCCCCCACCCCTATTTATAGGCCAAACTGCCTAATTTTGAACATCTATGTTTGGTATTTTTGTAATTTCATTTGAATGTGATCTAGCAAAACCATCGCAATTAGGATCACAAGCTCTTCTACATGGCGCCATCCCCACCAAAACTTCATCCAACACCCATTTTGTGGCCATTTATCTAGGTGCAATAAGTTTCCTACCAATAATGATTGCACTATCAGATCTCTTATCATGAACACTCTTATGCTTAAGTATTTGCATCATGTGTGTAGGATTTTGACTAGGAAGTGGATTCTCCCTCATCGTAAGGTGCATGGGCCCCACCCACAAGTATATCACCTTGACCATGTATATAGGAGATGTATACCCTCTCTTTACATTGCACTTATCAAGTTATCCCATTGATATCCACAAGGTCCCCATCCCTTGGTAAAAGTAATCATCTCTTACAATGTCATTATCAAGTGGTAGCATGATCCCCTATGGTTATGCACATAATTACAAATCACCAACACTATGAAATCCATAATATCAAACAACTAAGTATACATAATCTAATAGTTTGTCACATTTTCCAACTAAACCACATTCATATTTCTTGTAACATCTCAATGATTCCCCCTTCATATTCCGTGGAGTAAAATATGGTCATGATTCACAAACAACCTCTCATCACCATCATGATTAGTTAACCATCTATATTTCATTCTATATCTCCAACCCTAGAGAAGACCATAAAGGGTCCCCACCCTCTAAACACACCAATATCATTGAATCATCCCTGTAGGGACACTATAATGGTATTATTCTCATTTGTAAAAGACATCCACATAATAAATTTGGGATAATGTTTTTCCTCAAAATAGTGAAAACGTGGGAACCCCATCACATTACATTATTCTTTTGGAAGCACTTCTTGGTCACCCTTGATCGAAATAATTGTGTCCATAACCCACTAGCACCTTCATTTTTGGCACTCAGATTCATTAGACCATTGTTAACCATCATATGAGAAAAATCACCCCAAAAACTAATTTGTAATATTTTCATTTCCATTTCACCCTACATTTCCATTTGAAGGATGCTTCCATACTTCAATCACCCAATTTACTCTTATCAACGAAGGTTATGACTCCCAAACTTACCTGCATGTCTTGTTTAAGTTCTCTCATTGTCCTAGTTGGTTACAAAATTTTCTTGGTTCTCATGGTAAGACCATCATCTTACTGTACCCACTTTAGCTCTCATTAACATCATATCACTTTATTGTGAGAGTTAAGGCATTTGTGATTATACCTTGGGATCCCTTCTCATCAAAATAAGGGTTCACTTGAGATTGAGCACATAGATTCCTCAGTATTTTCTACCTCAATAGTCTTCCCTATGATCGACACTAACCTTATTCTCACATCAGGGGTAATTGTACATTCAAGTGGTTGCAATGTTCACAGTTATGGTTAAAGACATGTGTCAATCTAACATAAGTGGGTTTACCACCTAGTATCTTCATAATTGTTTAGGTCCCCCATCACAGTGGATTGTTTGCAATCATTAGTAGTTCCTCTCATCTAGCATCATCAACATCATTACAATTCCAAGATGCATTTACTCATGATAGGATTGAAGCCAGATTCATCCCCATGTCTAGAAATTTTCAATTCAACCCCTCGGTCGCTTCTTATTGTAATTTAGTTTGACAAAATTTCACGAGCATAGGTATGTGTGTCTTGTTTGTATAAACAACCATTTTCTATGTGTCACCTATCAATTATCAATTTAAGCGATATCCATAAAAATTACTTTCAAAATGATCTCCAAATAGGCTCAAACAACCCACACTATCTCTTGGTTTGGTTTGGATTCTCATGTGGTATGTGTCTCAAGCCAACACACAAAAAACCCTTCCATTCATTGATTCGTTCTCATGTATGTCAATAGAACTTGAGCATCGTGTCTCTCTATAATCATTCCTATGCTATCAAATTCGACTCGTCATTCAAAATATTGGAAATATCATAAATTATAATCATTCACTCACTCATGTCATGCACTCACTGCTTAGCTTTGCTTAGCCATTAACAAACTTCTTTTGTTGTTCTGGTTCAATTTAAAAGGTATATTATCGAGACTCAAACATGTAGCAAGCCCCAGTTGACTTAGGCTTGATTCCATTTCCCCTCCGTCCCATACCTATATGTTGTCGCAACAAGTGTTGAACAACTAAATTTGATGCCCATGCCCCTATGATGCTAGCGTTGCTAATAAAAATGATATTGAAATTGAAATTGGAAATTGAAATTGAAAATGAAAATGATATTGATATTGGAAATTGATATTGAAATTGAATTTGAATTTTGAAATGAAATTCGAATTGAAAATTGAAATTGAAATTATAAATGAAAATTGAGAATTGGAAATGTAATTAGAACTCAAATCGAAATTGAAACTTGAAATTTGAAATTGAAAATTGAAGATGAAATTGAAATTGAAATTTGAATTGAATTTGAATTTGAATTTGAATTTGAATTTGAATTTGAATTTTAAATGCGAAATTTGGAAGAGAATTAGAATTAAAAATTGAAATGTGATGCAGAGAATTCTAAAGAGAGAACTTCATTGCTTCATGCTCCGTGACACATGAGAGGATCTGATGTCGCCCAAGAGGGAGTCCATCGACAACGCTCCTGTTCGTCGAGGAGTGAGGCCATGCCGGGGTCGGCTGCCACTGGTGGCAGTAGAAGGAGAGCTAGTGTGTCGGTTCATCTCGACGACATACATGTTGATCCATAGGTGGGGGATGCGCGGCAAGAGTCGAGTGCATTTGGTGCATATTTTTTGTTAGATACATTTTCAATAAATTTTTAGTATATAATGCATTGAATTTCAGTTGCAATTTAAAATATATATTTTTAGTAACCTTTGTGTTTTGGTTTGGATCGCAGGTGACCCATCAAGGGGATTGTATGACGATGAGGTCGCACGCATCACTCTCGCTGATATCACTACCCAACGAGAGTGGGTGAACTCATGTGTGTGCACATTGAGGGAGGATTCTCCCACACGACGATCTTTATTCATGATGTTATCAGCAATGGATGAGATGTTGGCCCTCTACAAGAGGGTGGGACCTCTTAGTGACATTTGGCGTTATTCATGCCAGAGGAGGAGACGAGATGTCATTGGGATCCACAAATGGGAGGATGTCAAAGTAGCCATAAAAGGGCATGACATCAAGGGTACTTTGTTCGACATCCCTCATGACTATCCTTCGGGTCAACCGCTTAGACTCAAGGAGTTTAAGTTGGAGGCCACTGCACCATATTTATATGATAGATTCGTCGGAGCATGGGGCATGTTCCCCCACCATGACTAGGTCCCATTGTACTTTGCAAAACATATTTATGAATAGTTTGTTTTGGATATGCACCCAGATTACACCAGCACAGGGTCCGAGTTATTTGGGGCTGGTAGGGGGCTCTCCTACCAACATTCTAGAGCTCGTAGAGACCTTTCCTTCGTTCCACCTCCACCGAGGTTGGTACCGATTCCAAACAAGACGGTTATCAGGTCGGAGGATGTGGCACAGTCATCCCAGCTTGCTGCAGAGGCTAGACATGACATTGCAGAGTCGTTTTTCACTGCCATGGGAAGTGTTGTTGTTGCTGTGCATGGAGAGGCATCTAGACCACCCCTTGTACCTACAGAGCCAGAGATAGAGTGTGTCGATAGTGACCTGCTCAGGAGTTTGGATGGAGAGGCCATACTGGGGTATGCTGAGTCAGCCCGAGATGCATACTTTCGGTTGTATCGTAGATACGTCGCTCCAGGACAGGTATACTTTTGTACAATTATATATATATATGTTCTCAATGTTACATCATATTATATGTCATAAATTGAATGGTTAATAATACTTAAGGGAGTTGTATTCTATTGCTCCATGTATGGGACCACATTCATGGATCAACTCTTTGCTAGTGAGCCATCGGTTGGTCCATCTGCTCATCCCAACCTGCGGACGACAGTAGTCGAGGTAAGTTATAATTTATGTTCTAATTTAATTTGAGTTTATTATTTCCCAACTTAAATAATTTATGCTTTATTTCTTAATTTTCGATATTTTATGTTTTAGATCTTAACTTCAAATGAATTCCAAACTTTACAGGGCAAAGGAAAGGGCATTGCTCTTGATGATAGACATGAGGAACGCGAAGGTCTTGACCAGCCGGGTCTAGACACAGAGGTGAGTTTTAATTTATGTTCCAATTCATGTTATTTAATCACATTTAGTAGTTTATTTTTGTACTTTATGTTTCAATTTTTGAATTATAACTTAAATTATGTTTTAGTTTTATTTTAATAAATCTAACTTATTACATCTAATGGCATATTACATAGGCATCGCTATGGGCGGGTGTCAATGCTGCAATGGATTTCACATATGATTGGGATGCAGCTCGAGCATGTGGTCGTGATGAAGGGCCATCTACCCAGATTCCTACCCAGATGTTGGATATCACCATTGACTCGACGGAGATCGAGGCATTCTTTCATAGTTTACCGCCTCAGATCCAACATCAGTCTACTACACATGAAGGAAGTCACAGGGTCGATCAAGGGCCTTGTGGGGGTAGTGGCCAATGAGTTGATGATCTAGACATTTCCATGTTTTGGATATTTTCATATTTTATATATTTTCATGTTTTGGATGATCTATGTATACGTTTTCATGTTTGGGATATGTATTTCTATCATTTATACATGGACCTTTATCATATATGTACTTTGGATATGGACGTTTGGATATTTTGTTACATATTTTGTATATTTTATCATATTGATGTCTTCATGTGTATTTTGTATCTGATTTGAAATCGATCAAGTTTTTTATGTTACATATGGATATAGTTATTACAGTTACAAATTTATGTTTTGTCGTTTCAAATGCAAATTTAATGTACATTGATTACAATATAAAAGTTCAATCTCGATGTGTAGTTACAATTTAGTTCAATTTAAAATGCAAATTTTGACTACATTATAGAACATCTTCCAAAATTTAGAATTGAATACATACATTACAATTTAAAATTGAAATTACAATTCCAATTCAATTACAATATAAAATTTCAAATTTAATGTGTAATTTCAATTCCAACTCAATTACAATTTAAAAGCTCATTTTCAACTACATTACAATTGCATAAATAAAATCAAAATTTAAAATTAGAATACATTTGAAATTAAAAATTAAAATAACAATTACATTATGTTCTCTACACATTACAATTCAATTACAATTTACACATTCCAATTCAATTACAATTTAAAATTAAAATTTCAAATTTAATGTGTAATTTCAATTGAAAATTCAATGTGTTGTTCCAATTTAAAAGTTCAATTTCAATTACATTACAATTGTATTTGAAATAAAATTTTAAATTAGAATACATTGTACAATCTAAAATTTAAATTTTACAATTTTACATTGTATAGATGTATTTTAAATTCTCAATTACATTACAATTGTATTTGAAATCAAAATTTAAAATTAGAATACATTTGAACTGAAATTTGAAATTATAATTGCATTATGTTGTCTACACATTACAATTCAATTACAATTTCCACATTCCAATTCAATTACATGCAAAGTTTAATGTGTAATTTCAATTGAAAATTCAATGTGTTGTTGTATACAAGAATGTTTTTGTCCATTGAGAGTGTGAAATATTCCTTGAGACAAAATTCTCTAATTACAATCAACCAATAATTGATTGGTGCCATTTTTGTATTGTTTGGGATAGATTTCTATCAAATTAAAAAATATTTGGTGTAATAACAAGTTCTATAGTATGTAGGTGATCTTTATGTTCTTTTCTTTTAAGTGTGTGCTCTAATCTAGATGAAAATAAAAAAAACACCAAATCTTATTTAAAACATAGGATACTTACTATTATGTTTCTTCCTTTTATTTAGCAATCATTTAGGTATATTTCATATGTTTTTTTTTATGACAAATGGTGATAATGGCACCATTTGATCTAACTAGGTAAGTTGCATATGATGCAATTACCTGAGATATGGTGGTGTTTGGTGAGAGTTGGAAGTTTGTGCAAACTCGTGCAATATGTTGAAGGGTGGTGTTTGTGATAATAATAATGGAGTATTATGCATCACCTCACTTTTTAATCCATACAGTCATTTAAGGTTTTAAGAAAGGAACAAATTATTATGTCAAAGTCTTGCCAACTTTCATTATTACTTTTCAATGTCTATTAAAAACAAAGGCATGTACAAGTTGTGTTTTGGTTTGATAATTGAGGGTTTTTTACGGAACGAGCAGACAGTAGCTTCGGCGTTGTTGAGTCCCATGCAGTTTCAGAGTCAGTATAGGTGCTAGTTTGCATATATTGGAATCCCTAGGAAGCCTTGGACTAGGATGTAGCTTTGCTGTTTCTGAAACATAAATGGGTCCAATACTTTGTGCAAAGGCATAGGTGTGTGTTTGCAGTGATGGGCTTCGCAATCCGAAGCCGATTTGCTTGATGTATTAAAGTTGCTGAATATTTTATAAAGATCTTGTTGTGAAAGTCGATCAGGGTGTGCTTGGTATCAGATCAAGGGAGCTCAGTGAAGAATTTCTTTCTGTAAGTAATGTGTTCATTGTTTTGTATCTACTAAATTTGCTGTGGTACTCTGTATGTTCTACCTGCAATCTGGTAAACTGCTCTTGTAGACTGTGGAAATGACAGTTGAGTAAATTGTTGGACATGAGGGATTTGAATTTTTGGGTTGTCCGAAGGAGAGGTCATAGCTGATGGGTAGGCACAGTAAATCCTCGTAGTGCTGGAGACCAGCGTGAGCTTAAAATCCCATAAACATCATGGCTCCATCAATGGATACAGTTTCGCTTGCTAACTTAGATTGTGAGTCTGCAAATGATACAAAAGTTTCCCTAGCATAATGTAGATCATCTTTTCTAAATGAACCTTCTACTTCTAATTCTTTTATTATAGATATCCAAGATCTTAATCCGTCTGAAAATTGGCAATTCTTCCTAAAGACGTGTATAAGTTGTCATGGTGGTGGTATCGAACTACTACTCAAATTAAGGTTAGTTCTATTGATGTCTCATTCACATATAAGGATGAGCCAGTACACATAAATCTGATAGAAAAGCGTCAGATTGACTGGGCAAAATCTCATGGATATAAGTATCCACATTAGGTGCTATTAAACTTGGTTTGGGGCCCTTAGTATGCCCATATCTTCCTGTATCTTCTTTCTGTGTATCCATAGATACACGGCATTGCAAATTTGTTGATGCAATAATAGGAGGCTTTATAGCTCCTTTGCATGATGGTCCTGCTTTCGGGACAATATATCCAAAGTATTCTATCAGTTTGGATGACCCTTACATTTATGATTTGTTGAAGGCCTATATCTTACCCAAGGGTTTCAATATGGATACTAGATCAAAGATCATCCAGTTAAAAGGGTGTGTTATTACCAGGTTTGGTAATGATATTCTTCCCTCGCTGAGATCGCATGTGCATCAGAGTTCACATCTGCATAGCGTGGTGGAATCCGAAAAATCTAAGCAATCTACGCCTGTTACTTTTGATTGGACCGGCATCAACTATCCTAGACAATGGGAAGTAAAATACAAGGAGTTGAGAAATGCTGAAAGAGTATCCCATTCCTTCACATATCAGCCTATCACCTTTGATCAGTCTACCAGTTCTTTTAGATTGCCTGAGGGAAATCCCACTCCCATATTTACCCCTCCACTCATCAGATCTACCTCTACTGCTTCATACCAGAACGCCAGGCGTCAGGCCGAATCAAAGTCTGTCTCATCTTCCTAGCCTTCTTTCACTGGTTTGCATGATACAAAACATCGTGGCCAGCATAAAGATTGTCCTGCTTGTCATAAAATACTCCAGAGGATCCAACATCACAAAAATCGTGATCCTCCTACTTTAGGAATGTTTTCATTTCCTAGAAGCAACGCAAGAATTGAAGTTGTCAACCAGGGTCAAAGATAATATCTACCAGGAAGGAATCTTCCTGATACTCCATTCATACAATTCTCCATAGATGGCCAGAGTAAAAAATAATTTCTGCCTTGTAAGTCCTCAACCCCAAAGGAATTAGTCTCTGATGAAGTTAAGCTTGCCAGTTATGGCAATATGCAGCACAGGTTAACAGCCCAGAACCTAGATGATATGGCAAATGATATCATCTTAATAAAAAATCAAATGGGAGAAGAAAAAGAAAAAATATCTGTCATTGCTGCAAAATTAGAATTACTTGATCATCTGTTGCATGATTCAACGGAAGTTAAATTAGCAGTAGAAGTAGCTGCTGCTAAATCTGAAAAGAGGCTAACAGTCTTAGAAGAGCTCTTGACAAAAATGCAAGAGGTAAAGAAAAAAGTGAATACTGTTAGTCAATCAGTTTTCTCATTAGCAACTAAAGGTCACCAAAGGAAGTCGTCTCATGGTAAAAGTCTTTCTTTTGGTATGTTGAGTATTGATGAAGAAGATACTAGACCGGAGTTTAACTTTGGCCAAGATGAAAATGAGTATGAGGAAATTCAGGAAACTATTGCACAGTTTAAACTTATGCCTCCTGCTCTTAATCCCAAATATCTGGCAATGATGGCATTTCCTAGAAGGCCAGATATAGAAGCAGATGCCTCCTCATCTATAACAGGTCCTCCTTCACCTCAGTTTGACATTAACATGACTGATGTTAATGCATCCACTGCTCCTTCACACAGATTCCACTTTGGAATCAATAGTATGAACAATCTCTTGTCACAAATGCCTAACAAGACAATTTTAAATATCCAATGCCAGTCTAGGGATGATGTTAAAAATGCTATTCAGATGCTTGGACAATGGGTTTTGTTCGTGCAGGACCCCTCCTTTAGGGTCCCCTTGAACTGTCAACCCGATCCAGTTGGTCCATTGTCGCCTTCTTCTTCCGTAGGATCCCTCCAGCAAATCTCGTTTAAACCATAGGCGAAGCAATCATTAGCTTCGCCACCCAACCATAGGCTCATGCTTTCAGTCGCATGGCCTCCCCCAAGCTTTGGGTCATAAAGTTCACACACAATTCTCAAGAAACCCAGCTTGGGTTCCCCCCCCACCAAGATTTCCAGCCAAACCCTCAATAGCAACAAGTCATGAGGTAACTCAATATTCCGTTAGTCATATAGGGTCTGGGTCCTTTACCCATCCCCAAAGTCTCCCTTTTAAAGGAAAATCCCCTGCGACACATGTCGCTTCATGCATAAATAATTCTTTAATTAATTCTTTAATGAAAAACAACTCACCCATCCAAGTGTCAGTTCCTCTAGGAGATGCACCAACATCCCTAAGTTTGCTCATGTTTGTCCCCTAGATATTTCACTTAACTCCTAGATTTGTGGTGTAGGTGGAGTTGACTAGGTGTCCATGCCTAGGATTCCATTTTGCTCCTAAATAAATATTTATAATATTTTTAAGTAATTAGGAATATCCTTTCATGTGCAATGCCTAAATAACACTTAATATTATTTAAATTCCAAAGTAATCATTTATGTGCAAATGCCTAAAGTACTCAAATGCATTTCTAAGTAAAGTTCTAGGTGCAAAATTATACGTTTCAATGCAGTTAAGTTTAGCAATCAACTTTTACTAGGGACCCGGTGCCGCGCTGTTGGGCCTCCTTGTTCCTTAATTTAATTTCCCTGACATGGCACCACTCCGTCGAGTCCATTCATCTGTAGTTTCCATTCCTCAGCAAGGCACCACATCGTTGGGTCCTTGCATTCACTCTTTCCATTCTCGGCAGGGTTCCGCACCGTCGGGCCCTTCTGCCATCATCCTTTCGTTTTGACTTGCGGGAACTTCATGTAGGGATTTCAGGAGCCGTTACCTTCCATCCTCCGTCTACACGCTATTAGGGACTAATGGCATTGAGGAGTGAGTCCGTTCTCACTGCGCGCCCCCCCAACTCGTACGTGACTAGCTCCGTCATGGCCCACCTCGTGCGCCCTCACGCTTTCCTCTTGAGAAAGCGGATCAGTGCTTATCTGCTCAAGCATGGTATTCTGTCGGAAGTCGACATCGTCGTCGCTCTCCCCGTGTGTGATTTACTCGTACTCTACGATCCTTCATATTCCTTTGTGTGTTCGTCGGTGAACCGTTTCACCTGTCGCTACACACATTTCTCACAAACGTAAATTAGTAGCATTGTCCTCAATAATCACAATTTGGTTTATAAATTTGTTTCTTCATTAAGCATCTATAATTTACTTAATCATTACTCATTCGTCTAATCACATAATCAATTGCACAGCTAGTCATTAAACATCATTCATATGTACAGTTTTCATATCAAAATTAATCGTAATCATAAATATACTCAAAATAAAATTATAGGGTTATTTTACTAATGTTTCAAATAGTAGGGTGACCCAACAGGTGCCCTTAATGTCTACAGTAGTCTAGGGGTACTACATATACCCCTACTTAATTAGAACTTCATCCCGAAGTTCAGAATAAATGCGGAAAGCTATGACGCATCTCAGTTGCGTCCTCCCAAGTCACAGAGCTAGGACTGTAACTGTCCTAATGTACTTTGACTTGATCAATCAAGGCTAAGCATTAAGCAAGAAATAATCAATAAATTATCCCACTCCATATATATAATTTAATTCATTAATTCATTTATCAATTATTGTCTTCATTCACATCTTTAGGTTTTCCTCAAACATTTAAGACATAACAAGGCTCAATAGACCACTATATCGAAGTTGTTCAGCCGGGTCACTTGATAGGTGCCCTTAAGGTCCACAGTCATTTAGGGGCATTACATACACCCCCTCTTATATAGAACTTCGTTCCGAAGTTAATTTTTGTTCTCGTTCTTTCGATATAGGCCTTACTTGATTTCTTATTCTCATCTTCTTTTCATTCTCTTCTATTTATCTCCAACAATCATGGCCATCAACACTAATTGTTATAATCATTAGTTCTCTATTTCATCCAACATAATTTTGATACATCCTCCAAAACTCAATCGTAATTTCACGTAATGCAAACCCAATACATTTAATAATTGTCAATCCCAATTAGAATTTCTATACTCCGAGTCATCTACAAAGGTCTACGATGTTCAAATTATCTACAAGCTACATTGCATCAGTAATCACCCAATAGTAAATCAATTCATCAATCAACATAAGAATCCAAGTGAGGGTTCAATCTAGTTGGTTATCCTCCCTCCAAGATGAGAAGGTAAAAATCATAAACTATTCGGTGAGATATAATCATGGTTTACAAATCAGGAGAGACCCTTAAATAGTCCAAAAGCTAAATTCTATAAGACTACTTCCAAGACCCTTATTTTTTTTTTTAATAGTGTTGGTTCTCAATAAGACAGGTTTCCAAGCATCAAAATGAAGCAATATAGTCGAACATATTAAATTTTATCTCTGAGTCCTATCATCGCTACCTTCATGTCCAACTCAAGGATCTCATCATGTTCTTACATCATTTCATCGTTTATGTTGTCGTAGGAGTTCTTCTGCAGACCTTCCACATCATAGCATTTGTGTCGATAAAGTTTCGTCGGGTCTTGTCTTAGGGACTATTCATCTTTTCATATATGTTTAATCGTGTCATGAGGTTAACATTGTTGCGTTCAATTTAGCGTGTTGAGCATATCCATACTTGGTTTTAAAAATAAAATAAAAAAATCTGTCTTCATTCGGCCTTGACAAGTTTGCCAAGTCACAATCTTCTAATTACCAAGTCATTGTTAAGTCATGTTTGTACTTTTTCATTCTCTTTATCATCGTTGTCATGCTATAAATTGTGTCATTGGGCTCAGTTCCTTATTTTAGTAACATTTATACCTCGCTTTTCAAATTTTAATTATGTCTCACACTCTCGACAGTTTATCGAAGTCTCAGCAAGGATATCATCTTACCATCTCCATTTATCAATTCTTTGACACAAGGTTGTGTTGTCGCGATTCCAAAACATGTTGTTAGTTCCTCAAAATTGGTGAATTTAAAATACTAACCAATATATATATATATATATATATATGAAATTTTTGCATATTTGAACCAACGTTTAGATTATATATTTTCATTCTAAATCATCTTTTAATTAATTGTATCTACTCCAATATAAGCATGTATTCAAATATAGTTCATTCCACATATATTTTCTATCTCAAATCTACTATACACATATCTCAAAATAATAACATTTATTTGTTTCAATGACCATACCTAATTACTTCCTTTCCCATGTCTAAGTGTAATTTTCAATAATACTTTACTTTTCTTGGAAGTAACACCCATGATTATAATTGAATAATTCCCTTAAAAAGTCTAAAAATAATTTCTATAATACTATTCTAAATCAATAATATTTCATTGCTTTCATAATATCCATACATAAGTATTTTTCATTTATCTATATGCACTTTCTATGATAGTATTTAAGACCAATAATATTTCTTTACTTACTTTATATTCACACATAAATACTTCTTTTCAATTACCTAAATGTATTATCTATAATACATCTCCTTGTTTTAAATATCCCTATGTATAAGAATACATCCTTAATGCTTATATGCATTCGAGGGAATAATAACTTTAATCTTTAATTCAGTTTAAAGAATAGAACAATCATTCTTTATTAATGTTTGTCCATGTGTCAATTCTATCTTGCACAACTAATAATTGCATTATGCAATATACGGGTAATAGTTGCATTATGCAATGCAAAGGTAAGATAACCAAAACTAAACTCTTTATAAAATATATATAAAGCCTCGACCAACCATTTGCTCTCAAAGATCACCTTCTTATTATCAAAGAAGTCTACTTCTCCCTAGTGTTGCTTATGGTATAATGTAGATGGTCAATTTTTTTCTTTTTCTTTTTAAAACATCACATATTAATAGCTCTAAACACTTTAAAATCTACTAAATAATATTATGTTTAACAACCTCAAGATCTATTAGATAATATTAAATTAATACATCAATTAACACTCACTCTAACTATTGATATGCTTCATTTTGTAATATGCCACTATACTATATTAATGATGTACATATAACTTTCACCCATAGATCCCGTGTGAATTATTTTCATGACTCACAACTAAATGCCATCTCCTGTAATGCTCGGTTACCTAGACACATGCTTAGTTATGATACAACTATAAGAAATTATATTTAAATTCACAACACTCATTAATTCCATTCCTAAGTATTATATAATAACCAAACGTAAAAGTCTAATTCATACAATTTCATGGTTTATTTCAATTTATGACTAACACAAGGCATTTATATTGATAGTTCATTAATTAAATACAAATGAAACTATAGTTATCATAACTGCATCCTATGTTGTCGACCTATATAAAGGACACACACTTATCTCATAAATTCTGAACCAATATTATATTCAAAATAAAATATAAAAAATTGACAGCTTCTGAATTTGTTCACACCTTAACAAATTCTTAAACTAGCAACTAATACTTCTTTAATGTCATTTATCCTTTGTCAAATGTTACGGATCTATTCTACCCTAAATTGCGTCGGTATGCAGAGAATAAAAGGGCAGCTTAAACCTGACGTTCTAACAATTACTTAATAACCTGTTCATAATTAATGTTACTCAAGATACGCAGTTTGCCGGAGGTAGTTATCTTGACCA
Organism: Larix kaempferi; assembly: GCA_027924585.1. NCBI lineage: Eukaryota > Viridiplantae > Streptophyta > Pinopsida > Pinales > Pinaceae > Larix > Larix kaempferi. The sequence goes on along the minus strand of BSBM01000361.1, from coordinate 8,411,919 downwards.
CAGGAGTTTGTTGGGTCTTCTATCAGTCAATCATTTTAAGGTTTGCCCTAGGCCTTACTTTCCAAACAGACACCGGGACGCAGGTTTCACACACATTTGACTCATGCAGGTTGTGGACATATGGTTAAGTAAACCTTTCCAGCAGGCTATGCATTTACTCGAAGGCGAAGTTAAAAAAAAGGCAGATTTCAGAATCTTAGATTGTCGAAATGGACGTTAGGCAAATTAGATATACAAATGATTTTAGCCTCCAACTCATAGTCCTTTAAATGCACTCATATGTCATTACAATAATTATACTACTTTAAAAGGAAACCAAATATAGGTGTCCGGTGTAAATAAAATTGATTTTCCAAGATTTATATAACTAACAAAATAAACATTATCAACAGTGACAACACTCAGTGTGCTGGTTGAGGCGTGAGTTTTTGGACGCAAAGTGAGAGAGGTGTCGGCTAACCCATAGGAAGTTGATCTTCATGAGAGCTTGCATAACTTCTTTATGGATTTCTGATCTCGGTAAAAGGAAAATTTAAGACAATGATAAACAAGATGAGATTCGAATCTGGAACAACGTGGAAACGAATTCATAGCAATGTGATAAATTTCTTTAAGGGTTTTCGCATCTCAGTTAAAAGACAATTTCAAATGGATAGACAGAGGTGAAGGGATGAAATCGGATCCCTGACAGCGTGGATATCATTTAAATAACCAGAGGTTTATGCAACCACTAGAGAAACAGATATCGGCATGTCTCAGAGAATCAGAAAGTGGATCTCAATGAATTGCAACAGGGCTAGATCGATCTAAATTTAAGAGGTCTGGAAGTTATCTGGATGTCAACAAAATCGCGGGCAAGGTTAAAATAATCAATACACAAAAACCAACTTAATCAGGATGTAAACAAAAATTTATATAAACTCATACCCAAATTGACATCTGACAAAACATTTCTGGAAACGTTAAACGATATGCCAACAAAATTTTAAATGAACTTATACCCAAATCACCTTTTGTAAAAAAAAAATTCTGGAAATAGCTAAATGAGATGCAAACAGAGTTGAATATTCTTATACCCAGATCGACACTTGTTGCAGAAGGTTCAAGCGTTAAGTTCTCAGATAGTAGATTCATGAAATTGACTTAGGTATACGAACAAAGGTCAAACATGATAGTAGGTTGGTCCTCTCATGGCAGTAGTAGAGCATTAGTTTCAACTTATCTGCATGCTCAGTTGGAATGATTTACATAGGTTCCCGAGTCTGGGTCGCTTGACAGGTAGCAGGACAGACTCCAACCATCTCCCGCCTTCTGGAATCAGGGAAACTTACAACAGGTAAACATGCACCAGAATCACGAAGGAATCATAAATTTATTAAAAAGTGAAGAATAGGTGGCAGCCGGATTCTCCAGTAGATCATTCAATCCCAGCATAAGGGATTTAAACTATCAGTGTACCTACTGCTCTAGAATAGGGAAAGTAAAACCAGAGGCAGATTTTAAGTTGAGAAACAATCGTTTAATGACTGGAGGAGGTGATCATAAGCTCACATATCAGGCTGCGATTTCGGGTGGTTCAACTAGAAGTTATCAAACAGAGATGTATCGATTTTTTTTTTTTTAGTGGATGAAGAGCGAATGACGGAGAGATTATTGGCAAGTCACATTTTGTAAATTCGTAGTTGGTTGCAGAGGTAGTATGCGAAGTTTTAATGAGATTCTAAAAGAATAGAAGACAAAAAAAAATTTAAGTTATAACTATCAGAACGATAAGCGGGGACAGAGTATAACCCAGATTTCGTATTCACAAATAAAATCAATGCTATAATTCCAACAAAATCCAAGATCCAAACTTTAATTACTATGCCATCACGCTGATGCGATCAAAGGAAAAGCAGGCAGGGCAATGGATACCCATGAGATGGATTCATGATGGCGTGACATTGACAGAGATGTGATCGAGGGTGCAAGGTGTAAACAGAAAAAGGGTGAGAATAATGCACAGGGATCGATTTTTGTACAGATAACTTGTATCGCATTCTCCCTTCAAGAATTTTTCAGACATGGTTTTTAATTAAAGAAGCAAGATTTGATCTTGAGATATCTCTGGAGATGGAATCGGATGCTCATGGATGGCAGGGCATATAAATCAAGGTAAAACGATTGGGCAGAGTATATATATATAAAATACAAGCCTAGACATACAGGGATACCACGACTTGTGTTTAGTTAACCAGAGATTTTATAAAATTGGTACAGAGTATCAACTTCTTGGAAATGTTTGAATCAGGTTCTTTTAGCATGACTGTAAGTTTTCCTCTAAATGAACCAGATCTAACGCGGTAGGCTAGTCCAGAACTCTATCTCCATTAGCAAAGCTCGGATTCATAATCCATTTTTAAATAGCAGAGATCTAAAAGAAAGAAAAAAAATAGGACGATCTGCTTGATGTTCAATAGAGATCAATAGTACAGGGTGATCCAATTTAAATTCGACAGAGATCTAAAAAAAATAAGACGATCCCATTTAAATTCGACACAGATCTAAAAGAAATAGAATGATCCATTTAAAATTCGACAGAAAATTATAAGGCGATCCAATTTAAATTCGACAGAGATATAAAAGAAAAGGATGATCCCATTTAAATTTGGCATAAATCTGAAAGAAAGGGGTTACAGACCGCAGTTTCTTGCTTAGTAATATAATTTTTGTATAAATTCTGAATCATAGGAACTTTACATAATTCATGCATTTCTAATTTGAGGGAGAACATATTTCTATCTCCCCTATTAAGCAGATAATACCTCTTAGCTTAAACATTAATAAATATGCAATGTAGTCATCATACGAACATAACAACAAATGCAGAAATGTAACCTGTCTTGATGGTCGATCCCACTGTCTACAAATGTTTGTTGTTCCAGCCATTGCCGTCGGTCTCCTCCAAGCTCTCCCGAATTTAACGCAGACCTCTGATAAAATATGAGTCCGGTGCCCTCAAGGCTCGACCGGCTCTGATACCAAATGTAGGACCCCTCCTTTAGGGTCCCCTTGAACTGTCAACCTGATCCAGTTGGTCCATTGTCGCCTTCTTCTTCCGTAGGATCCCTCCAGCAAAGCTCGTTTAAACCATAGGCGAAGCAATCGTTAGCTTCACCACCCAAGCATAGGCTCATGCTTTCAGTCACATGGCCTCCCCCGAGCTTTGGGTTGTAAAGTTCACACACAATTCTCAAGAAACCCAGCTTGGGTTTCCCCCCCACCAAGATTTCCAACCAAACCCTCAATAGAAACAAGTCATGAGGTAACTCAATATTCCGTTAGTCATCCAAGGTCTGGGTCCTTTACCCATCCCCAAAGTCTCCCTTTTAAAGGAAAAACCCCTGCGACACATGTCGCTTCATGCATAAATAATTCTTTAATTAATTCTTTAATGAAAAACAACTCACCCATCTAAGTGTAAGTTCCTCTAGGAGATGCACCAACATCCCTAAGTTTGCTCATGTTTGTCCCCTAGATATTTCACTTAACTCCTAGATTTGTGGTGTAGGTGGAGTTGACTAGGTGTCCATGCCTAGGATTCCATTTTGCTCCTAAATAAATATTTATAATATTTTTAAGTAATCAGGAATATCCTTTCATGTGCAATGCCTAAATAACACTTAATATTATTTAAATGCCAAAGTAATCATTTATGTGCAAATGCCTAAAGTACTCAAATGCATTTCTAAGTAAAGTTCTAGGTGCAAAATTATACGTTTCAATGCAGTTAAGTTTAGCAATCAACTTTTACTAGGGACCCGGTGCCGCGCCATTGGGCCTCCTTGTTCCTTAATTTAATTTCCCTGAGATGGCACCACTCCGTCGAGTCCATTCATGTGTAGTTTCCATTCCTCGGCAAGGCACCACATCGTTGGGTCCTTGCATTCACTCTTTCCATTCTCGGCAGGGTACCGCACCGTCGGGCCCTTCTGCCATCATCCTTCCATTTTGACTTGCGGGAACTTCATGTAGGGATTTCAGGAGCCGTTACCTTCCATCCTCCGTCTACACGCTATTAGGGACTAATGGCATTGAGGAGTGAGTCCGTTCTCACTGCGCGCCCCCCAACTCGTACGTGACCAGCTCCGTCGTGGCCCACCTCGTACGCCCTCACGGTTTCCTCTTGAGCAAGAGGATCAGTGCTTATCTGCTCAAGCGTGGTATTCTGTTGGAAGTCGTCATCGTCGTCGCTCTCCCTGTGTGTGATTTACTCGTACTCTACGACCCTTCATATTCCTTTGTGTGTTCGTCGGTGAACCGTTTCACCTGTCACTACACACATTTCTCACAAACGTAAATTAGTAGCATTGTCCTCAATAATCACAATTTGGTTTATAAATTTGTTGCTTCATTAAGCATCTATAATTTACTTAATCATTACTCATTCGTCTAATCACATAATCAATTGCACAGCTAGTCGTTAAGCATCATTCGTATGTACAGTTTTCATATCAAAATTAATCGTAATCATAAATATACTCAAAATAAAATTATAGGGTTATTTTACTAATGTTTCAAATAGTAGGGTGACCCAGCAGGTGCCCTCAATGTCTACAGTAGTCTAGGGGCACTACATATACCCCTAATTAATTAGAACTTCATCCCGAAGTTCAGAATAAATGCGGAAAGCTATGACGCATCTCATTTGCATCCTCCCAAGTCACAGAGCTAGGACTGTAACTGTCCTAATGTACTTTGACTTGATCAATCAAGGCTAAGCATTAAGCAAGAAATAATCAATAAATTATCCCACTCCATATATATAATTTAATTCATTAATTCATTTATCAATTATTGTTGTCATTCACATCTTTAGGTTTTCCTCAAACATTTAAGACATAACAAGGCTCAAGAGACCACTATATCAAAGTTGTTCAGCCGGGTCACTTGATAGGTGCCCTTAAGGTCCACAGTCATTTAGAGGCATTACAGTTCGAAAGAAATCAAGGTAATATTGTCACTGGACAGAACTTAGGCACACAGTTGATTGCAGGTCTTTCAGGCCTTGCACATGAGTGGTGGAGATGGCTCCCACAACATGCCTGTAATGAAATGTTATCCACTGATGATGTTGATCAACAGATTCTTCAAGCATTAAGCAAATAATTTTATGGTCCATATGATCATGAAGATTATGATCATCTTGCTTCCCTTTTTATGTTAGCTAGACTCTGTGACCTTGGACAGAGTGAGCAATATTTATGCTATATGAAGAATCTGCTAATCTCATCAGGAAAATCAGGAGAGCCTGCATACCTCAAACATTATTTGAGAAGTTTCCCAGGTCATGTACCTGATGCGGTTGAACATTTTTTTAAGGATAAGAATATTGGCCTAAGAGGGCTTTCTTTGGCACAACTGCATGCCTATATCATGGAAACCTAGCAAGAACATTTCCTAGAACGCCGAGTCAGTAAGGAATTTAAACGGCATCAGAGTATGTACTCATCTTCCTTCTGTAAAAATGTGGCACGGATGCCAGATTAGGGATGCGGTGCACATAATAGAGGCCACCTAAAAGAATCCTGTAAATGTCATAAAAAGAAGAAAGGATTATATACCAGTGCCCCTAGGTATCATCCTTCCAAGCCCTATAAGTATAAATCAAAGCATGAATACAGAAATTTCGATCATAAGTTTGCAAAAAAATATCGCAAACCATTCCAGAGAAAGTTTGTCAAAAGAAGGTCAGAACACACAGACAAGGAAACATGCTTTATTTGTGGCCAGAAAGGTCACTAGGCGAGTAAATGTCCTCAACGAAAATCCAAGCCAAGGCTTGCATCCTTGTGTGCACGGCTTGATCCTTAGTGGTGGGATCTTCGTGCTTGTTCTTCAAATAAGTCTCCTTCTGGTGAAGTTATATTCCTTCCCTCTGATGAATCTTCTGATGAAGACTCAGATTCAGGTTCAGCCTCAGAAGCTGAGCTTAATAAATTTGATCCATCCTTCGAATTCGATTCCAGTCTGGATGCAAATTTAGGGTGGTGTGAGCCGCTGCCAGAGTTTGATTTCTCTTTGTATATGTTTTCTTTCAACCAAAAAAAATCTGTTGAAAAAGAGTTGGCTGCAATTGATCTGCAACTATCTGAAACTCCTGCCTTCTAGTACATTCTACGAAGAGACCTTAAAGAAGAAAAGAAGAGGTTATTAGGACTTCTTCAATAGAACAAAGGAAAACGTAAAATGGAAGCAACAATTCCGGTTTAGTATAAACCTGCAGATATCTACAGGAATTATCCAGATGGTCATGAAAGCAAACAAGATTACAGGAAAGATAAAGAGAAAATGTTAAGGCTTCAAATCAAGGAGAAACAACAAGCACTGAAGAAATTGGCAAAAGAGATTGAAGATCCCAAAAACATGGTTAGAGTTCTGGTTATTGAAAGAGATCAGTCATTTGATGATGAAATGAGTAAACATTATGAGCTAGCTTTGCAAATTCCCGAACACAAAGAACCTTCCCGTGATCTTTCCTTAGGTATTTTCTCAGGTCCTAAGTTATTCATAAAAATCCAGTTTTGTCCTCATGAGTTTAAATCTTTTTTTTTGGATTGTATGTTAGATTCAGGTTGTCAGTTAAATTTAGCCAAAGGTTCTACAATCCCTTCATTTTATTGGGAATCCTCTATAGATCGTGGTACTTCTATTGAAGGAACACCTGTTCCTTTGATTGGTAAAGTTGCAGATTTCCCTATAAAGATTGACATTAAATGTGATGTCTTGTCTCTGTACAGATTAGATAACATTAACGAAGATTGTATTTAGGTTCTGAGTTTCTCACTAGAATAATCCCTTTTTCCATAGACACTCAAAAGATGTTGTTTACCTGTTCTGTAAATGGTAATCTTGTTTCTTGCCCTATGTCTTTTGAGTCAAAAGTAAAATGTAATATCCTTGTACAAAAGTCCGAGTCTAAACCCAACATTGCTCAGTTATTTAAGATGGACAGATGTATAGCATTTGCTGAGATCCATAAAGAAAAGACTCTTGTTGATATCTCTGCAACGCTCATAAAGGATTGTTGTTCAGAAAGCCCTAATGCCTTCTGGACAAGGGAAAAATATTTCGTGTCTCTCCCTTTTGATCCTCTATAGAAGCCTAAGCCTATGAAAGCTTCTGCAAGATTGATTTCACCCTCAGAACAATACTTTTGTGCATCTGAGGTTAAAGAACTATTATCAAAAGGTCTCATTGAACCCTCTAAGAGCCCGTGGGCATGTCGTGCTTTTGTTGTCAACAAGCACTCAGAAATAAAGAGGGGAAAACCAAGGTTGGTGGTGAACTATAAACCACTGAATGTTGTACTGCAAAAAGTAAGATACCCTTTGCTAGACAAAGCCAGCCTACTTCAGAGAATTGCTGGTTGCACCATATTTATTAAGTTTGATCTAAAGTATGGATTTTATCAAATTGGAATTGAAGCCAAAGACAGGTATAAAACAACATTCGTCGTTCCACATGGTCAGTACCAGTGGAAAGTGTTACCATTTGGAATCAACAATGCACCATCGGAGTTTCAGAAAAGAATGGAAGATATCTTCCGGGATAAAAAGTGGGCACTAGTTTTTATAGACGATATCCTAATATGCTCTCGAAACCTGCAAGAGCACATGAAAAATCTGCAAGCTTTCTATGATCTGGTATTCAAGCATGGATTAGTTATGTCTTAGAGCAAGATGGAGATAGGAAAAACAGAGATGGAATTTCTTGGTTTTAAGATCCATAAAGGACAAGTTATTCTGCAAAAGCATGTCCTAAGTGTATTTAGCCATTTCCCAGATCAAATCCCGGAGAAAGTTCAACTACAAAGATTCCTTGGTAGCTTAAACTACATAAGGCCATTCTACAAAGGGTAGGCTAATGATATTCATATTCTGCAACAGAGGTTGAAGAAAAATCCTCCGAAATGGTCTTCCCATATGAATTTGGTTGTTCAATCCATTAAAGCCAAAGTGCTAGATCTTTCGGCCTTGTCACTACCTCAAGGTACCGTTCAACTGGTTATTGAAACTGATGCTTCTGCACACACTTGGGGCAGAGTCTTAATTGAAGTTCTTGATGGTAGGGAGAATGTTTGTGGTTATAGGTCTAGATCCTTCAAAGCTGCTGAGCTTAATTACCCATCCAGCCACAAAGAAATATTGGCTATCAAAAAGACAGTAAACCATTTTATTTTATTTGTAAAGCTAGTTCATTTTGTAATTAGAACTGATTTGAAGATCATGCCAAGCATCTTCAAAAATGAAAATTTTATGGTTGAAAATAGTAGTAGGATATTGAAATGGTTTTTATGGTTAAGCAATTTTGATTTTGATATTGTTTATAAGCCTATATATCTTAATTGTTTAGCATATATGTTGACTAGAGAGCATTCAAAGTCTTCAACACCAGCTCTGAGCATGTTTACATCTGGATCGTCAAGCTCCAGATCAAAAGATAAATGCAAAGCTCCTGTTGTTCCCCTGTACTAGCCAAGGAATGGTTTGTTCTTGAAATCATGGCATGAAACACTTTCAGAGCCGAGAGGTGGCAGTTACTTGATTTTGCTTCAAGGAAAGAAGCTAAAAAGTACCTGGATATCACTCTTATCAAGCAAATCCAGGAGTCTCCATTAAAACTGCAAATTCTGGAGAGATGGGAACGTGATGATTTCAAAAGTTTTGAGAATGCTGGTTCAAAGCTTTGTAAACTGTAGAGAGATTTGGATTGACTGTAATGAAGAAACAGACAGACCAGTTTGGTACGTTGATATTGGGGAAGGTAATCTGACATGGACCTCCTACAACCTTATCCTCCAATTCTGTAGAGAAGAGAGGTCAATTGTAATCTGTGGAGATCCAACAAATCTTAGAAATAAAAGTTGGTCCAGCTGGACTGAAATCCTCATTTGACAAATTTTGTCCTAGAAAAGATTGGGTCAATCGGCGTGCAAACTTTATTTTCCACGTGCAAGCTGATATGGAAGTGGCAGACCAGAACCATCAATGGTTCAAATTCATGCTTCATCATCATGGTGGTAGGTATACCCGGCTTGAGCATACCATCTACACTTCCCAAAAGTTCATAAAGAGAGATCGTGAAGGGAACCGTATAGATGCAAAGGTACATACAAGAAGAATACCACTGGATTTTAGAGTGGAATCATTGTACCAGGGTGAGTTCCTGTGCGAGCCAAATCAGATTTTTTATGGGTCTGATGTAGAACAATGCTTCAGCCCAGATCTCTATCCTCCTATCTAGCTTGAAGAAGAAGAACCTCCAGATCATGATTTTGACTATGAAATTGATATTTCGGGATTTGATTGTCCGTGTGGTGGTGTGGACCTAGGCAACGTAAAAGAAGTCTATATCTGTCGATAAGCACGAGATCCATATGATTAAATTTTTGAAAGCCGTGGTGGGCCGGATTCTGCTCCACTTTGTAATATGTCAGCTATATCTAAAGTTTGTCGGCCATGTTTAGTGTTGGTCATGATAAAGATTCGGGTCCTCATATGTCTTTCGACTCCAAGGGCTGAGATAATGACAGTGGTTGTGGCCACCTGTGACCTCGTATCATTCTTTATGACTCATAGCTGCCAGTATTTAGTCACCGGTTTACTGGTTGAAAATGTATAAATAAAGGCTTGAGGGCTCATTGTAACCATTTGGGTCTTGAGTTGTGATTTTATAGTCGCTCATGTGTTGAGCTCTGCAACTTTGTATAGTCATTGGTTTTGAGTGTTTTGGGAACGAGCAGACAGTAGCTTCGGCGCTATTGAGCCCCATGCAGTTTTAGAGTCAGTATAGGTGCTAGTTTGCATATATTGGAATCCCCAGGAAGCCTTGGACTAGGATGCAGCTTTGTTGTTTCTGAAACATAAATGGGTCCAATACTTTGTGCAAAGGCATAGGTGTGTGTTTGCAGTGATGAGCTTCGCAGTCCGAAGCCGATCTGCTTGATGTATTAAAGCTGCTGAATATTTTATAAAGATATTGTTGTGAAATTCGATCGTGGTGTGCTTGGTAAACTAATTTCCCTCAAAGAGATTCCATGCCTATGCGTGCAAAACTACATGATAAAGATGGTTTTTGATGCATGCAATCCAAAAATTGAGAAGGTTTGATGGTTAGAAATTATAGTGAATGTTTGTGAGTTGTGCCAACAATGAGTATTGTTTGCATGAAAATATATTCAAGGATTATGTGTAAGTGCCCTTTAGTTGAATTGTACCCTCTATCGCCTATGTTATATTCCATGTAGCACCAAGTGCCAATATTTTTATTAAATGGAATGAGGAGACGCAAACAAATTTGGTCCTAACTTTGATATGTTCAATAGCAAAACTAATTGGTTATTGTTGAATGAAACCTTTTTTCAATACATTGGTATTTGTTAATATTTTTATATAATTGATAATGAAATACAATGTAATTGATGATGAAATACAATGTGATTGTTGATGAAATACAATGAATGGATTGTAATGTATATAATTTTGCATTTGAAATCAAAATTTAAAATTAGAATACATTGTACAATTTAAAATTTAAAATTTTACATTGTATAGATGTATTTTAAATTCTCAATTACATTACAATTATATTTGAAATCAAAATTTAAACTTAGAATGTACATTACAATTTAAAATTGAAATTTTAAATACAATTACATTATATTGTCTAACATTACAATTCAATTACATTACAATTCAACTATCTAGTAGACCTTTAATATTGTTTTTAAAGCATCTAAACAAATATCTATAAAACTATTATGGAGGAACTTCATGGAGCACTGACCATACATTCAAGTGTATTCACATTGGAGCACCATGACCCAATTTTCACAAAATCCTTCCATGTAGTATTTTTATTCTTGACATTAAAGCATCTATAAAAATACAGTTATAAAACAACCTCCACAAAAATCTCCAAAAAAAATTACACAAGACAACATGAAAACTATGTCAATGATGCAAGTGGCATACATGTAACTCATTCATTTGGCCAATGGATTATAGGAATGCAAATCTCCATAATATGATCATGGTCAGCTTCTGTCATCTTCCATCTCTTTGGCTCACCTCTCTTCACCTTAATTTCTATTAGATGTATCCGAGCTGCCACCACCAAATGACTGTATTGACATGATATATATGCAGGCATAAAATCTTTGTAAATAATATGAGCACCCTGTTTTTTCACTTTTTCAAAAAAGTGTCCCATTAGAACCATGTCTCCAATTTGGTATGTGAAGTCTCCATTTTGGTAGGGTCGCACCAATCTACTTTTTATTTGTGTGCATTGTATCAAATAATATGCCACATTTTCTTGGTTGTGGGGGGGTGCAATGACAACAAATACATCACCTACAAGATACATTACAAATATTATTCAAATTTGTCCTATGTGCATTTCTACAACATTTGTATATGTATAATATATAATGAACTAATTAACTTAATGAAGTCTCTTGTACCTTCCCTAACTATATCAAAAACTCGATCATGTTCTAATGAGACCATTGCCTCATCAGTGTGCATCTCTTGCCATGTTGGAATTGGATGTGGGCCCTTTGGATTAAGAGAGACATATTTCCATGGTTTCACATATACATCATTTTCATAGTGATCAAGCCCGCATCCATTTGCATCAATGCAAAAATCGCAAAAACAAGCATACTTCCTTGTTTCAATGGAAAATATGTCACCCATGTATTTACTTCGAACATAATGTAATTCCCTCGTACTAGGTATGGTCTCACAATACCACGGAATGGATCTATTCACATCTCCAAGGGAAACATCCCAAAAGAACCTGCATGGAATTCAATTTGTCATATATAAATTCCTATCGAGTATGTGTTCTTTTGGAAATGATGATATTGAATGTTATTAACCTATTAATTGAGTTTGGAGTGTATTACCTACACACTGACCTTGCCTATTTGCGACCTTGATGTCCCAAATGATGTGTGCACCAATCAACTACTTCCGTGGAGCATTTGAGTTGGGTTGCACCATGACTCATCTGGTACCTCCGAAGTGCTCGTTTCACACATGCACCTGTGCCATCATTTTCACCCTTTCCATGCCTTGTTTCAAAAAAGCTCCAGGTGTGTCAAATTCCTGTCTCTTTGTGAAGGTGACTAAACCAATAAAATGAGTGTGCCGATTTGAATTTCCTTGCACACCCATTTGACCAAATCCAGTGTTGATCAAATGATATGCCTCTCTGCCTGAATGAATCATAAATCAACCCAAAGCAATGTTGAACGAACAATGTGTCATGCTCACGATCATCACTAACATAAAAATGGTACTCCTTGATCACTTCACATGACTGAGGAGTTCTATCCCTACCATCAATGCTTTCTTGAGCATGTCTGTACAATACATGTACGAAGATAGACACCTAGTCGAAGTGATAGTACTCACTCTGTATCTCTCTCTAAGGAAAAAAAGTGTAGTTCTTAGAAAAGACTACCACTGATAAGATTGTGCCTGGCTCAAATACCTCACGAGAATGTTTGAATTTTGAAGCTTGCCACCTAGACCTATGGGAGTGCTTTATGTATTTATAAATATGACTTTGAAACTTCTCCATGAAATCTGAAACAAGAATCTCATCCTCGAGCAAGTCAATCCTCTTAGATGGCACAAAGGAAGAAGATGATGGATTCATGGAGACATACTCGTACCTCTTCCACTTAACTGTGATATCTGAAAATCCATGGTGTGTTGGATCGATAGGAAAGTTCTTATGGAACAATGTCAAATCACCACATTCATGGCATTTTCTCCCACCTACACACCTCTTATTGAAAAAAACATGTTCAGGATTCCTATTGCATAGTATCATACAAATAAAATATCGCATAGTGTGAGGAGCTAGTACACCGTTCCAGTTCCTTTTGCAAAAATCTAGAAATGTGTCATAGTATAGTTGAAATTTAACATGGTACCAGCAGCAACAAGTGTCGTGAATTGTATTCAGCCTAATATACCACGATTTCAATTTGTTGAACATGCTAAATGATATTTGAACACTAGGATTGGTTTCATGTAATTCCTCATAATGTGCAACTCCCATCATCTCCATCACATGCTTACAGTGCTCCTGATAAATGCCTCTAGATAAACGTTGTCGCAGGACATGCTTTCAATCTGGAATAGCACAAGAATGGATATTCCAAAACTCTATCACCTTCTCTCTAATGCCTGCTACCATCCTGCCTTGATAGGGTTCCCTACAAATAAGAGCCCAACAAGCAGCTTCATCATTTTCATCTATCCGGACCCTGAATTTAGTATATTTCAACAATGTTCTTTTTGAAACATTGAGCAATGATGCCATTGTTGATATCATTTGATTTCTTGAGGTGCTTTGTGCCACAACGGCCGTTGTAATTTCCCTACGAGCAATTCGGATATCATTATTTCTTGATTTTCCAAATGAAGATAATGCAGTTCTTACATTTTCTATTGCATTCTTGCATGTCTTTTTTGTTTTAACATCTTGAAAACCCAACAACTTTGTGGCACGTTTCAATTTTTTGTGCTTTTTCAACCCATGTAGGATTTGAGCTTGCGCCATCATTGAATGTTGTTCAAAATATGACTCGATTATGTTACTGACATGCTCTCTAACTCTCCGACTAGGAATCGAGTTCCCAATCTCTTCTTGTGCAGAAACAACTGCACAATCCTTTAGATAATTTCTATCCCTTCCAACCCCATTGCAACTCCCAATTATACTTTCAATGTGAGAGGGAAAGGTGTCATGTGATGGCTAATCATGATCATGATGGGGCACAAGGTCATGTGATTCTTGATCACCATGATGTGATGTCTGACCATAATCTCTCCCTACATAATCAAAATTCATGTGAAGCGAATTTCAATTAGAAATGCATTATATACAAGGAGGTTAATTTTAAAGTACCAAATTGAAGTGTTTTGAAATGCACTGGTACACGAATTGAAAATAATTTTAAAACAAGAAAATTATTTGTAACTTGAATTCAAAATAACTAAATATGTACACATTTAACTTGAAGTTGTACATTTAGCTTGATAATTGTTCTAAGTAAAGTTTGAAATTGCTAGTAATTTGAAATTGCTTGTATCTTAAAATTGCTTGTAACTTGAAATTGCTAATAATTACTTGAGAATTGTTCTAAGTAAAGTTTGAAATTGCTAGTAACTTGTACATTTAACTTTAAAATTGCTAGTAACTTGAAATTTATTACATGTAAATTACCAAATTGAAAATTGGTTACTTGATAGTTGTGCATTGAATTTTAAAATTGCTAGTAACTTGAAATTGATTACATGTAAATTAACAAATTGAAAATTGGTTACTTGATAGTTGTGCATTGAACTTTAAAATTACTTGTAACTTGAAATTTGATGTAGAAATTAAAAAATTGAAAATTGCCTATGAATTGAATTTTCCAACTAATACATTTAGCTTGAGAATTGTTGTAAATAAAATTTGAAATTGCTAGTAACTTGAAATTTGAAATTGCTACTAAAGTTTGAAATTGCTTGTAACTTGAAATTGCTAGTAACTACTTGAGAATTGTTCCAGAAGTAAAGTTTGAAATTGCCAGTAAAATTTGAAATTGTTTGTAACTTGAAAATAGTAGTAACTTGTACATTTAATTTTAAAATTGCTAGTAATTTGAATACATGTAAATTAACAAATTGAAAATTGCTAGTGACTTGAGAAAAATTTGGTACAAGTATTGAAAATACATTAAAACAAGAAAATTGTTTGTAACTTAATTTCGAAATAACTAAATATGTACATGTAACTTGAAATTGTACATTTAGTTTGAGAATTGCTAGTAAAGTTTAAAAATCAAGTATATATATTAACTCAAGATAATTATTAATAACTTGATAGTTGTGCTTTGAACTTTAAAATTGCTAGTAACTTGAAATTTGATGTAGAAATTGACAAATTGAAAATTGTGTGTGAATTGAATTTTCCAACTAATTATACATAACTATCAATTTAGCTTGAAAATTATCTATTTAACTTGAAAATTATTAAAAATTTTGAAATATAAATTATATACCTACTATAGGAAAAAAAAGTTAAACAAGTATCCCTACATTAATGCATAGAAAAAATTGGTACATGAATTGGAAATACATTAATTATGAAAATATTTCATTCATTTGTTTTCAAATATTCATAACTATGAAAAAATTGCCAACCACCATAACTATGAAAATATTCCTTCATTTGTTTTCAAACTAATACATAACTATCATAATGTTCATTGCAAATAAAAATGAGGGTAAGTTAAAATTAGACATTAATAGTTATTTCTATCAACAAATATTGAGACTTGGATCTCACATTGAGGCTATACATTTATATTTTTTTAACAAATAACAAAGCAAGAATTGAAATTACATTTAACTTGAAATTGTTAATAACTTAGAAAATTTGCAATTAGTTAAATATGTACATTTTAACTTGAAAATAGTGTCCAAGTGTACATTTAATTTGAAAATTATTCTAATAACATTGAAAATTGTTAGTAACTTAGATATTTGAAAATAGTTAATATGTACATACATTTTAACTTGAAAATAGAATCCAAGTGTTACATTTCATTTGAAAATTGTTGGACAATAACAATGAAAATTGTTAACAACTTTGAAATAATTTGAAAATAGTTAAAAATATGTACATTTTAACATGAAAATAGAATCCAAATGTACATGTTTCATTTGAAAATTGTTCCAATAACATTTGTTAGCCACTTGAAAACTATTCATTTAACATAAAAATTGTTGCAAACTTTGAAATTTAAATAACAAATGGATGAAATAAATAAGAATATCATTACACATAAATATTAAATAAATTAAATTATGAAATTTAGTTAATTGTTTTTGGAAAATTGTTACTAATTTTGTAAATTATGTAGCATGTAATTCAAGAACTTGATAAAATATGATATTTAAATTATGTAGCATGTAATTCAATAATTTACCTTGGTTGTCCTCCATTCGAATTTGTTGCACCAAATGCGCATCTTCTTCTTCTCTCAAGCTTGCTCTTTGTTGTCTCATTCCTTCTCTATTCCTCTCACTCTCTTCATTGTCATTTTGTTGTCTAGCATGTTTTCTTTGTCTTTTTCTTTGACTCCCCATCAATCTACAAAGAAAACAAACAAAGATTTCTTCAAATTGTTATAACAAATTGTTACTAATTTTTTAAATTATGTAGCATGTAATTCAATAATTTACCTTAGTTGTCCTCCATTCGAATTTGTTGCACCAAATGTGCATCTTCTTTTTCTCTCAAGTTTTCTCTTTGTTGTCTCATTCGTTCTCCATTCCTCTCACGCTCTTCATTGTCATTTTGTTGTCTAGAATGTTTTCTTTGTCTTTTTCTTTGACTTCCTATCAATCTACAATGAAAACAAACAAATATTTCTTCAAATTATTATAACAAACAACAATATGTTAGTATGAAATTTTGAAATATGTCTACAAAGAAATCTTACATGTCTAATGATCTCTAATTCAACAACATCAAAATGACAAAGCTCTAATTGAAAATAAATTAATAATCAGTTAAATTATTATTGTTGATCAATTGTTTGCTAAATATATAGAGGTTGGTTGATATTTTTACGAGGGAATGGTGGTTGACAACATTAATTGTCCAACTCTTTTCCCGGGTTCGTTTTTATATTTTTTCACACAGACAAACCCTTGATCGAGCAAATACCTCAATCGAGGGCTTGAACATACCTCGATCGAGGTCTTGTTAAAACCCTCGATCGAGGTCTTGTTAAACCCTTGATCGAGGTATTTTAAATACTTCGACCGAGGGCCTAAAAAATAGGTCAAGAGCCCTTTTCACTACAGAATGAAAATTTTGTCTCCTTTCAAGAGGGTTAAACCATGTCATTAAATGCACATTAATGGGCGGACTTGATACCATTGGATTCATTAATGAATCCTCTATCCAAATACATAAAATTTATGAATTTTTATCTTCGTATGTCTTTTTTTTTTAAATTTCTTCTAAAACTTGCCCTAAAAAACTTTGTCGACAACTTCTATTGAGCTCAAAGATAAATCCACAACATTCAAAATACACATCTAAAAAATTTGAAAAAATACACAAGCACTAGATAAACTCGTCCTCCTCAAAAGGGTATTTTTATTTTTTCAAATTATGTAAACAATCAAAATATTTTGTGCACGCACACACATGTGTGCAAAATGAGGCTGAAATATTCATTGGTTAGTTTCGAAAAATAATAATAAATATAATTTTTCGAGAAAAATTAAAAGAAAAGTATGTAAGCACTAGTGCATTCTGTCTAGATCATGTTCACATATTTCATTTTTTAAAATTATTACTTTAACATTAAATTATTGTGCACACACACAAACTACTTGTTAATTGCTCTTCAAATTTTTAAGTACACACGTTTCATTAAATGAAAATTCGACATGATAAATGATATTGGTATATTTCGAAAATATTATCATTGGAAATCCAACATAATTCTCTACATTTCTTTTTTCAACCACATGTCAAAATTCATGTGGCAAATATGAGTTTCGAGGGCTTCAATTTAATACATGGTAAAATTTCTGCTTTTCACCATCATATTTGGCAAAAAAGAGTTACCCATCTTCATGGAATCACCCTCAGATACCATTTGTTTGAGCAGTTACCATCAAATTTAAATAGATGTTGTTTCCTTTGCTACTGTTGAAATTGGGTCATCAAGGAAAGAAAGATCCATCAGTCTTGGTATTATACTTCCATGTTCATGACCTAATGCAACCTACTAAGAAGACAAAACATTCCATTGCACTAGTATGATGAAAATGGATCTCCAAGAAGTGGTTCATTGTTGGGATACAGGAGTGCAAAGCATCAAAGCGGCCTGGTTGAAGTTAAGTGCAACATTTGAGAGGATATGAACAACAAAATCGATATAAAAGAAGGATGTATTGATGGCCACAAATGATTAGGAGACATTGAGTTATTTCGAGGCATCATAGGTGAATTGTGTCATGTGTCCAAGGAATCTCCATTATGGACAAAAGCTTCGTGCAGTACTGAAGATCTTGACAATGTCCACTCATCATCAAAATATCATTGTCATTGGCATCCCTTTCTTTGGAGGTGATTCGGAGCAAAAGAGGATTGTGAGATTTTTTTGAGGGTTTGATTTGTGAGATGGAAGGATGACCAAGAGCCATGGAATTCTAACGTTGCCCATATTTTATTGAATCTGCATGGTAAAGTGTATACGTGTCCATTTTGGATATGCTTGCATGGTTTTCCAAAGGTAATGCATGGACAACTCCATTTTGTGCTATTTTTTTTTAATGAATGACATTTCAAGGATCAAGTTGTACTAGTTTATTAAGTAGCGAATGGGCTTATGAGCCATGGTAATTGAAAAGAAAAAGAGGATTTGATTGAGGTAGCATTACAATCAAGCAATGGTAGTGGTGAGAAAATGGTGTTGTTGGTAGAATGACGATGTAAATGCAACTAGAGAAATAGTACTGGGTACTGATGGTGGAGTTATCACAAGACAATAAACTATCACATCCACTTAAATTGTGGCTAGTGAACACCGATAGGTCGGAAGTTAGGTGCTACAAACAAATTAAATATGTTGTTTTTTCTTCATGTGTAGTTGTGATCACTCATTGTCTATGCCTCAAGTAGATATCATCACCCGCCTTCTTCTTGTTAAGCAGGTTGTCTGCCTCTAACTTCCCATTATCCATGCATCAGTTACTAGTTATTTTATATATATTTTTTTTTTATAATTGTTTATTTCAAATTTGGAGCGACGACCATAAAATTAATATGGACAATACACTTGTCTTATCCTAGTGCAATCTAGGATTTGTGGAGATTGATCTCCATCCCATATCAAAAGTGGAGAGAATAACACCGATAGGAGGTGCTATTCTAACACCTATCAGTGTAAAAATATATATAATACTAATTTTTATAATGGAGTTGAAATTTATTGCATGTAAATGGGCATACAACTATTATTAAGACCTTGTTAGGCATGTGTACCATAGTAACTCATCAATAAATATTAGACGTAGACCTGGGTGACAAGGGGCATGTTAGATTCTCGGACACCTTGGGTATAATCTTTGAGGGGGGTTGGGAAATGTAAGGTTAACCTTGAATCGATAAAGCTAAAGCTAATCGATGAGTCATTGAGCTAATCTTGTTTTAGGTCAAAGCACATGGTTTTTCAATCGCACGGTTTTGGTATCCGGTGGTATTATGCCTGTGGATTGCATGTAATGAAGCCTATTTAAAGGCTTGGTGAAATCCATTGTAAATGGGCATAGTGGTGATAATTTCTTGAACTCACTTGGCTGACTTGGTTGAATTTGGGGAAGGTTTCAAATCCAAGGTTTGAGGTAGAGTACGGAAGGTGTCTAAAGACATTTTGGTGGTAATAAAAAGATACAAATATCGAGAACCTTTATAAGATGGAAGAGAGTATTGAAATAAATGAAGTAGGGGTGGTATATGAGGAAGTAAATGAATCTACTCATTTATTGCATCAGTGTTTGGACCATATGATAAAGAAATGGATGAAGGTACTAATAAACTATAATTTACTTCCAAATATAAAATATCTGAATTTCAATTTCTGCTAGCATTGTGATTTTTGGGAATCAATGTAGATAGAAGTTTAAAACATGTAGTCATACAAGTAAGGGTATTCTTGATGTTTGGGGGGCATCCCCTACGATTTATTTTGGAGGATCATCATATTTTGTGACATTTATAAATTATTACTCTAGAAAGGTATGGTGGGTATATTTATTCCAAAAAAGGTTGATGTGTTTAAGTAGTTTAAAGCTTTGGTTGAAAAGAGTACTGGAAGGTCAATCAAGTGTTTGAGAATAGATAATGGAGGCAAGTTCACGTATTTGGAATTTTCAAATTATTGCAAAGAAGTTGGGATCAAAAGGAAAAATACCAAAGTTTACACTCCTCAAGAAAAGGGTGTTATTGAATGCAAGAACAAGACTGTTCTAAAGAGAGCGAGGAACATGTTGATTAGTGCTAAATTGCAAAAATATTTATGGGCAAAAGTAGTCAATAAAGCTTGTTATATGGTAAATTGGTCACCATCAGTTGCAATAGACTGTAAGATTCCTAAAGAGGTATGCATATGTGATTCTCGTGATTTCTCAAACTTGAAATTTTTGGTTGTAATGTAGTATGCTCTTATTTGTAAAAATAAACATTCTAAGTTGGACCCCAAATCAAATAAGTATATCTTTGTTGGTTATGATGATGGATTTAAGGGATACATATTGTGAGATGCTATTGCACACAAAATCATCATTACAGAGCTATGGATGAGGAAATAGATATAGAACAACGAGAAGGGTTTACCTAGGATTGAAAAAGAATATTTGTTTGCAAACTAAATAAGTCATTGTATGGCCTGAAGGAGTCTCCTAGGAAATGGAACAAGAAGTTTGATTCCTTCATGGTGAGCCAAAGATTTACAAGAAGTGAGTATGATCATTGTGTTTACTTCAAAACTTTGAATAATGGTATATTCATTAGCTTTGTGCTATATTTTCACTATTACATATGGGAGTATTGTTCCACGAAATATTTCCACGTTTTCAACATTCGTGGGTTAAAAAAATGATTTTTTATATTTTTTGTTTTTCAGGGCAGAAAAACTGTGGCAATATCCACGATTTGTAATGTTCCATGAACTTTTGTCGATATAGGGACGAAATTTTTAGGTTTCACTTTTCGTTGCAATATAGACGAATGTTGAGCTATATATACTACATAATCTAACCATTATTTACACATTTTCTATTCTTGTGACACATTGAGCATGGATTTTGGACTTGCGGGGTGACTGTTTGAGCTTGGATATTCTACATAGCTCTGATTTTGAACTTGCAAGGTTAGTAATGTATATTTTTTTGTCTATATTTTTATAAGGGTTAGATTTTAATATTGTTTAGTAATGAGGCTTTGGTCATGTTAACTTGCTATTTTTCCTTTCTAATATTTTTTTCAAGAACTTGCTATCATTTTCATTTGCCTCATTTTAACTTTTCTCTCATGCATCAATTTGGGGTATTTTTCAATCTCTTATAAGTGATTGTACTAAAGATCACAATTGACATATGGAGGGGATATTCTTGAATTCCAATATTGTATGATATCATGAATATCCCCATGCATTTAAGATAATGACCATATGGAGATATTTCTTCATACAAATCTAGCAAAAGTTGTTATTATCTTAATCTTGTAAAAACATGGAGATTTAGATGTTAAAATAACTACAAGGTTCTTGAACAAGAATGACATCACAAGTAACAACCTTGATTGTTGTGCACTCATAAAAGCCTTGAGTGCAACAAAGTTGCATAGGGTCAACGAAATCGCAATGCTTCCAAAATTAAAATTGATTTGTAAACAAATATCAAATCAATAAAAAGTCAAAACCAACCATATTATACCATAGTACTCAATATTGGCAAGATACATTACAAAATGTTCTCTATTTTTCATATACACCATAATGGGGGAAATTGATATCATGTTAAGGCCATGAAAATGTGCTCTTCTCTAGTGTTGAATTTTTCCAACACAAACAATTGGTTATTGAATCTTTTAGGTACCTCTAGCTAGTTTAGTTCGAACAATCTCCTCATTTCATCACTTTCTTTGGTGGTTGGCCTATTTTAATTGTGTTGTAGCATTATCTACCTTGCTCATCACTACCGCTCTTTATGACTATAATTTTGGATGCCTTACATGGCAAGTTTTGAGAGGTTGGATCTTTTTTCCTTGCAGCCTTAGCTTCTAGTGAGTGTCCTCATAACTTTTTTTTTAATAAAATGCATGTATGGTCATTCTATATATTAATATAATAGTGGAACATTTAATTAAAAAAATCCTATGTACTTCTTATACATTTGACAAATAAATTTGCAAGATGCATTGCTTTTTGAGTTTCTCATTCTTCCATGAGTTTAGTATAATTTAACGATTTAATACAAGGAGTTACATTATGTTCAAGCCTTGACTAAGTTATATGGGTGACACATCTTCAAACTAAGTTCATTAAACATGTTATCTTCAAACTGGCAAACTTAATTAGATATTAACTTATATATATTCTCAATCATAAAAGTTATATGGGTGACACATCCTCAAACTAATTTCATTAAACATGTTATCTTAAAACTTACAAACTTCATTAGATTTCAATTTATATGTACATTTCTATCAATTAATATAATGTAACTATAAATGTATTAATGATGACAATTTGTAAGATAGGAAAAATGACTTCATATTTTTGTGAGATTATCATTCAGGAGAAAAAAAAGAGAAACAAAAATTCACATTGGATGCTTTGGATTTTGAAGGTTCATTTATTTATTATTGTAATTATTTTCCAATTATCTTTATGTTATTTTGGATGTATTTACTTTAAAACTTAGACATGTCACTATTCATATTGATATTGATTATTCAATGTATTATTAATTTTCAATGGGGACTTTGGGGATAGAATTAAAACATTATAGAGGTGGATACATATTGCATGATGTAGTTGGGTAACATTTTTAATGTGTTAAAGCAATTAATTGATCCAAGAATAAGTAAGATGGATATGCACAATGTTTGATAAAATTCCTCGAGAAACGAAGGACAAAATCATTGGTAGATTTTGAAATGAGTATGGAGATAGGGTCATTGAAATATCTCAAAAATAGATGGGATGTCATCTCTAGCGAGTGTGGGACCCAAAACCACAAAAATACAACACAAGACAAAGAATTAGAAGGAGCAAAAAATAGTGTGGCCTATAATATTAGTGTAGAATTTTGGGAACAATTTCATTATGAGAATGACTATAAAATATGCAAGGGGATGTAGATATGAATTCCAATATAAAAAAGTAGAAAAATATTGCATGGAAAAATATCTCAATAGCTCCAAACTAGCTAGAAGGAGGAGGCTAGCTATTATGTAGAATTTATAAATATTATTTAATCTTATATCATTACTTGATTATTTAAAATTTATTTTGATTTTATAACTTGTAATTTTATTACTAATTAATAATGTTGTAATTTTGTTTGTAAATTATATACTTGAATCATGAGTATAGAAGAATGAAATCAATCAAAAGTAAGGATGGTAAATATTTATGTCTAACAAATGAGAGAGGAGAGGTAAAATTATTCCAATGATTAAGTATTTTTTTTATATAGACTAACAATGAAACATCTTTCCAAGTTAAGAAAAAAAATACAAAAACTAGACGCATATGCTTCTTATGTAATGTGTGATACTCTACTTACCAGATTACTTCCATTTTTAGAGTAGGAATTCAAAAAATGTTTTCGCCCAATCAAATATGAGTTGTGACCACTTACTCAATTGTTGTTTTCCAACTAGACAAAGAGACTTGAAGGATAAAGAGGAGAATTGTTTTTTTGGAAATGCTATTTTAAGTCCAGCATACTTCTAGCTTAGGAATTGCATCACCTTGTCAAATCTAGATTCTAGTTAAATATTTTAGGGTAACAAGTTGATTTTAATGGTAAATAACATTCATTCTAGTACTAAAGTCTTTTTTTTGAATTAAATTAAGTGGTACTTTTCTTGCTTGTGATTATTGTGTTTGTGATGCTTTTTTTTGTTATGAAAAATTTGTGATGCTTCTTAAATAAGCTCACTAATTATTTTTGGTCCTCTGCAATGACCCTAATTATAACAAGGTGGTCCACAATTGAGTGATAGATCCTAAATACGACGTAAGATGGTACATTGGAAATATATATTACTTTAGTCTTCATGTTTTTCTTTATAAATATAGAAATTATTGGATTATAATATACTATATTCAGAAATATACTTATAATATATAATGTAATTGAAAAGTTATTGTTTGGTATGGTGTAGGTAAGAAAATTACTTGTACCACTATAAGGATTTGTCACTATGAATGAAAATGCAAGGAAGCTTGCTCAGTTTAGAGTTGCATTAGAGGTGAGAGGAGATGGAAAATGTTATTGTCCTTGCTATGATTGCAGGGGCTTGCAAAATAGAATACTTTTAATAACAACAACTGAAATACATTGTAGGGAGAAGGGGCACGCCGAAGGGGGTTATGAATATCGTCCCCTGGTAAGAGGTCATTATTCAATTTTTAATATATTCACTATAATATCCATCATGTCATGAATTTTCGTAAAATGTCTTATTTTTCTACTATATGTTCTATACATACTAATTTTTCTACGTTGTTTGTAAATTTATAGACAATGCCCCCAAAATATCGCCCTCCAGAGAGTTATTTTCCAAGTACTAGCAGAAATACTCATTCACAGCCTGACGAACTTCTACATCAGAATATTGAAGATGATCAAGTAGTTATTTCTGATGATATGGATGTAGATAACATTAGTCATACAAATCAGGAAGATGAGATACATAGATTGATCCAAGACACATTTGCTCCAATGGATGAGGACAACAAGGATGATAGTCATGATGTTGATCCTCTACTCGAGAAGTCACGTCAACCTCTTTATGAAGGCTCAAAAACAAATATTCTATCTACTATATTGTGGTTAGTGAACTTGAAGGTTTTGAATGGTTTATCAAACACCTGTTTGACACAGATACTAAGGTATGTAATTTGTTAATTATTTTTGTCTGCATGTTCACAATATCTATAGAAAGGGTTGACTTTTTTCCTATATTGTTGCTATTGTTATCTAATATTTAAAGTTTGGATGCGATATTGATGATTAATATTGTTTTCATTGATTTATTCTTTTGAATTTTGTAGATTGTTAGGTGAATTTCTATTACCAACCTCAAATATTTTACCACGCACATATCGAGAGATATATGTCATTATGAAAGCATTTGGAATGGAGTATCAAGCTATTGATGCATGTCCTAATTATCATATCATATACTATGGACAATATGCATTAGAAAATGAATGCCCACAATGTCAAACAAGTAGGTATCAAACCGATAAACTGACAAAAAAGGTTGCTCAAAATGTTCTCCGTTATATTCCGATAATTCCACATTTCCAGCAGTTGTTCAAGTGTCAAAGTATAGCACAGTTTATTGATTTCCATGCAAAGAAAAGAAGTTGCGACGATGTTCTTCGAATGCTTGCAGATGGTTCTGCATTAAGGTACATCGAAGAAAAGTGGCCATTTTTTAAAGAAGATCCTCGTAATGTTAAACTTTCTTTGGCAGTTGATGGTGTCAATCCATTTGGAGAGATTCGTTCTACCTACTCAATGTGGCCTATTTTTTTATAAACAATAACCTTCCTCCTTGGATGTCGATCAAGAGAGAGCACACAATGTTGGCAATGATTGTTCGAGGTATTTAATTAATATGTACTTTTTTACTTGAAAGTATGATCACTAAATATTTCATTGATTTGTTTCATGCATGATAATTATGTCTTTTATATATAACGACATATAGGCGCTAAATATAATTAATAATGTATGTTGGACCAATTAGGCAAGTACCGGGTTAAAGATATGAACGTATATCTTGAGCCTCTTATCGATGAGTTATTGAAGTTATGGGATGGCGTCACTATGTATGATATCTCTAGACCAATAGGGCAAAGACAATTTCAATTTTATGGAATACATGCATTTACAATTCATGATGCTCCCGGGTTAACACATTTTTGTGGTATATTGTTACTTTTTTTTGTTCCTTAAATATATTTTATATATCTGTTGATAATATCATGCATTATTTTAAATTTTAATTCTAATTTGCTACACCAATTCATATATCTTGTATGTCTTCAAACGAAGGGTAAATTTGCATGTCCAGTTTGCGGTCCCAGGATAAAATCTCGTCGTTCAAGGATTTTAGCAAAGGAAGTGTTCGATGAGTATAGGCACTTTCTACCTAAGAAACATAGTTATCGAACTACAGACAAAGAAAAATTTAATGGTAAAGAAGAGAATGGAGAAAAACCACGAAGAATGACACCTCACCTATGGAAGTTGGAATATAATAGAAACCATCAAGGTATGCCAAATTTTTTTTTGTATTGAATTATGTTCAGCGGGATATGTTATACCTATATTGATTAATTAGTTTTAATTTTATTTTGTTGATGTTTCATGAATGTCATTAAGGCACGAATGGGATTCTACGAGGAATCAAAATTTACCCGATTCAATTCAGTAGGTTGCCATACTACGAGCACCTACAAATAGTTGATTTGTTTAACACAATGCATATCGGGAAGAACATAACAGAAATGTTATGGCGAATATTAGATGGAAGGACTGACAAAGAAAAAATTGGAAAGATTTGTAGTGACATCCAAGAAGCTAATCATGCATTGCAAAGTGTGATCGTTAATTCTAATGGCGATGGCCGTCAACGGAATATTAGTCTTCCTTGGTGCCTGACAGAGCAACAGAGCAATATTGTAAAAGAGGTCATAAAAAAAATCAGGTTTCAGACGGGTTTTTTCGTGAAACATAAAGAATATCTTGACGAAAAAAGGTGATTTTGCTGGGTTAAAACACATGATTGACATACATTCATTAAGGTAATTATGAGTCTATAATATATTTCATTATCGGTTATATGCATTATTTTATTAATTTTATTATCTTATTTTTGAAATAAATATTAATAATTATGTGTTTTTTGATACAATATGTTCTACCTTTATCTCTCCCAGACGACTTTGACAACAACATAAAACATATTATTTATGTTCTTGGAAAATACATGAGGTAAGTAATGTTTTACTTGGAAAATGTACTTACTCTGTGGCTTGTAGCTGCCCTTATTGACATATTATGTTTTTCCCGCAAATATTATATACGCCTTGATATATTGTTTTATTGCATCATTTGTAGGTGGCTTTCATCAAAAGAAATCCATAAAGAAGATATAAGGCATTGGAAGAGAGAAATTCCCCGACTAATGTGTGAAATGCAATAATATCTACCTCCAACATTTTTCAATGCACAAGAACACTACCTCATACACCAAGTTGAGGAGATTGAATTATGTGGACTAGTACACACAAGGTCGATGTGGATGGTGGAGAGGCAGTTGAAGTCATTGAATGATTTTGTTAGACAAAGAGCGCATCTCGAGGGTTCTATGGTTGAAGGATATATGGTGTATCAATGCATGGTGTACATTAGTGAATATCTGCCTAAATTAATAGAAAATATGAATGTGCCTCGCATTTGGCATCTCGACTCCATCAACAAATTTGAAGGGGAGGTCCTATTGGGGAGAGGTACATTGAGGACTGTGAAAGGTAATTATTATTATACGTCATTGAATTAATATGTTACACATTTATTTTTTCCAATTTTATATTATCATACTGTTTTTTAACTCTTTTTAATAATTATGCATTTTCAACTATATTAAACTATGTGCCTTTAATCATATCTAATTAATGATATTGAATTGTTATTTTATCCTATAGTTGGTCGAGTGTGGGATGATTTACATTTATACATTGCAAACAACCTTGATTGGATGGAGCATTGGATAAAAGATTGTGAAGAATTCTTCGGTAGGTTATCATGGGAAGGGGTCAGTAACATGATAAAAATAGCTCATCGTCTTCGACTTCAAATTCCTGAACTTACGTCGCAAAGGGAAGTTGATTTAGCCTATGGTTTAAAAGATAAAAAGGCAAGTAAATTGTTTACCCACATTTTTTCTAGTTACTTCGATCCATTTTTCCAACTACATTTTGTTTGTTTAAGTTTTCAATTATATTTACTAACTCCTATATGACGTTTATTAATTCACAATGTATTTTTACCCTGTTCTCAATGTTGAAGTTGAAACATCAAAAGGCTATGTGGTGCAATGGTCATAAATTTCGTATCAAAAAGTTGGATGATAACAGGAAAACCTCAGATTGTGGGATAACTGCAGTGTTTAAGGTCACCAATGTTTCCTCTAGAAGTGATAGACATCCAGAAGAAACCGAGAATAGGTACTATGGGCATTTGGAGGACATTATTGAGTGTGATTTGAATTGCTTTAAAATAGTTTTGTTTCAGGCGAAGTGGTACAGGCTACGGATGCATGAACGTGATCCTGAAAGAACTGTTATTGAGCATGCTAATGGATTTACCATGGTTAATACAAGGGAATTTGAACCAGGTACAGAGCCTTATGGTATTCCAAGTCAATGTGAGCAAGTCTACTACTTCGAGGTACCAGGTAAAGCAGGTTGGTCATATGTCGTTCGATACGATCCAAGAGGAAGACCAGTAAAGTATAATCATGTACTAGATGATGAAGATAATCACGAAGAAGAAGAAGATGATGATGATTCAGATTAGGCTGCAGTCGATGTGTTAGATAAAGAAGTTGAAGAGGTTGATCATGCAAATGTAGCAGACAATGATCTCATTGATGATATGGATGACTATATTAGCGAAGATGACTTTGATGCTGATGCTGATGACGATGTGAATGATCCTTTCATCAATATCTATTCAAAACCAGATCTTGATATAGATGTTGAGTTGGATGAAGAATAAGATGAATGATATTTAATTGTTGAAAAGTAGAGGTACGCAATGTTTTTAGGTTAAAGTAAATGCACTCACCATATGTTCATTTTGTTGATTAACTTGGTTATATTTGAAAATTAGTTTTCTAATCTAATTATGTTCTACATGTGCAGTAGCGTGGGTGTTCTTGGAGGTTGTAGTGGTAATGGTTTGAATCGAACATGTGTCGATTGAGCAAGATACAAAATGAAGTTATAAGATTTATGTAATAATTTCTGGGTTATTTTATATTAGAACTCTACTAGACTCTACATGGCCTCAATATGAACCTTTTCTAAAAAGTGAACTTAAATGTAATAAAGGTGATTTTGAGGCTTTCATTGGAAACATAAAAAACTTATTTTGAAAGGGGTTCTATCCTTGTTGGTATTTCTAAGCCAGTTTTCTTGTTGATCGTTCATCACTATTTGTAAGTCCCCTTAATCAATCAACCACTTTTGTTTCGTGAGAACTAGATCTTGCATCGTCTGATGATTCCTTTTGCAAATATGTCGACACTTGGATCCACTTCATCGGAATCAAATCGTACACTTTTTGTTCATCTAGTACTATATCATTCTTCAATGTCTACATCTCATGGTCTAAACATCCCAATCATTATGATCGAGTGCATCCTTGCTCTCTATCCATATATTGAAATTCCTATTGGTATGCTAATTAGTATTCTAAATTTTTAATTAAGAATAAACGATAAAATTATGGATCAATGCCAAGTAGTATGACTTATCTGGTTGGACTAACAATTATTCATGGCATAATTTGAGCTCTTATATGAGGACTTCATATCAACTTGTGACACCTTGCAAAAGGATATGCACTCTTTTGATGTGACTTCTTCCTATGCTTTTTTGGCCATTCATAAGTTGTGTTCTCCTAAGTTTGAGAAACATACTGAAGGATTTGTTTTCAAATTGATTTGTAGCTAGATGGATTTTATCGATGGTAGGTTTGGGTAAGCATGTAAAGTGAATTGCCACTCCTATTGTGGCTGAATTTGGAATCCTAAATATTAATATGGGACATAGAATTATTCATACACTTTCAAGGTGGAATATTTTTGGTTGGAAAAGTTTAGAGAAATTACAAGTTTAAGGTTTGGATTCAAATCTAATATTGATATCACGTTATGGGATATTAATATTATATTATAAGTTATGGTTATTTATGTATCTATAGATTTTATATATTAATTTATGTTTATGTTATAGTTTTTTTTTTTAACAATTATATTAAATTAAAAATAGATTTTGGAATTTTTAAATCTGGATTTATTGTTATTGATAAAATTGTCATATTGGAATAAGAATATGATTTTATTTTTAAAATACAAATGTGAGAACCTTTAACATTGTTGACTTTTGTGGGGTAAAAACAAAAACAAAAATATATGTGATGTCTTGGGTTTGATGTGATTACTTTTATATATTTTTATTTTAATGTTTATATGGGACAATTACTTATTGATGTAACAAAAACTATATATTTTGTGATGGAAAACATAAAACCATTTAAATTCATAAAAAAATCAATTCATTGTTTTGTTAATGGTACAAGTTGGTCATTTTCTAACTGTCTCTGTCGAGCTTAACGAAAACGCTCTGTTGCTCTGGTTCGACCGCACCAGCTGCTTGCAACCGGCTACAATTCTGTGTCCTCCTGCAACTTTCATTATGCAATTGCTACGAGGGCCATTGAATTTGGTTTTGTGTGCTTCGGCCGTGTCTGCATATCCCCGCAGACCCTCAATGGCAACCGTAAGTGGATTCTCATTCCCCATATTTGCAGTAATGGAACTCAAATTTGTCTAAACAACAATGCTGGAGATAGAGCTAGTATTGGTAGACCCTAAATGGTTGCTTGTGTTGATTGCTAAGATAGGGTTTTTCCCTCAATCCCTATGAAATCCCATATGGTATTGCTAGAAGGAGATTTGCAATGTATTTGCAGAGTTAGGGGTTGTCCCTTGTTTTAATTTCTAAGTATTTTGTTGTAAGTATTTTTAAACGTAGCGTTTTTGTAAATTCCATATGGCAACGAGTAGTTTTACAGGTTATGCTTTGTCCTTTGTTATTGGGAGTGCTTTGGTAGGATTTTTTCTCTGTTACGAGGGAGGTTCCATAAAATTTTGCACTGGGTTTCTGCTGCTTACTGCATGGTATCGTCCTCTGTGAACTATTGATATTTGTGTTGGAGATATGTCCAATCATGAATTGATTATGAATGTTGTGGTAAATTCAATATGGCAATGAGTATTTTTACAACTTATGTTTGGTCCTTTGTTACTCGTTATGCTTTGGTAGGGTTTCTGCTATGTTATTAGGGAGGTACCATAACAATTATGCATTGGAATGTGAGTATGTGGAACTCTTTTTGATAAACTTGTTTGCAAGTAGGGAGGTAAATTTTGGGGTTGAGCTGGGAGGGTTTTGCGCAAGCATTCCCTCATAGATATTCCAAATACTTTAGGTGGTATGACATTCTTTTTCATCATCATCGTGGTGAACATCATCATATAATTCAGATTTTTTTTATCTTTGGAAATATCCCCATTGGGTACATTTTCTTCTCTCAAGTATAGCCTCATCTTCCACCAAGCTTCCATTCTCTACTTGTTTAAATTGTCTTCTACTACTTCCTTCCTTCTTTCTTTTGACAGGGATTTGAATTGCATGTCCTCTATCATTGCCACTACATTTTCAGGTCTATAAAAGGTGTAGTGTGATGAAGCCTTAGGTTTCTCTATGAATGGAGGAGGAAGCATTATTCCATCACCTTATCAAGGTCATCTTGAGCCTCCATGGTAGCTTTAACTTATACCCAAGAGTGTTGATTCGCCATCTTCACTTCTGTAAGTCTGCTTTCATGATCATTTGTCCTAAGTTGGGAATTTCCATTTAGCTATCATATTATGAAGTGAAAACAATACTTCTAAGGTTTTTCAAGTGAGCAAATCATATCTTTGATTATTTTAGTTGCTTCCCTTGCTCCCTTGTGAATTGAGAATGCATAGCCACCTCGCTATAGGATAGATTATATGGCTCTTCCTTTTGGAATTACTGAAGTAGGTTTCATCTATATGTCATATTTATATAACATGTTCCAACATAAATTCCATATGACAACGAGTAGTTTTACAGGTTATGCTTTGTTCTTTGTTATTGGGAGTGCTTTGGTAGGATTTTTTCTCTATTACGAGGGAGGTTCCATAAAATTTTGCACTGGGTTTCTGCTGCTTACTGCATGGTATCGTCCTTTGCCAACTATTGATATTTGTGTTGGAGATATGTCCAATCATGAATTGATTATGAATGCTATGGTAAATTCGATATGGCAATGAGTATTTTTACAGGTTATGTTTGGTCCTTTGTTACTCGTTATGCTTTGGTAGGGTTTCTGCTATGTTATTAGGGCGGTTCCATAACAATTATGCATTGGGCTTATGTTTCGTAGTGTGTGGTATCGTCCTCATCCAACTATTGATATTTGTATTGGATAACTGTTCCAATTAAGAATTGATTATGGATGAGGTGGTTAATTCAATATGGCAATGAGTCAGTTTACAGGTTATGCTTGGTCCTTTGTTGCTAGTTATGCTTTGTCCTGGTACTAGTTATGCTTTGTTTACAGGTTATTCTTTGTTTACCATTACTGGTATGTAATTGGTTATGTTACTAGTATTATATAATTAGTAATTTCAGCGTATGGTGAATGATATGTTGGAGATTTGGACTGATTATGAATTCATGGTATATTCAATATGGATTTGTGCTTTGTTACTGGTTATTGAGGGAAAAAACCTATCTCTGATATGTCAACAATTATTTTAGGTTGATTGCCTTGGACCAGAGTCTCCCCACTAGTCTATATGTAATCATAATCCCTGACATCAACCAGCTGAACATCTTTGAAAGCACTATTCTCAACATCAACATCTACAGATGCTAATTCTTCATTTCTAATAGTAGGTTCAACACCCATAGGAAGACTGTAAGATACCATAGCTACAGTTTCAACAGGAAATTCATTATTAGCATGCAATTCCAACTCAGATAATGGAAATTCATGAACTTGATCAGGTCTACATTATGTCTACAAAAGCAAACTCTTTTCATTCTTAGCATCTACAACACTCTTGTCTCCATCAACATCTCCAAATTCTCTCTTGTTATTTCTAGTAGTAATTTCAGCACCTGGAGGGATACTGTAAACTGAAGTGGGTCCATTATCAACCGGCAAGCCATTATTAGATGAAAACTCTAAATTAGAAGATGGAACTTTGTGAACTTCAAGTGTAAGATCACTCATGTCACCATCAATATGAAAAGATGCTCTCTTGTCACTATCAACATCTACGGACACACTCTTTTCACTTCTAGTAGTTAAGGCACCCAAAGTTAGATTGTAAGCAGAAGTAGGTCCAGTATCAATAGGCAATTCATTGGTAGAATGCAATTTCAACCCATAATATGTAACATTTTGTGCCTAGGACACAAAGTTGTTGATTTTTTAATTATTGTATTAAAAGACTAGAGCTCATGTTATTTAGATGTTGATGGATTATCAATGTTTACAAGCCTTAACTAAGGTTGTCTCCATCATGGACAAAGCTGAGGCTGGAAACATTAATTTCAAATCCTTTTTCAAAGACCTGTTAGAGGAAAATATTAGGGAGATCACGAAAATTAGTCGATTGGCATGTCTTCTCCAATGTTGTCATCATCCTTCGAAAGACTTGGCATTGGTTTGTCAATCAATGTTCTTTGTCATTAATGTTGTCATAAATGAAAATCCTATTCATCATGAGACTATGAACATGGACTTCATTTCTTCTTTGTATGCATGGTGTTTTCAAATTATCAAAATTGACTTATTAGGAGCCCATGTTATGGTTGTCCTTCACTATTTATAGTTGAACACTATTTATTGGGTGTTAGTCATGGTTTGGTTGTTTCCAACACTTATATCTCTTGTTGATTTCACTTAAGTTAAGGCTTAAATCGTCAAGGATTATAACATTAGTCTTGAAGACAAAAAGGTAGATTTACTGCTGATGGAGTTGTTCTAATGCATGATTTTCTATGTTTTTTGCTCTATAGAGCACATCACCATGGTGGGATTGTTTCTGATGGTATATTATTAAATAATAACATTCGGGAGGAAATCAGCCTTGGTACACTAACTCATTCACTCACTCATGTCATGCACTCACCGCTTAGCTTTGCAAGGTGAGGAGTGATGACTGACGACTACGAGGTACTAGCCACTAGGATTTCACTCTGAATCCTGATTCACCTCGGACTTAGATCTAAGGTGTTTTAATGTGTCAATGACTATGGCCATGACATTAGAGAACCACTACAAGGCCCAAAACAAGGCCAACTAGAACCACAAACCAAGAAGAGGTTTATTTATGCATTGACAAAGAGAGGTGGCACTAGGCACACAATATGGAGAAACAATGAGTTAGGAAAAACATTTGTACCAAAGTACCAAAATGGTTACTAATAAGAGAATATTTGACACAGGAGAATGCTATTAATTTTTAACAAGAGAGCCTGAAACAAGCGAGCACGAGGCAAGCAAGCGTAGAAGGTCAAAGTGAAATCCAGTGGGCCCATAACCCACAAGTAAACATGAAAATATCTGCTTGGACCGGAGGAAAAAATCATATCTATACTATCAATGATAATATGAGTTGTTTGGATTATATGCAATACTATAAACCTAGGTGGGAGTTGAGACATGCTGAAGTATTAGATGCTAACTTACAAGGATCTGATGCTTTTATTAGACTAGTGCCAGAACTGATAAGAATGCCTATGGGATCCAATATTGTACCAGAGATGATTTACAACAACTCCCTGAGAAAAGCAGCTGATGCAAACAATTGGTTAACACACCTCTACCAAGATCTTAACTTAATCTCGACGGAGGGCTCTACACCTCAACCCGAGCTACAACTAGACCAACAATACTACTGTATTAACCGTATACGTTCTTTGGAAGCATGCCCACATCAAGATTCTAGTCTTCGGTTTCCAAGTACTACACACACTTATGAAAAATATAAAAATTATGGTGGAAATTCTTTAGAAAAGAAAATACAGATAGAACATATTATACCATGCTAAAGTTTGGACTTCAAATTCCACAAATCTATGAGGATCCTGCATTCTATGTCCCTGATTAGATTAGAGACTAGTGGCGGTCATTCGGCATCAACCTGACAACATTAGATCCAGCTGTTATTTATAATATAAAATGGGAAGTTGGATAATCTCTTGAACAGGTCAAAGATATTTTGCAGACAAAGCTTACTGAGGCTCAAATCCTTGGGTACTACATTAAAAACCAACGACAATGGCTTTTCAAAACCCACATAGATGTCCACATGCATCAGAATAGACGCGTTGTCCTGAGGTCTGTTTATTCAAAGGCATGGGATACCGAATCCAATGTCTTTCGAGAATTATATGGTCCCCCATACTCCGATGAGTTGTAAATATCTCAAAGTATTTGGCTATGAGTGGGGCCTATCCATTCAAATTGTCATAAAGATTGAAAAGAAAGTCATAACAACTTTTAGACCTTACTTTTGAAAGTCATAAAAACTTTTAGATGTTAGTTAGCTATCATTGTAGTCATGGTTTGGTTGTTTCCAACATTTATATCTCTTGTTGATTTCACTTAAGTTAAGGCTTAAATTTTCAAGGATTTGAATGTTATGATCTGGACGTATTGCTAATGTTATGGTGTACTCTTGGATCAACAATAGTTCTATCCTGGGATGACTTGCAAGTAAGCTATTTACTGTGTAAGTACTAAGGTAAATCTGTTTGGTTTATGGTTGGACAGTTGGTGTATTTCTAGCTCTTGATTGTATTCCCTAGGATTCCATGCTTAATGGATATTATGCCCAAGGTAGTTTAAAGATACCACTTAAGTTATTCCCTTGTAGGTTCTAGGATAGATCTAGCCTTTCATGGATTCGATAGGGATTGGAATTCAAACACTAGCTATCCTTGAATGCTAGTAAGATCTTCTTCACTAGCCTTGATTGACCCCATATACCCAACTTCTACCCTAGGAACTAGTCCTATGTTTCTAGCCATGTAAAATTAAAATATAACCTCTTTTCCTTTTGTTTTGCAATCTGAAATTTAATTCTCTTAGACATTTAAAGATTCTGTAAAACTCAAAAAATTGCATCTTTAGAAACCCCCTTTAGGGATGCATTTAATTTATATTTAGGTCGTACTCTTATCGTTGTAGCATGCATTTTTAAATCTTATTTTTTTACAGCAGTCTATGTTTGTTTGCTAACTGATTTTACACAAAGATTGAGGGTGAATTTAATTCTAGGACTGCATCTGAAATTTAACGTTGTTTGTGCTCTCTTATCTTTCATTTGCTG
The DNA here is from genome assembly GCA_027924585.1 of Larix kaempferi. Classification (NCBI taxonomy): domain Eukaryota; kingdom Viridiplantae; phylum Streptophyta; class Pinopsida; order Pinales; family Pinaceae; genus Larix; species Larix kaempferi. The sequence continues at coordinate 8,375,805 of BSBM01000361.1, read as the reverse complement.
GGTTAGATTTCTGGGTTGTTTAATGAGTGTTTTGTTGGGCTAAAATACATCATAAAATCACTTTATTAACAGTCTCTAAAGTAGGTTCAGATCTTGTACAAATTTTTGGGTTGAATGCATGATATTTTAACTGTTTAAAATCTCATTTTCTCTTGCATCATTGGCTATCAACCAATTTAGTATCATAAAATATACAATGTTGATGGTAAAAACAACTAATTGATTGCTCACTTTAATTGACCGGAAAGGTGCCGGAACCGGTCTAACTGGTCAGTTTTGCCTAAACTGGTCTAGTTTTTGTAACATTGAGCACATGTGGTGTATAAGGGTTGTTTGAGAGTCTTACATAACATTCCCCACACATTTAATTGCAACTAACACATTGGTCCTAAACGTTGTTATTTAATTATTTATCCTAATGGTATCAATGACCTCTAGGATTTTGACTATCAGGTGTTGAGGTGGCATCCTTCGGTTGTTTGCTTGCTTGGGAGACTATAGTACTCCCCTTATTTGGCATATTTTGTAGTTATTTGGAGGCATAGAAACCTTAATAAGAATCTATTAAAGAATTCATTGATACCATTAGGATAAATAATTAAATAAAAACATTCGGGAGGAAATCAGCCTTGGTACACTCAATTCAAAGTCCTCAATAGCTGATGTTATCTAGTTCTATAGCATGAAACAGTTCCAAAACCCCAAAGTCAGACCACTATTCAACTAGCAAGAGATGATGCCCACGTAGATGACTTGTGATTATTAGGGTCACTTGTTCTAAAAGTTTGTATTGGAAGGCATGATGCCCAATTACTGCATATTGCAGGAGTTTGTTGTAGCCAAATCAAATCCGATGAAAAGTTTCATACTTATTCATATCTGTAAAGTTTTTGTTAACCATTTTATATAAATGGTGTTAGATCAAGGGTAACCACAACCACATTTGCAACATTCACTGAATTTGGGGTTCAAATTTATCATTTTAGCATGAAGAAATTCATTCTACCCAACATCTGGGAACCAATTTACCAAGGCACATATCATTTTCTATTGTTAGTAGGTTTTAACTTTGTTTGAGATTCTCTAACACCCACTCTAAATCACGAACGGTCCTAAGATGAACATGTTAGTTTTATAGACCCAAGCAACCTGAGCAAATAAGATTTAGTCCTTCCTATAATAATCAAATATGCAATTCTCCACTACTAGCATAAGATTTAGGCACAACAGCCCCTCCCTCATCTTTACTAAAAGCTTGGACTGTTTCTTGTCTCCTCAATTTTGGAATTGGCTTGACAGGAATCTACCTCTAGATTCTCGGATTGTTATGGGAAATTTCAACATGGTTTGAATCGCCTTATAACAAGTTGAGGTTAATGGTTTCTCCATATCTCAATCTAAAGCTAATGCTTTCATTTTATTTAAAGCTTCCTTTAGCTGGATGGATGTTTTGTCTTCCCCCTTAGAAAAATAGAAGGGCGGGTGCAAACAAAATGTTACAGAAGTATTATATTTAAATACTCTTTCTAAGATGTATCGATAAAGCCTTAAAACTCCACCCCTTGACACCCTTGCCACTTTCCTTCTCTAAACTTTCCACTGCATTTTATTTGTAGCATGAGATAATCAAGATATAAAACAAAAAGAAAATAGAAAAAAAAATGATATGATTTTATTTTTAGCATACATTTATCTTAACCTCGTATTTATTAAGTATCAATGATCTAGGTGGCCATCCAAGGCCATTTAGAAAATGGGCATGACCTTGGCAGTTTTCGAGAAATTTTTGGCTATATTTTTACAGACTTTTCCATGTGTTTTTGGGGCCAATTAGGACCAAAGCGCAGGGATCTGACTCATTTTCCCATTGTTTTCTTCATTGAGCTAAAGAAGACCCAGATCAAGGCACTAAGTTGAGTTATGATTTTGGCAAGATTCCCCTTTTTCTTAGACACCGCAAATTTGTCGACCACAACATTCTTAAGCCCTAATCATGCTAAGGTTAGGGTTCTTGCATTTTAGGGTTTTTGCTTCTTAAGTTTTTTTGGCATTATTATGAAATGTAGATTCAACATTTTGTTATGGCTCATGGGATTTTTTTTTCGAAGGAGTGCATCTTCTCTGAGAGATAAAGTATTACCATTCTAGCCATTTTGATTGCTATGTATAGTGCAATGTTTTTCACCCCTTGATTCATTGATAGAATTTGGTTTCCATTGTAATACTTTGGCTTCAACACTGTATTTCTGTTCTCTATGCAATATTGAATATTTTTTCATTTCATTCTCAATCAAATCCTAAAGAGTGGTATTAGAGCAATTTTATTTTTGTTCTTTTCCTATGCATGTTCCAATGAGGTTAGAATACAAGGAGTTGGGCCTAAAAGTATCCAAGACTAGCGAAGGCTTTTCTTATTGATCCAAGAGGCCTCCCATGGTGCACAAATCCCCCCCAAAGATGCCCAAAAGGTGTTGTTGCTGCCCATATCAACCCATGATTGGAGGTTTACTATTGTTATGAGTTCCAAATTCCACTCAACACACCCATGATTTATTCTCTTAGCCTTTCCACACCTCAAATTTTGCAAGCATCTATTGTAAGAAGACATGGATAGTCTTAATTTGCGCCCAAAACTACCTCACATCCACAAAACTAGCCCAGAACTAAATGATGAGGCTGCTAGAAGGTGAAACGTGTCTACTAATGTTCAAAACATTACCCATATATGTTTAATTACTATTGTAGCTTGTCATTATAGGGCCCAGAACTGCCCAGATGTGAGGTATAATTTTATTATGTGATTAATGTGTTTATCTTACATTACATGTCACTGAAAATTGTATTAGCACATTGACCTAACTGGTAGTGTTGAAGTTTCTTCAACACAATGACCGACTTGGGACCGCTCTCAGGTTGACATTTTTCTGGTTACCCATATATGTTTAATTATTGTTGTAGCTTGTCATTATAGGGCCCGGAACTACCCAGATATGAGGTATAATGTTATTATGTGATTAATGTGTTTATCTTACATTACATGTCACTGAAAATTGTATTAGCACATTGACCTAACTGGTAGTGTTGAAGTTTCTTCAACACAGTGACCGACTTGGGACTGCTCTCAGGTTGACATTTTTCTGGTTTGGTCCTCCTGCTTGGTTGATGGATACGCTCATTCTTGATTGAAATTTATTATTTGTTTTAAAAAAAAAATCAATATAGTCGGAAAATCAATATACACATAATGTTTGAAAATAGTCTTTGAAAATCAAATTTCTCATGGCAATTTGAGTGCCACTTTGCATGAATTTGAAATTTGCAACATGTCTAAGGTGTAATATCTCACCTAAGTTAGCTAATGTATTTTGCATTATCTGCTGTAGTATTTTACTGATTATTTGGTTAAGATGTATTGACATGAAACAGTTACAAACACTACGGCAATGTACTCCTGAGTGGACCCTCTCACTGTAGTTATGGTTTGTTGGGATAATATAGTCAAATAATGTTTCTTAGTTGAGTAATTTTGCCAAACAGTTCACTAACAAATAGTTTTCATATGCATTAGTATAAAATACCAGCATGTAAATTTTAAAAATGAAGGGTAGGCTGCCAAAAATATGCCATTCAAAGAAAGAGGGTAGGCTGCCAATAATAAGCCCAGTAGTGTTGGAAGGACCAAATCTGGGTGATATACTAGTTAACTTCCTTAATTTTTTGTCCTCGGTGGTTTTGTTCTCCCCACAAGAGAAAAAGACCCCCAAATGTGCAAACTCGGTCCACAAAAGAGCTCACAGCCTACAGTGATGAATGTGGTGTCTTATGGACAGCTTGTTATGGCACTGTAACTTGGTCTCTTCCTGCCACAAATCGTCCTCCCAATACCAAACACTTCAGTTGAGATTTGTAACACTACACCAACTAGGGTTCAGCATGTCCCTCCTAAGCCTCGGATTTGAGGGAAGTAAATGTGTTTAACTAAGTAAATGTGTACTTTCAAAGAAGAAAGAAAGCACCGTCTTGTTTATTGTTGTTTTCTCAAGTGTAGGTACCACCAAATAGGTATCTGTCAGATCTATCTTCCTCAAGTGATGATGAAGATATACTCGAAGAGGTTGAAAGTTAGACGAATTGTACTAGATTTACCGGTTCTATATCAACTAGATCTGAAAAGATAAGGAAACGATTTCATAGACGCATGAAATATTTTTTTGCCAACGGTGGGTCGTGTAATTATGATGCTAAGAGCATAGGAGACATTGATTTTCCAATGAGGTATAGCATCTAGTGCAATGATGGGTACCTAATATGCTACCTCAAGTGGACATAGATTTCCTCATCAATGGGAGGATGTATCGCATCGCTCCTTCGTCCTTACATGGATTGGGGCTATTTTCCATGGATGGAATAAAGGTTCGCTATGGCACTGTAACTAAATTGATGGAGTATGTAGGACCACTATACAGATACAATAACTAGTTTATCTTGGCCCAATATACTCGAAGTATGTGGAGATACAGAGTTGTTGCGAATTATATTCAACTAGCAGAAAACAATAAAAACAAAGGGGTGGCTATGTATATTGATGGGAGACCAAAAGCATCCAGAAATGTTGCTGGCTTTATAAATAGTACACGACAAGTGACAACAAATAAGCAACCAAATTGCGAATTTGAGGCACGCGAACATCATTGTATATTTGTATGTGCAATAAAAACAATACTTGCAAGTGAAGAGTTGTTGATCGATTACAACTTAAATCGAATAGATGTGGCTTCCGCGGTCCAGGGTAACCGTGGACTGTCAGAAACTATGCCTCATCAGGTAAATGCTAAATGTAGTAACTAAACATGACTAGTACAATAACTAAATGTTTCATTTTTTTTGGTTAACATTCGATTTCCACTGTTGTCATTCACTTTATTCATGCTTATTATGAATATTTCCATGTGATTACATGGTGATTACACTGCTATGAATATCTCATTTTTGTTTATGATGCAATCATTGACTCAACGTTTGTTTAGGGTGGCGGCAGTGGAAAGGAACATGCTGCTTCAATGGTCCAGGGTGACCATGGAAGGTCAGAATCTATGCCTCATCAGGTAAATGTTAAATAAGGCAAATAAATATGACTACAATAACAAGATGTTTCGATTTTCACTGTTAGCATTGGCTTTTTCTGTTCTTATTGTTAATATTTCCATATGATAACATGCTTATTAAACTATGGAAGGAGTCTGCACATCGACATGCAGCAGAACATGTATCTTCTACTTCTGAGGTAAAAATAAATTATTAATGCAATATCTCACTTTTGTTTATGTTATAATTATTTAGTATGAGGTAAATGTTTATTTATTGATTTATTATGTCAGGGTGACGCCATTGGAAAGGCACCTGCTGCTTCCATGGTCGAGGGAGACCATGGAAGGTCACACTCTGTGGCCCGTCAAGTAAGTGTTACGTACAATAACTAAATGTTTCGATTTAGTATGTTAACATTCAATGTCCACTATTGACATTCACATTTTTTTGAGCTTATGATGGATTACTGGTTCATTTTTCTTACATTATGATGGATTACTGGTTCATTCAAGACTATGGAAAGGCACTTGGTTGATCGTGGACACTCACTGGCCATAACACCGCGTCAAGTAAGTGTTAGTGCATAATAGTAACTTAATTTTCATTAGAATATCAATATTTGAATGAGTTAAAATTATATTGCTTAATTTATTTTATTGTTTGATGAATTTAGTCACGTGCACATGATCTGGGTGACGAGGGGTTTGAGGAAGACATCTTATATTCCACTGACCCACTGCACACTTTTACAGTAGCTTTGAAAAAGGAAAACATAGAAATGCTTGCCTTGGCTCGAAAAAGGCCCTTGACATAGGAGAACATGGCAAGGATTCTAGAGCTGCAAGATCAAATACAATCTTATGGGGTAAGTGGCATCTTCACAATTTTTTTTAAGCTATGACATGATTTCATATCTGATATTATGTTTTTTTATTTTTCCAAGTGATCTAATAAAGTAAATTTTATTGTTTGTAGGATTTTTTAAAACCCGTGACTAGAGAACCTGCCGAGACAGGTATAGGTAGCAGTGATGGTCCAATGCAGCAAAAAATAAGCAATGTACCAATGAGGCTTTTTTCCACTCCTACGGTTGGCCTCGAATCCATTGATGATGTGGGCACTGATGAGACGGGGCATGATGCCATGTTGGAGCATGATGCCATGCCGGAGCATGATGAGATGGAGCCTAGGACTCCACATGACTCTGGAGATGAACGTATTGTAGATGACCGGGAAAATTTTCCTGGAGGAGGACGAGTTAAAAGCACTGAATCAGTAGATCTCACTTTTCTGGTGGATGACTCTTGTGTTCCTATCAAGGTTCAGAAGATTGCAGGTATTTATTAATTAATTTATTGATTTTAATCATGAAATTGAAATAGACATACGTTGAAATTATTATAAATTAATGGATTACATGTTTTTGCAGGAAACAATGTCTTCTACAGGAATTTGAATGACAAAGCCTTGGAGTTGTTTGTCCCCACCATTTGCACATGGTGGAATAGACAAGATAGCAATAAGAGAGATGAATTGATGGAACACATGGTCAACTTGTTCGGCAATACTTTCAACAAGAAAGTTGTTGCCAAGTTAGCCGGTGATAATTTGAAATATACCAGGGCCCAATATAGGGAAAGATTGCAAGATGACCTCAAGCATGAGCGCCCTCCCATGGTTCTGGAGAAAGAGTGGAAGGCACTCATAGATGATGTAAAGGAGAACTTTCTAAAAAAACAAGGAAAACAACCACGACATGGTAAAGCAAGGTACAACATATATCCTCTTTTTACTGAAATAAGTGGTGAGCTCTTAGAATGGATGCCTAATGAGGGAAGCTAGACTAAGAGCCTACTTTAATTATCAACCCGGGGGACATACACACTTCAGAGGTGCAGGCACTATATGTGCTCTTATAGGATAATCTTGGTCGCGGTTGGGTGTTGGTATCAATGTTTAAGAGTTTGCCTAAGAGAAATCGAATAAATTGGGAAAGGATTGCTTAATCTATGAATATAAAATACCTATGCTAAGAAGTTCAAGTACCGAAGACAGTAAATCTATATCAAATAATCTAAATGCTAAAAACAATCAATATGTTCCTAAGAATTGACTTGCTGAAAAATAGAGAATTTAGACTATGGAAGTGAATACTAAAAACATAGCAGATCTATTCTAAAATAATGAAAGCTGGATTTTTTATCTAAGAAACAATTCCCGTAAATCAAATGCATAAACTAGGAGTCTGGTCTAACCTATTTAATTGCCAAAACTGAGTTCAAGATACCATTATCTAATGCTACGAAATAATCAGAATTTCAAGAAGTAAATATCATTAATTAACCATAGTATTGAAAGTAAGCAATCTTGACAAGCAACCATAGTAATGAGAGAGTGCATAAGCTTTAAGATCTGAATCACTGTTCAAAAGCAATGCGAGCACATAGGGCAATAGATGCTGAAAGTATGCCTTGGAAGAATGGTGCTACAGGACTACTGAAACAGTATTACCGAATTGCAGAATGTGTTATAAACTACTACAGAATCAGACTAGTCGCATTACTACAAAAATCAAATCCTACTAATTAACGCCATTCAAATGCTTTCATATGTAATATAGATTACAGTCAATGTAAAACACATAATGAAAAATACCTGAACAGTAAGATCTCCTGACTTACGTGTTGGAGGGGCCCTCCCCAACCCATACTCAGGAGTGGAGAAACTTTATAGATGCCGAATTGAAAGCAACATCAAATCTTCATTTCAAAATAGCAAATTCATAGTTTAACAAAAATCTGTAACTCAAAGTATCTCGACAGTATTAAAACGTAAAACAATGGTTCTCAAAAATGGAAACAGGATCCTCTCGCTAGCCGAGAGGCCCATATATATATGCCTCTAATGCTTAACCTAATTTCTATGTCTAATTGTTGATTTTGTTTGAACAGATGTTCTCCCTAGAAATAAGGAAAAAGGCGCTGAGTTTTGCATGAGCTTTCCAGTCCACTGCTTGATCTACGTGGGTGTCCTTTAGTGTACCTGGACCTGCTCGATCATACTCGATTTTCACATAATTAGTTTATTGAACACGCATTTAAACATACAATAATAATCTTTAAAACAACTTCATTAAATAATCAAGGTAAATCATTTCTCCCACAAAACAAGTGTATTTCTTCACCCTTTCTTGTGTTTTTGCTATGGGGAAAGGCTTATCAGATACATGTATTTTGGACCCATCATTCTCCCCCATACTTGAAGGATTCACCCATCCTTGGGTGACAGATTCAGCTCATCAATGACCTCTCTGATGTCCCATGCAACTACCTTGGGGGTCCCTGCCTGCCTGTGGTAGCCCATGGTCTGATCCTCCTTGACCCATGCTCTCATCTATTCTTCTTCATTGATATGTTCCTTAATAACCAGGGGAAGGAAAAATGGGGGATTCAGCCTCATTCCAATCCATCTAAGTTGATTCTTTATCAGGGATTCCCTGTAGATCTTGGCTTTGAAAAGAGCATCTTCAAGTCTGAGAGGGGAGTGGATCTCTCTTCTATTTAGGTTGTTTGCTACTCTGCGCCATCTTTCGTTAATGGAATCATGAACCTCTTTGTGTGTTCCTTGGAGAGTAACATCAAAATGAGCCACAACCTCCTGCTGCTTTGCAAGGAGAATGGGGATCAGCTCCTCATCCTGGGTGAGGATCCTATGGTTTTAAATTATTCTTTCAGGGTGAGTTTCCTCTGCCCTGACCATTAATGGGGTTTTCCATTTTGCTGCAACGTAAATATGGTAGTTCTGAGCTCGCTAAATTTCGTGATTCATCCATGAACATAGTGCCCTCAACTAGAAATCGCCCATATAAGGGTTTGGCGACTAGTTGGGTGAGCTAGGAACTACAAAATTGTGCAAGAAAAATTCACTTAATTGGTCCTCCAACTTTGTGGAATTTAGAGATGCATCCATAAATTCTTTGGGGGAGCTTATCTCTATTGGGAGTCCCTGTTTTAACCTTTGGAGCTGGAATTTGCCCCACTTCTCCTGTAGATAAACTGCATAAATTGCTGATGGCGGCCTGAGGTCCAGTAGTGTATCATATATTTTAGTGGTAGTAGCCAAAACGTCCCTCAGTTGAACAATCTCCTAGTCCTTTTTATCTAGATCCCCTTGTGCCTCAGCCAATCTCGCTTTAAGTGTTGAATTTCTCTGTTCAGCCAGTCTTAGATCCCCTACATGATGCATTTTCAAAATTTGTGTCTTTTCAGATGAAAACGTGGGTGATGTGGGCTGGCTTCCTGATTCAATTATCAATGTTGCTAGCTCCTTTTTAAGCTTTTCTAATTCTGCCCATGCCTCAGCGAGTTGTTTGACGACCCCAGGGTTTTCATTGTGCTCAGGAGGGTCGCCCTGGAAGTTGTCTTGATCTTCTTGTTCATTCTATTCTTCTTCCTCATCCTTCATTTTTTGTTCATCCTACTCCTCTTCTGCATCCTGCTCTTCTTGTTCATCCTGCTCTTCTAGTGTAGTGGGATCCTCCTGATCTACCCAAAGATCATCGTCCTCATCAAACACATTTTGAACTATGGGACTGGGTTCCCTTCTCTCTTCCTTGGTAATTCAGATTCTGGATGCTTGTGTGAATCTTTTACTTCATCTCTTCGTTCCTTGATTACTGGTAGGAATCCCTGGGTTCATTTTGGGGGAGTCATCTAGTGAATGCTTTATCTTCACCATGGTATTAGCCACACTATCTAGGTCAATTTTCCTCTTGGTGCCTAATGTAGAGGCGGTCTTGTTCATTGATCCTGGTGGTAGGGGTACGCCCACTGTGGGTGTACCCTTCATTCTTTGAACATCTTCAGCAGATACCAACACGAATTCTTCCCAAGAAAGCTCTGGGGTCTGCGCTTTTCATTCCTCACAAACGATTAATTTGATTAGCCCATGATGGGCTAAGGAATCCTCCTTTCCTTTAATCACTTTCTTTCTCATTTCTACTAGAGATTGGAGTAGGTAGTATGGAATACTAATATTTTTGTTCGGTGGATGATGGGCCCTGTGCCTCAACAGCTCTAGAATTTGAAAATGAAAAATGGGGACATAACTTAACCTACCAATGCATGTAATGTACTTCTGAATGATTGCAACCATTTCCTCCCATGGTATCGGCATGGAGAGTCTTTTGACTCCATTTTCGTCTTCGTCATAGACCTCTCCTTGCTTGAAAAATGCTGCCTTTACTTCATGGTTTGCCTCACGTTCATCCCTGCTCCAATGTAGACCCTTCTGTAGACCAGTGAATTTGGCAATCACATCATCATCCAACTTTATACGTAACCCCTTCACTCGGGTGACGAACTGTTCATCCTTGATATGTTTTAAATTTCTTGCATACTCCAGAGCCACCCCTATATTGTATCCTTTCAATCCTAGGATGAAAGGCATCCCGCCCGCGCTGCGGATGATTGTTAAGATTCACAGGTTCTGGTAAATGGTGCGCATGTGCTCCTTTGGTTCACTTTTCTTGAAACCTTTGGTCATCCTGAAATTCTTTGCTATAACAATAAACCAGTACCTGGAACGTGGCTATCTTTCCTCAACTAGTTGAGTTTGATTACCAGTTCGAGGGCAAGATTGCTATCTACGTGCCCACACTATCTTCCAGTTTCTTGCTTCTGGAGAGTTCTGAGAGGTTTCGTATATGCAAAACTGGGTTTTCTTTTTCTTTGGAAGGTTATGCATCCTTACTTAACTTCCTTTCTGCACTTATCCTCATTAACGTTTGTTGTACCCGCTACTTGATTGAGCCCTGCTTCTCACTTCATGAGTGTATCTTGCCCCACTTTCTCTAATTATTTGGAGGTATGGAGGCTAGATGCGGGCTTATCATTTGCTGATATGACAAAGGTGGTAATCATGATTTATTGAAGCTGATATGACTTGGGTAGCCATCATGGTTTATTGAGGTTATCTGAACTGAACTATGCTTCCGAATTAAGATTGAATCTGTCCTCAGCTTCAAAAAACAAATGTCTTGCGGGATAATGATTTGGCCTTAAAAATAAAACAAAGATGTTTAGAGATTACCTTGTAATGTTTTAGCGTACCTGATTTGATGATCTGGCCTGATTTTTATGTGTGGTGGATTCTGTAGTAGATTTGGAAATGTCTGTAGTAAATTTTGGCCTGTCAGTAGTTATGTGGGTTTGCTGCTTTTTCCTTGCATTCATTTGAATATGTTGTATTGGTTGCTTTTGAATTTTGTGCCTTCTTCTGATTCGACTTTGTGATGATGCTTTTGCATTGGGTTTCTGATTGTTCATTGTATTGTTGTAATCTATGTTGGCTCTCTTGAATTGATGGCAGGCTCGCGTGAAATAATAGATGTGATTGGATATCATGTTGGCTAGAAATAAATTCTGTAGTTTAGTAGATACCTTTTGTTGTCCTCATTTGTAGACGTGGTTGGCTCACTTGATTGCTTTAATGGTTGAAAAATAATCGGGCTCACTTGATTAGATTTCTGGCTCGCTTGAATTTTGATGATAGGCTCGCTTGAGTAGTAGCAGGTTTTGAATAATAGCAGGCTCGCTTTATTGAATTTCGTAGTATGATATCTTTGCTGCTGACTATAATATATGACTGTCTTGCTTGATTTTTGATTGCCTGCAGTTTGCATGATGTGCCTTCGTGGGGATGTATGATTGCCTGCAGTTTACGTTATCATTTTTGTAGTGTGTTATTTGGAATTTTTCCCATCCTCCTTTCTCATGTTTGTTTTCTTATTCATTTTCTTGTTTTTTTTTTCTTTTATTTTTTCATTCCTTTTTTTATTCTGCTTCCCTTTTTAGCAAATATTTTCTTTTTTCTCTTTTTTTCTTTTTTCATTTTTTCTATATATATATATATATATATTTGAACTGGATTTCAATTATTTTCGATGCTCTCTATCAGCATCAGTTGTTGCTGGTAGAGTACTTGTGTGAACTCCTCCTTTGACTGTGGCTTTTTGTAAAATTTGAGTTGATGTCCATTTAGTATCATAGGAAACTCTTCTTCATCAATTGTAATGATCCTTACAGCTCCATTTTCATAGATCTTTTGAATTATATAAGGTCCCAACCATCTGGTTGTTAGCTTTCCCTTGAATGTGTGAAACCTGGAGTCATAAAGTAGTGCCCAGTCACCTTCGTTGAACTTTTTATCCTTTAGGTGTTTGTCATGCCACTTCTTTCTTTTATGTTGGATGATTTCAGTGTGGGAAAGTGCTTGCTGGCATTACTCATCCAGTTGATTCAATTGTAGCATGCGTTCTTGTTGTATTTCTAATAGTTCCATATTCAACTCTACTGCAATTCTTAGTGTTTTTATTTCAAATTCAATTGGAAGCATGACTTTTTTTCCATATACTAGTTCATAAGGTGTGAATCCTGTTGTTGTCTTCCATGTGGTATTATAGGCCCAAACCGCCTCACTCAGTCTATCAGCCCAATCTCTTTTGTGGAGTTGGACTATCTTTGTCAGAATTCTCTCTAATTCTCTGTTTGTGACCTCATCTTGACCATTTGCTTGAGGGTGATAGGAGGATGAGTGTTTGTGCTTGACATTGTTTCTCTTAAGCAAGTCTTCTATTAAATTTGATGTAAATTTTGGGCCTTGATCATAAACTATTTCTCTTGGTACTCCAAACCTATGAAATATCTGCTCAGTGAAGAATTTTGCCACATTGGTTTCATTAGCTGCAGCAAGTGCTACTACCTCAGTCCACTTTGTGAGGTAGTCAATGCATACTAGGATGTAGCTCTTCTGATTTGACTGTGGGTTGATTGGACCAACGATATCAAATCCCCATTCTTCGAATGCCTCCAAGGAGATCTGTGGATGGAGTGGCATTTCTTCCTTTTGTGTTGGTTTTCCCATCCTTTGGCAGTCATCAGAGTGTGAAACATATTCATAAGCATCTTTGTGGAGTGTTGGCCAATAGTATCCTGTTTGTAAAATTTTATAGGTTGTCCTCTTTGCAGCATAGTGTCCTCCACATGGTTCATTGTGAGTGGCATGCATTATGTCATGCACTTCATCTTCTCTGATGCACCTTCTGAGTATTTGATCAGTTCCTTGTTTGAAGAGCATGCCTTCTATCCACGTGTATGTGTCACTTTCCCTTATTAATTTTGTCTTTTCTTTATAACTGTAATGTTCTGGAAACTTCCCAGATACTAAATAGTTTGCTATGTCAGCAAACCATGGGCTTCTTGTGGTAATGGAAAAAAGGTGCTCATCTGGAAAATTGTCATTTATTACTTCACTGTCTTGTCCATGTGTCAACCTAGATAGAAAGTGAGCCACTACATTGTGTTTACTTGGCTTGTCTAAAATCGTGATGTCAAAGTCTTGGAGTAGTAGCATCCATTTAATTACTCGAGCACTTGTGTTGGGTTTGTTCATTAGATATCTTATGGCTAAATGGTCTGTATGAACAAAGACTTGGTAGCCAGTGATATAGTGCCTGAATTTATTAATGGCATGTATGACAACCAAAAATTCCTTCTCGATGACAGTATAATTTAATTCTACCCCTGCTAAATTTTTACCGATATAATATAGTGCATAGGGCTTCTTCTATTTTTCTTGTCCAAGGATAGACCTGATTGCCTTATCTGATGCATCAGAGTGGATGTGGAATGGAAGTGCCAAGTCTAGTCCATGGAGTACTGGAGCTGTAATTGTTTTCTCCTTAAGGTTATTAAATGTCTTCATGCAATTTTTTGTCCATATGAACTCAATGTCTTTTGTGAGAAGTGCAAACATTGGGGCAGCAATTCTGCTCTAATTTTCAATAAACCTCCTGTAGTACCCTGTTTGCCCAAGGAAACTTCTCACATCCCTTTATTTAACAGGTGGTGGAAGCGTTTTGATTACTAAGACTTTTGCTTGATCAACCTCTATCCCCCTCTGTGATATATGATGTCCTAGAACGATGCCTTCTTCCATTAACATTCTGCATTTGTCATCGCTAAGGCATAGGCTCATCTCAATACATATTTTTAATACCAATTCAAGATGGTTCAATGCTTGATCAAAGTTTTTTCCATAGGGTGTGAATTCATCCATGAAGACGTCCATTTGGTCATTTCTGAAATCAGAGAATATAATTAGTATGGCCCTTTGGAATGTTGCTGGAGCATTACATAACCCAAAGGGTAGTACTCTATATGTGTAAGTACCCCAGGGGCATGTAAATGTTGTCTTCTCTTGATTAGCTGGGTGTATTAAAATTTGGTTGTACCCACTAAAGCCATCCAAAAATGAAAAATACTTATTCCCAGCTAATGTGTCCAGCACCCGATCTATAAATGGCAGTGGAAAATGATCTTTCTTGGTTGCTTTATTTAGCTCTCTGTAGTCCACACAAATTCTCCATTTGCCTCCTTTTTTAGGGACTATAACTAGTGGTGAGACCCATTCACTGTCATAGATGGGATATATGAAGCCAGCATCTAATAAATTTTGTAGTTCTACTTTGACAATGTCCTTTAATGTTGGGTTCAACCTCCTCTATGGCTTCCTGATAGGGATAGAACCTTCTTTGATGTAAATATAATGTTTGCATATATCAGGATGTATACCTTTCATGTCTGCATATGTCCATGCAAAAGCTTTATTTTGTTCTGATAATACTTTCATTAACTCATTTATTGCTCTGGCTTGAGATTGGGATTAATGTTGACTGTCTTTCCAGGCATAATTTCCACTGTCTTTGCTTTTTTTTATTGTTCTTCCATAGGTAGTACTTCTGCCCACATTTTATTTAAGTTCTGGTTTGAACTTTCGCCCTGTTGTTGCTGGTCTGTGTCAAAAAATCTTTTAAGGCTAACATTGTTAGAATATGCATTTTGTATGAACCTATCTATATGACCATCTTCATCTATTGCTTTTAATGATATTGCAGCATCAATTGTTAGGACAGGTCATAGGTTTTGATTTGGTGTGTCGTTATAATCATCAGTCCAATTTTGATATTCAAAGTCTGAATATTTCCTTGCTGGTGGGTAGATCGTGATTTTCTTCCTGGAATGTCCACTGGTTATAGTCATGTTTCCTGATCAGAAACCTATGTAAGCATCTGCAGTTTCCATCCAAGGTCTGCCTAGTATGATTGGATAACCACTAAGTTTACTTTTGACTTCAATGACTATGAAATCAGCTAGGTATTCCCAGGATTCAATATTGATCATAATGTCTTCGAGCATCCCTTCAAGTTCCATAGTGGATGTGTCAGCTAGCTAGAGTACTGTAGTTGTTGGTCTGACCATTGATTGGAGTACTAGGTGTATCATGGTTTCTCTAGTCATGACGTTGATAGCAGCTCCCAAATCGATTAAGCTTCTATTTATTTGTTTGTTATTGATTGTGACGTTTACTACAAGACTACCTGGATCAAGATACTTAGGGTTAATAATAATACCCAGCATTAAATCAGCCAATTGTCCTACTACATTTATGGTTGGTGGGTCACGCTTCCTCCTCCCAGGTTTCTTCAGACAATTTTCTCTAATAAATTTGTTACAGATGGGCACATCTCTTATGGCTTGCAAAATCGGGATTTGGATGTTTAAGTGCTTTAATTCGTTTAAAATTGCATTTTCTTCTTCCTCTTTTGTACTTCGTATAATTTTCTCTGGAAATGGAGGGTTTTTGTTTCATGGGAGTGGTTGGGTTTCTTTTTCTAGAGGATTTGGTTCATCCGGATGCTGAACATAGGGTTCTGTTGTTTTCTCTTGAGCTTCAGGTTGTTGGATATTCAGTGTGGATGTATTTTTCAATGTTTTTCCAGATCTGAAGTTTATTTCGTTTATTTCCATGGTGTCTACGACATAGGTAGGGAATTGTGTGATATCAGCATTATAAGTTTGTTGCTACTGTGGAGGTCTGTTATTATTAGGGTTTGGGATGGGTTGGGATGGAATTGGTGGGGGTCTGGGGGGTGGTTGAGTCTATGGGGGCGACATAATAAGTGGTTGTTGTAATGGGGCCCTCAAATTTGATTGATGGGGGTATTGATTTGCATAATTCGTGGTTGATGGAGGAAAAGGTGGGGGGTATGGAGGGTAAGACGGTGGGTAATAAGATTGTTGATAGGGTGATTGATAAGTTTGTTTATTCTGCTGATAAGTCTGCTGATTTTGCTGCCATTGATTTGGATTTGGCTATGCTTGCCATGGAGTTGGTGCAGAGTTCCAATTTTGCTGGCCCTGATTATATTAGGCTTGATTTCTAGGTTGATATGGTCTAACAAAATTAATCCTCCTTTGATTTATAAAAAAAGTTATTCTATTGCACCTTCAGCTGCAGGATCTTGAATAGAAGCCTTACATGAGGGTAAGAGGGGACATTTATTAGTGGAGTGGTCATCGGTGTAGAGACCACATATTTCTACGGCGTTTAAAGTGCATTTCCCCTTCTCATGTTTCTTTCTACAACGAGGATAGAATATTGCCAAGGCTTGGTTAATTTCATCTTTCTTCTTTTTTATTTGAAGTGCATCAAGTTCAATGGCCAGATATTGTAAGATGTCGGTCTTCATGTCATCTAACAGGTTTCCTAAAGATGATGAGGATCCTATGGGTAGATGTGTATCTCTTGTCCCATTCTTGCTTTTCCTAGACCTAGAATGGTTCTTGAATATCTGTAGTATATGGTCATAGGTCTTCTAGAATATGTCTCCATCTCCTAAGAGGTTTAAGATCTCAAAATTCTCTTTTTTGATCCCTCTAAGAAGGACAAGTTTCAGCGATTCAGGGTCTAGGGTGCAATGGTTAGCTCGTTTGTAGCTGAGATGAAAATGTTGGGCATAGTCTTCTAAGGATTCCCGGTCTCCCTGCTACATCCTAAATATTTCATCCCTTGTATCATTTGCTTTGCAGTAGTCCTTATATTTTTCTAGGAATACCTGTTTCATCTGGTCCCAACTGAAAATACTATTTCCTTCTAAACTCGTGAACCACCTAAGTGATAAATCTTTCAGTGTGGAGGGAAAAAGTCTCATATTTTGTGCATCCGTAGTGTAATAAAAGGATCTGCAAACTACCTCAAATTCAAACAGGAATGTGTCGGGATCCTCTGAAGTCAATCCATGGAAGTTTGGAAAATTGTTAGGGTTGATATTCTTCATCCTAGCATCTCCAAGAGGTATGCTAATGGGGAAGGTGAACAGCTCCCTAGGTTCCTCTTCTTCGTCTGCCATAGTGGTGTTTGAGTTGGAACTAGTAGAGAAGTTGTCTCTGTTTGGATTGTATGTGGAGTCAGTTTCGTTTTCAGAGTTTAGAAATTCAAACTGAGAATGGTCAAAACTATTGTTACCGTTGTTGCTCATGGGATGCTTAGGCAGAAAGTGTCCAAACCTATCCCTTTGCCGACGAGGCATTCATTGGTAAAATATTTATGTTGTTTTTCTTTTTTTCTTTTATATAACATTTTTTCTTTTTGTTATGTTTATTGAAGATGTCTCCTAAAAGATTTTGCACCTCCCCAGTAACGGCACCAAAAAGTGGTGAGCTCTCAGAATGGATGCCTAATGAGGGCAGCTAGACTAAGAGCCTACTTTAATTATCAACTCGGGGGACATACAAACTTCAAAGGTGCAGGAACTATATGTGCTCTTATAGGATAATCTTGGTCGCGGTTGGGTGTTGGTATCAATGTTTAAGAGTTTTCCTAAGAGAAATCAAATAAACTGGGAAATGATTGCTTAATCTATGAATAAAAAACACCTATGCTAAGAAGTTCAAGTACTGAAGACAGTAAATCTATATCAAATAATCTAAATGTTGAAAACAATCAATATGTTCCTGTTATCCCTAAAGTTGAACCTGACTGCTAGGGTCAAGCTTAAGGAAATCTTAGATAGTAGACATAGGATATCTATACAATAATTCTATTAGTTTTGATGGCAGATGAGTATATGACAGAGATCAAGCAACTCAATAATCAGGTAGCAGGGAGTACATTGGTTTCAGTACTTAAACAAGGACAGAGAATGACTGTGAGAATGAATTTATGAATGTAAAAACTCAAGTTCCATCTTAGGATAGTGGCATAGTTATATACTAATCAAGAGAATCACAACATGAAATTGAGACCATGCATAGACAGAATATTGACAGCATATACTTCATAAATTAAAACAGGAAAAGGGCTCAAAGATCATAATCCATTGCAAAAACTAGTCATCTCTGATCAATATGAAAATAAAGAGGCCTGCAAATATTTGTATCAAACTATATTGACCCCTGCCTCAGCCCTCTCGGTTGGAACTCTAGCTCTTGCTATGAAACCAAATTGGGAAAAGATATAGCTGACAACAAATCCTCTTTTTCTTCTTTAACCTGATCATCCTCCTCATCATATACATGAGAAACTTCATAAATCTTTTGAACAACAATTTCATCTTGAAAATGACTATAATCTTTTTGAGACTGATTAAAATCAAATTCCTCTTCACTGATCATTTCACTACAAAGCTGATCTTCATCGTAACCATGATGTCCATCATTAAAATCATATACTTCACAACAATTTTCAAATAAAAGCTCATTTGAAAAGTACCTTTTACAATGCTCATGGAATAATGTGTGGAAACTCTTCAACGATGAAATGCTGGAAGGAGGTAATGAGAAATACCATTCACGTGCATCACCATCCAATAAATGCATGAACATCTTCATACGAACATCTTCGTGCTGTAGATCTAGCAGATCCATGCACTCATGAAACTTAAGGAGGTGTTCTGCAAGGTTGTCTTCTTTTTCCTCTTTGAAGATAGGCAGAAAATCTCCCCACTCTGACATAGTGGGTACTGGATGCGGGAAACCAGTAACTTCAGAAAAATTAAGAGGTGCAAACCTCCAAGCCACCAGAGTAGCCATTAGATCATTTGATGGCATTCTGGATCCTCAATCAGTGATCTTCAACCAGTGGAGTCACCTTTGGATTCTTCAGAGTCGCCCGGTGAAGAAATCTGCAGTCATATAAATGTCCACTCCTTGTTCACCATCAAGAAGAAGATCTAATCCGTATCAAACCCCGGGGAAGATGACTTCGCTTTCCTCCGTCCCGACAATGGCACCAAAAGATGTTATCCCTAAAGTTGAACCTGACTGCTAGGGTCAAGCTTAAGGAAATATTAGATAGTAGACATAGGATATCTACACAGTAATTCTATCAGTTTTGATGGTAGATGAGTATATGACAGAGATCAAGCAACTCAATAATCAAGTAGCAGGGAGTACATTGGTTTCAGTACTTAAACAAGGACAGAGAATGATTGTGAGAATGAATTTATGAATGTAAAAACTCAGGTTCCATCTTAGGATAGTGGCATAGTTATATACTATTCAAGAGAATCACAAGATGAAATTGAGACCATGCATAGACAAAATATTGACAGCATATACTTCATAAATTAAAACAAGAAAAGGCCTCAAAGATCATAGTCCATTGCAAAAACCAGTCATCTCTAGTCAATATGATAATAAAGACCACATATAGGCCTGCAAATATTTGTATCAAACTATACTGACCCTTGCCTCAGCCCTCTCGGCTAGAACTCTACCTCCTGCTGTGAAACCAAATTGGGAAAAGATACAGCTGACAACAAATCCTCTTTTTCTTCTTTAACCTGGTCATCCTCCTCATCATATACATGAGAAACTTCATAAATATTTTGAACAACAATTTCATCTTGAAAATGACTATAATCTTTTTGAGACTGATTAAAATCAAATTCCTCTTCACTGATCATTTCACTACAAAGCTGATCTTCATCGTAACCATGGTGTCCATCATTAAAATCATATAATTCACAACAATTTTCAAATAAAAGCTCATTTGAAAAGTACCTTTTACAATGCTCATGGAATAATGTGTGGAAACTCTTCAATGATGAAAATGTTGGAAGAAGGTAATGAGGAATACCATTCACGTGCATCACCATCCAATGAATGCATGAACATATTCAAACAAACATCTTCATGCTGTAGATATAGTAGATCCATGCACTCATGAAACTTAAGGAGGTGTTCTGAAGGGTTGTCTTCTTTTTCCTCTTTGAAGATAGGCAAAAAATCTCCCCACTCTGACATAGTGGGTACTGGATGCGGGAAACCAGTAAATTCAGAAAAATCAAGAGGTGCAAACCTCCGAGCCACCATAGTAGCCATTAGATCATTTGATGGCATTTTGGATCCTCAGTCAGTGATCTTCAACCACTGGAGTCACCTTTGGATTCATCGGAGTCGCCCGGTGAAGAAATATGCAATCATATAAATGTTCACTCCTTGTTCACCTTCAAGAAGAAGATCTAATCAATATCAAACCCCAGGGAAGATGACTTCGCTTTCCTCCATCCCCGGCAACGGCGCCAAAAGATGTTATCCCTAAAGTTGAACCTGACTGCTAGGGTCAAGCTTAAGGAAATCTTAGATAGTAGACATAGAATATCTACACCGTAATTCTATCAGTTTTGATGGCAGATGAGTATATGACAGAGATCAAGCAACTCAATAATCAGGTAGCAAGGAGTACATTGGTTTCAGTACTTAAACAAGGACAGAGAATGACTATGAGAATGAATTTATGAATGTAAAAACTCAAGTTCCATCTTAGGATAGTGGCATAGTTATATACTAATCAAGAGAATCACAACATGAAATTGAGACCATGCATAGACAGAATATTGACAACATATACTTCGTAAATTAAAACAGGAAAAGGGCTCAAAGATCATAATCCATTGCAAAAACCAGTCATCTCTGATCAATATGAAAATAAAGAGGCCTGTAAATATTTGAATCAAACTATACTGACCCCTGCCTCAGCCCTTTCGGCTAGAACTCTACCTCCTGCTATGAAACCAAATTGGGAAAAGATATAGCTGACAACAAATCCTCTTTTTCTTCTTTAACCTGATCATCCTCCTCATCAAATACATGAGAAACTTCATAAATCTTTTGAACAACAATTTCATCTTGAAAATGACTATAATATTTTTGAGACTGATTAAAATCAAATTCGTCTTCACTGATCATTTCACTACAAAGCTGATCTTCATCGTAACCATGATGTCCATCATTAAAATCATATACTTCACAACAATTTTCAAATAAAAGCTCATTTGAAAAGTACCTTTTACAATGCTCATGGAATAATGTGTGGAAACTCTTCAACGATGAAATGTTGGAAGAAGGTAATGAGAAATACCATTCACGTGCATCACCATCCAATAAATGCATGAACATCTTCATACGAACATCTTCGTGCTGTAGATCTAGCAGATCCATGCACTCATGAAACTTAAGGAGGTGTTCTGCAGGGTTGTCTTCTTTTTCCTCTTTGAAGATAGGCAGAAAATCTCCCCACTCTGACATAGTGGGTACTGGATGTGGGAAACCAGTAACTTCAGAAAAATTAAGAGGTACAAACCTTCGAGCCACCATAGTAGCCATTAGGTCATTTGATGGCATTCTGGATCCTCAATCAGTGATCTTCAACTAGTGGAGTCGCCTGGTGAAGAAGTCTGCAGTCATATAAATGTCCACTCCTTGTTCACCATCAAGAAGAAGATCTAATCAATATCAAGCCCTGGGGAAGATTACTTCGCTTTCCTCCGTCGCCGACAACGGCGCCAAAAGATGTTATCCCTAAAGTTGAACCTGACTACAAGGGTCAAGCTTAAGGAAATCTTAGATAGTAGACATAGGATATCTACACAGTAATTCTATTAGTTTTGATGGCAGATGAGTATATGATAGAGATCAAGCAACTCAATAATCAGGTAGCAGGGAGTACATTGGTTTCAGTACTTAAACAAGGACAGAGAATGACTGCGAGAATGAATTTATGAATGTAAAAACTCAGGTTCCATCTTAGAATAGTGGCATAGTTATATACTAATCAAGAGAATCACAACATGAAATTGAGACCATGCATAGACAGAATATTGACAGCATATACTTCATAAATTAAAACAGGAAATGGGCTCAAAGATCATAATCCATTGCAAAAACCAATCATCTCTGATCAATATGAAAATAAAGACCACATACAGGCCTACAAATATTTGTATCAAACTATACTGACCCCTACCTCAGCCCTCTCGGCTGGAACTCGACCTCCTTTCTCTACATTCAATACTAAAAGTTTAAATAGAAAACACAATCCTATGTTTGTTACAAATTTTGAGGGATCAAAAAGATGCAACTCAGTCTCAAATCAATGCAAATATGTGAATGATGAGGCTGCTTGACACCTCTACTGCCATCTACTGCTTCCAAGCGTAGTATTCTCAAACTGAATCTGTCTTGATGTGCTGGAAATGACTCGGTTAGCTGTTGTTCCTTCAATATCGAACAAATTTGAATACTTCAACATCTTCCCATGTTTCCTGCTAAGAATACTTCTAGAAATTTGAAACTAAATTCTTGAAGAATTTAATATAATCCTCCATCTCTCAATACTCTGCCACTAGTCATCAAATGCTCAAATGATGCCCATAAACATTCATTAAATCACTAAAAATATGGAATTGACCGCTGATGCTAATGTTGTGCCTTTTAAATTGTTTATTTGCACAAATGCTCTATCTCCATCCTCTGTTTCAGATCTCCAGTATATAAGCAAAAACCACATAATATGGTATTTATTTATCAAATGAATGGCTTCATATGCTCATAAACATTACTTCCTTTGTGACACAGTGCTCCCATTTGAAATCGATCCACACATTGCCTCTACCAGATACTGAAATGTGCTCCTCTCTATCAGAAACTTATCTTCTCAGATAGGATTTTAGGCTTTTTTTCCCCATCGTTATGGAAGGGAACAATGAATCCAAGACTGACTTGAATTCGCAGAATAGATAACACCTGGATAATTATTTAACAAGCTGAGCTTTTATGATGGATGAACATCTCTGCGAAACACCAAACCACTGATATATCGTTGGCTTACTCCATATCCTAAATAGACCTGTGTAAACGCCGCACATCCACCATGCACATAATAAACCTTCTCTAATCAGAAAAGCACCATAAGGGTTCACTCCATGGAATATGGCAGTTGCTAAAACTAAAGCCATTCCACCTTCAACAAAAATCGCAAGCCAAATACAAGGCCCTGTCCAACGAGAGAATCTCACTCTAACAAAACTTTAATAGACAAGTCGATCTCATACAAAACTCCATGATCTACACACAACTCTACCCATGGCATTGATATGTATGTTGAATACCATAAGTTGGAACCTGTGCAAATGTATTCAACAATTTTCAAAGGGTTGCATCTAACACATGGAACATTAAATTTCAAACATCTGTTTGCTAGCATTTAAAGCTTTTTGTCCTCAACACCTATGCACATTTTTAGGTAATAATGCTCTTCCTCGAACATTTATTTATGGAATTTGGACAGAGTATTTTTATTGGTAACATCAATAAGTTCATCATGACATTGGCCCCACCTATATACAACAATTTCTAGAGTTGGCTCCCTTTTCTCACATTCAACAAGTAGTTCTACAGGAAGAAGAGAACGAGCTGACAAAATAAGACCTTTAATGAAATCCTCTGGACAACAACTAAATGAGCATTGCATGGATTGACTTTCTGGACATAGCCTTCAATGTACCGTAGCGTGTTGTTTGAATACAAGTAGTTGTATGTTACAATGATTACAAACTTAAAAGCACTTCCTTTATCAAAAATATCGTGAGATCATTTGGTAGTCCCATTATATTGTCAATGTATCCAACTATTGCTTCCACTAATGGAGAGGTAAGTGGATGACCTGCTAACGTTTTACATACATGCTGCCAGAAATATAGAAAATTTGCTGGAGCAAACCTGGTGACAACAGTTCCTAAGAATTGACTTGCTGAAAAATAGAGAAATTAGACTATGGAAGTGAATACTAAAAACATAGCAGATCTATTCTAAAATAATGAAAGCTGGATTTTTTATCTAAGAAACAATTACTCTAAATCAAATGCATAAACTAGGAGTCTGGTCTAACCTATTTAATTGTCAAAACCGAGTTCAAGATACCATTATCTAATGCTATGAAATAATCAGAATTTCAAGAAGTAAACATCATTAATTAACCATAGTATTGAAAGTAAGCAATCTTGACAAACAACCATTGTAATGAGAGAGTGCATAAGCTTTAAGATCTGAATCACTGTTCAAAAGCAATGCGAGCACATAGGGCAATAGATGCTGAAAGTATGCCTTGGAAGAATGCTGCTACAGGACTACTGAAATAGTATTACTGAACTACATAATGCGTTTAAACTACTACGGAATCAGACTAGTCGCATTACTACAGAAATCAAATCGTACTAATTAACGCCATTCAAATGCTTTCATATGTAATATATATTTCCATCAATGTAAAACACATAATGAAAAATACCTGAATAGTAAGATCTCCTGACTTACGTGTTGGAGGGGGCCTCCCCAACCCGTACTCAGGATTGGAGAAAACTTATAGATGTTGAATTGAAAGCAACATCAAATCTTCATTTCAAAATAGCAGATTCATAATTTAACAAAAATCTATAACTCAAAGTATCTCGACAGTATAATAAAATAAAACAATGGTTCTCAAAAATGGCAACAAGATCCTCTCGCTAGCCGAGAGGCCCGTATATATATGCCTCTAATGCTTAACCTAATTTCTATGTCTAATTGTCGATTCTGTTTGAACGGGTGTTCACCCTAGAAATCAGGAAAAAGGCACTAAGTTTTGCATGAGCTTTCCAGTCCACTTCTTGATCTACATGGGTGTCCTTTAGTGTACCTGGACTTGCTCAATCATACTCGATTTTCACATAATTAGTTTATTGAACACGCATTTA
The DNA here is from genome assembly GCA_027924585.1 of Larix kaempferi. NCBI lineage: Eukaryota > Viridiplantae > Streptophyta > Pinopsida > Pinales > Pinaceae > Larix > Larix kaempferi. Next base: position 8,350,802 of record BSBM01000361.1, on the reverse strand, counting down.
AACATACAAGAATAATCTTTAAAACAACTTCATTAAATAATCAAGGTAAATCATTTCTCCCACAAAACAAGTGTATTTATTCACCCTTTCTTGTGTTTTTGCTGTGGGGAAAGGCTTATCAAATACTTGTATTTTGGACCCATCAATAAGCTCAATTATTTTTTTCTTTTTTGTTTTAAGTAAGATTTTTGATATATAAGGTTTTTCCAAATTTTAATATATAGGCTACCTGACACCTCCAAAGCAACCAAGGCTAGAATGGAAAAGCACGGACAACATAAACTGGGCCAGGGTGGCTATAGAAAAATAAGAGCAAGAATCATAAGTATTAAATGATTAATTGTTGGGAATATTTATTTAACAGTACCGAACAAATATCTTATTTTGATACTGAAAATTTCAAAATGTGTTATCATGCATTGTAGGGAAATACGTTCCAAGCTGCTACCACCGAGGAAGACCTAAAGCTTGGTTTCAAGTTTGGTTTTAAAAGTGTGGTTGAATATTGTTGGTGTCCATTTTGTCACTATTTTTTATCATCAAATCTACTCTGAATGGCGTTAATTTCATTATTTTTGATATAATAAGTTATTATTTCTGCCATTCATCCCATCAAATAGACCAGGTATGCATGTATTGGTTTATCATAAAAATTTTGGTCAAATCTTGTTATATTACGATTTATTAATGATTAAATTAACAATTATAGTCATGCATGGCATCTAGTTTTGATTTACATGTTGCGGTTTCTCAAATGAGCCTTCATTCAGACTGCGTGTTTGTATTGCTTAAGCTCAGCCATTCCACTCATCATTCATCCTCGCACTCAGCCCGCGAAATCCACGGTTGGTATGTTTCGGGCCATTAAAGACAAGATCGGGCACATGGGTTCTGTTAGCCACGTGATGGTCATGGTTAATAAGTTCTCGTTCTGGAAGATTCACCCCCAGGCCTACTAAACTCGATAGCATATCCTGCCTCCATGTCAACATTCCACAAGCCAGTTCTCTCGTCCCTTCATCCTGGAATCACGCACGCCCAGTCACACCTATGTTCTGGAAGAGTTTGTCCGTCCATGCTCAGCCTGCCAACACAACGCTTCACCCACGTCAATGCTCCAGCAACCCTCTCCTCCATTCGTTCAGTTCGACAACACACTACCTCTCTTCCAACGTCAAAGGAAGATCGACGCTGTAGCTGCCTCGTGAAGGAATCAGCCGCGTGAAGCCTGGTGTATGCTCCCTGTGCTGTCATGCATCACTTGAAGTAGCCAGTTACAGCCATAAACACATCTGTTATTAGAGAGGTCGACTTTGTCGACCCTCTCATCCATTTGTAAATTATAAATAGACGCTTGCATAGAGAAACATAGTTAGTCTAGTTAGTCTTTAGTTGGAAAAGATCATCAGATTAGCAAATAGTTCATAGAAGTTGCAACAGATAGCAGACGTTTTGTAATTTTCTCAAGTTAATGGAAATTCCAGTTTGTTGATGTTCTGAGTAGCTAATCAGTTTAGTTTTCCATCTCTGATTGTTGGGAAGGGCCCCTCATCAACCAGAGGTTTTGTCTTTGTTTTCTATATTTTCTTTTCTGCAACTAGTTAATTTATTTTCTTGTATATGTAATTAATTTTCGTTTTCTTGTACATGGTATTTATTTCTTTCTATCATTTATATTGTGTTGCTAACATAGTTTGTGTTTACATAATTAGCAAATGGTCGACCAACAGTATAGTTTTGATAGTTTAATTTTAGTCTTTTATAATTAAATAGTTTGTTTTTCTAATCTTCTACAATTAGATAGACTTAGTTAGTTATTGTTTCTAGCTTAGTTCTGATTAGAATTAGTTTAATTAGCTTATCCTCTGTAGCTGTAGTTTAATTTTATTCTCTCATCTCAATCTTGCTTTAGTATAGAATAAGAATAGTTTATCTCTACAACAATGATTAAAATAGGTTGCTTTCTATTATCTTAGCTTATCAACAAGTCTTCTCATTGATTCTTTGCATTGTAGGTTCATCTCCATTCTCCATCTGACGTCAAGATCATCAAAACTACCTCTTTCCTTAGTTTAATTCGTTTTTCCTCCATTCAGATTTTCATTCAGACTGTCGTTCGGACTGGAATTCGGATCGTCGTTTGGAATTTTACTCTTTCTGCACTGTTTTTATGCTAGTTTGAATCAAGTTTCTTAGTTTTCTTTACTGTAATCTTTTCTACTCTTAATTAGTATTATTAACCATAATTAGGCCCTTGTTTTACATTCCATAAAGTTTTAATTCAAGTCTTGTTATCATTCTTAGTTTGCTTTAATTGTCTTTTAAATTATGTCTTTCATATTTAAATTGCTAACATGTTGTTTTAGAATTTATTAGTGTTATTCCTAGTCTAAGTTTACTTCATGCTCTTAAGAGTTAGTTAGATTAGAATTAATAATTTCATTCTTCAAATATTCTAGTTTTGATAATTTCCTTCATTAAGATTATGATCAGTTTCTTATAATGAAGATGTTCATGGAATAGAATTTGGATTTGGAAATTAATATCTTGATCAAGTTTTATACTTGCTTCTATATTAATATCTTTATCAATTTTTCTACTTGCTTCCAAATTAAGTTCAGAAGTAAATATCTTTATTAATTTTTCTACTTACTTCTAGTTTTCTGCTCATGGATAGTAGATAGATCAGGATGTTTAAAGTTAATTGTAATTTCTCTCTTTGTAGTTTACATCTCTTTGTTGAAGTTAGATTAGATTTACTTTCGTTTTGTTTTGCTATTACATTTGAAAGCCATTATGATACATTCACTCAAGTTCCTGTTACATGGGAATATATGTTTTTCTTGTTGAAATTATTTAATAGTTTGTAATTTGTTTGGATTAGCATAGTTTCCTATTTATGTAATTTGTCATTAAATTAATCCATTTCATAGATAGGTCTCTAATTTGTTTACCGTTGTTTGCTAATTATTAGATAGAATCTGAAATTTTATAGTTTCCATTTTTTATCGTCAGTAGTTTGCTTCTTAATCAGTTTCCATTATTCAATTATAAGATAGAGTAGTATGATTTGATACTATTCTAGTTTGTTCATTTAACTAAGTTTGGTTTAGTTCTTTTTACTGTTTTTCTGAAGTTTGACTCGGTTTTTCATTTTGAAAGATCTTTCGATCTTTTCTTTATTAAATATTTTTAAGGTCCGACATGCTGAAATCTTAGATGCCATTCTACCTTAGAATATACTTTGCCTCAACTGTAATATTACCAACCCCGGTCGATAATTAAATATTAGGTGCTTTCTTTGAGATAGCTCACACACCCAACATTTTTGTGCCGCTCCCGGGGAGTTGTAGATGATAGGTAGAATTCAGTTGTAGAAGATAGGTAGAATTCAGTCATAGATAAGTTGAACTCTCTTTTGAAATTTAGTTATATTCTTTCCTTTGAAAATAGGTTGGTGTCGGGTGATCGGTAAGACGATAGGTAAGAACCTGTGCATCTATTATAACAGGCATCCCCAAAACCCAGCAATAGAAATTATGCAGTTAGAACTTATTTCAGTCATAATTTGTTTTCATGAATAGGTCTAGAGAGTCACAAGGTAGATTTATTAAAACTAGTTCTCTTACTAAAATCCCTACTAAAATTCCTACTAACTTATACGGGGGGCATGCCACCCCAACTACTAACTCAACAAAAAGGTATCGGAAGACACCTAAAGGGGATAGTCCTACTTGGAAAGCAAAGGAAATCCTTTCTGGAAATCAATTAGGGGAAAACATAGGGTCATCAGAACAGTCTGTTCATAAAGAAATTCCACTAGAAGAACCTCAAACTCATATTGAGACTGAACTTAGACAAGAGGAGACTCAAAAGGATAAAACCTCAGGACCTCTTAACTCTCCATTAGTCCAAAAACCCAAAGACACTACTTTTTCAATAGTTGGTGGTCCAGACTTAGTAGATTTTGTTGATCCTGCACAAGTAGACACTCTTTTTTAGAGTTCTGTGAACATAGTTATTTCACATATTGATACAACAACGGTAGGACCTCCAAATCTGGATTCCCACGTAGCGAGTAATTCTCCTCCTAAAAAGAAGAATACCCTTCCTGAAACAGAACGTTGGGACATCCCATATTCACCAAGAAAGTAGTCACCTAGATTTTCTCTCTTTGGCAATTGAATATTCATGGGGGATGAAAATGAAGATCGTGTCCGACAAGATGAAGAAGATGGAGAAGTTAGAACTGAAGGTACCTTCGGATTTCCTATCTTAGACACTACACAAGATGTTACTATGAAAAACATCCCTCCCTCCTCACTACCAACCTTTTATGGGAAGAGTAGTGAGGATCCAGACACATTTTTATTCGAGTTTGACATTTTGTGTAGGAGTTATAATTACCTACAAGATGGCCAAAAGCTAAAACTCTTTCCTACCACATTAAAATATTCTTCTCTTCGATGGTTCATGGGATTAGGAGAATCTAGTATTAGAACTTGGGAAGACATGAAGAATGCATTTCTTCAAAAATATCAGGATTACTGTAGACCTAAGGACTCTCACAATGATATTTTTAAAATTCAACAACTTGAATATGAGAGCCTAGAATACTATCTTGAGAGATTTAACTATGTGTTACACAAATCCAGGTATAGTGATCTTCGAGAAGATGCAGTAAGAACACTCTTCCTCAAGGGAGTCTCAGAAGAATTCTTAGATAACATTAATATCATGGAAGCAAGAGACATTTCTAATAAATCTTTTGCAGAGATTTGTGAACTATGTAGGAATTACTCTAGCAGTAGAGGGAAAGGTGGAAGACACTTTCGAGAATCTTATGCTAGGAATCTCAAAGGAAACACATCCGGCCTTGGTGGAGTTACAAGGGTAGAGTTGGGAAACCTATTGGAAATTTTCAAAACAGATATCTTAGGAACCATGAGTTCTCAATTAGATGCACTACAAGCTAAAAAGAGGCAAGACGAAGAGTGTGCAACAATGAGTGTTTTCTATCCGAGGTGTAGAACTAAACATCCTCAACAAGAATGTCCATTAAATAATGTTTCAGTCTGTCACCTATGTACAAAAGAAAATCCAACCAATGATTGTCCATCGTTGCTTGGATTACAAGTTGTATACAAGAGTGAAAATTTTGGCGAAATACCTAGGAGGCCTTAGCAACCTAGAGATCAGCCATCGTATCAAGATTCATCACAAATTCCACCTTATTATTATCCTTATCAACCTCCTCAACAATGGAATACTTCAGGTTGGAAGAATTGGCCACCGCAGTACCCTCCTCAGAATGCTCAACAACAGCAATGGCCACATGGATGGAGAGGGAAAGATTATGCTCAAACACCTCCTCCTATGCCTAACTATCCTTACCCACCTAATATCCAGCAACTTTCTCCTGGATTTGTACCTCCTTCACTACTCCTATCCCGAATCAACCTCACCATTTCCAAAACCCACAATATTACGTACACAACCGATACTGAATCCTAACAACAAGCCAACCCAGGCCTTTAACAGCATTGGGTTGTTACCTCTTCCATCATATGTCATTTCGGTCGCACCAATACATGAGATACAATTGTGGTTTGGAAGATTTTTGCAAGATAATCCCAAGTCATCAGTTGTTATTCAAGAAGAGAATGAAGAAGACATACCTAGTGAAGTTTTGAATGATGCCATTCTTGAAGATGTGGTTGTTTCTAAATATTCAACACACAACCATCCACATAAAGAAGTAAATCCAAGGGAAAAATCACCTCCATATCCGGAACATCTAGTAATAGAAAAAACTATAACTTATCCAGAGTACGATATCATTAATGAATTGAATAATATTTGCATTAAGATCCCTTTGCTACAGGCCATTAAGGATATTCCAATCTATAGTAAGGTAATAAAGGAACTCTATATTAAGAGACCAAGGAGAAAACAAAAACACCCTCTGACGATTCATGTAATTGGAGAAATATCAGATTGCATAGCAAACCAACCTAGAATACCAAAGTATTCAAACCCAACAAACCCTTTGGTGACTATTATCATCAATAACACCGCCATAGGGAACACACTTATTGATCTAGGAGCTTCTATCAATTTGATGACTACCATGGTCTTAGAAATTGTTGATTTAGGACCATTCCTTTGCCCTACCCCAACAATGCTAGAGTTAATAGTTCGTACCATGGTTCAACCTACTTGGATCTTAGATGAATCCCTGTATCAGTAGCCTCATGGGAATATCCCATAGAATTCATGGTCATTGAATCAAAAGACCCTTCCAAAGGTCACCCCATTATTTTGGGAAAACCTTGGTTGGCTGTTTCCAATGCATTTATAGGATGTAGGGATGGAGAGATGATTATCTCTGATGGGTTATCTACAAGAAAAGTAGTTTTATACCCACCAGCTTAGCCAATAGCCGAAAACTTGTTTTGGTTAGATTGTCCTTTTGGAGATGAGAACTTGGAAGAACTTTCCCTGGTTAGTGATTTCTCTCGGGCACTTCAAGAGAAAAATACCAAGAACGTGTTGAACCAATTTATCTCTTCCACAACATGTGTAAATTTTCCCCAATCTTTTTCCCAATTTGACCAAATATTTGGAGATGAATTCCAAGAAAACATGAGCCTCTCAACATTCACAAGTACACCTTGTGTCTTTGCAATCGAAGAACGCCTAGAATCCTATACCATACCATGTGAGGTTAGTACCGACAAATTTCTACATATAAATGCAGGTTTAGATGAGAGTCAGCAAAAACAATTACTAAAAGTTCTCAAGAGTCAAACTGGAGAAATTGCATGGGAGTATAATGATATGAAAGGTATACACCCAGATACCCATATCCATCACATTTACATGGACTCGAACATACCTCTTGTTAGGAAGCCCCATAGAAGAATGAACCCAACACTAAAGGATATAGTAAAGGATGAATTACAAAAGCTCCTTAACGCACGATTCATTTACCCAATTTCCAACAGTAAATGGGTTTCTCCTCTGGTGGTAGTTCCAAAGAAAGTCACAAGGAAATCACGTATCTGTGTTGACTTTCGAGAATTGAACAAGGCCACTCTTAAGGACTACTTCCCTTTATCTTTCATCGATCAGGTGTTAGACACCTTATCGAGGAAATAGTACTTTTCATTTCTTGATGGGTATAGTGGTTACAATCAAATATTGATAGCACCTGAGGATCAAAATAAGACAACCTTTACCTGTTCTTGGGGCACTTATGCCTATCGAGTGCTACCATTTGGCCTATGTAATGCACCTGCTACTTTCCAGCATGAAGTTCTAGGAATCTTTGCTGACCTCATACACGATTGTGTAGAAGTTTATATGGATGATTTTATAGTTTATGTTAATACCTTCCAGGAATCCCTTGATAACCTCGAAACAGTTCTTATTCGGTGTCAAGAAATGAACTTAGCTCTTAGTCATGAAAAATGTAAAATGCTACTGATCGAGGGCATAGTTTTGGTACATCATGTCTCTCTTCAAGGTATCAAGGTGGATCCCGCCAAGATCAAAATAATTGTTAATCTTCCTCCTCCAAAAGCCCCGAAGGAAGTAAGAAGTTTCCTTGGACTTTCCGACTATTATAGACGTTTCATTGAAAATTTCACTAAAATAACTGCACCTATGTTCAAACTACTCATGAAAGACACCGAATTTCAATGGACTGAATCATGTCAACAAGCCTTTGAGACTCTGAAGGCCAAGCTATCAGTGGCACCAATACTTAGGGGCCCAAATTGGTCCCTTCCTTTCCATATATCCACTGATTCTTTCGACATAGCCATAGGGGCAGTTTTAGGTCAAAAAGAGGGATAAACATCACATGCCATCTACTTCGCTAGTAAAAATTTGACTCCTGCAGGATCGAAGTACACTGTTACTGAAAAAGAGTTTCTAGCAGTAGTCTATGCCATCAACAAGTTTCGTCATTATCACAGGATATGAAATTTTTATACACACTGACCACTCCGCCATCAAATTTTTGATGAATAAACCTATCACCAATGGTAGAGTAACTCGGTGGCTTCTTTTGTTACAAGAATTCAACATCACCATTGTTGATCGTCCCAGTAGAGATAATGTAGTAGATGATTTTCTCTCTCGAATTCAAATTGACGATAATGCCATCCCTGTTGATGATAGATTCCCAGATGAAAATTTGTTCATTATATCTGTTCGAACCCCATGGTTTGCAGATATAGCCAATTATTTAGCAACTGGAAAGCTACCTAACCATCTCTCCCCACCTGAGAAACATAGGGTCATAGTTCAAAGTTCCAATTATTCTTAGGTAGATAATGATATCTTTCGTACTGGTTCTGATCTTATTATTAGACGATGCGTACGGGAGGATGAGATGGCAGAGATCCTACATGCATGTCATGGTGGACCTTGTGGTGGGAATTTTTCTGACAAAAGGACAGCATATAAAGTATTACACTCTGGGTACTATTGGCCAAGCATATTCAAAGATGTTGTCAAATATGTCAAGGGATATGACAGTTTCCAAAGAATGGGTAGACCTACACCATCCGATGAGATTCCTTTGCAACCCCAAGTTATGATTGATCCATTTGAGAAATGGGCTCTAGATTTTATTGGACCAATTTCCCCTATGTCTCGCAAGAAGAAGTACATTCTAGTCTGTACAAATTATGTCACCAAATGGGTAGAAGCTAAAACTTTATTTCGAGCCACAGAGAAATCTGTGGTGGAATTCATTTATGAAGAAATATTTACCCGATTTGGTGTACCTAGGGAAATTGTAACCGATCAAGGATCTCAATTTACCTCCAAATTAATGAAAGAGCTTACTAACAAATATGGTATTAGACATTGTAAATCTTCACCATATCACCCACAAGCCAATGGTCAAGTAGAATCCACCAACACGGTATTAGAAGCTATCTTGACTAAGACTATCCAGTTACACCACAAAGACTGGGCAGATAGGCTTCCTGAAGCTCTGTGGGCTTATAGAATAACATGGAGGAACACCACTGGCCACACACCTTATGAAATTGTTTATGGTAAACAAGTTATTCTACCCATTGAATTTCAAGTCAAAACCTTTCGTATGGCTGCACAATTAGGGATGAACTTAGAAGAAGCACAAAGTCAACGAATCTTGTAGATAAATGAACTGGACGAGATTAGGAAAGATGCTATTCAATGTACAATCTTAATACAAAACCAACGCAAAAAGTGGCATGATAGATACATTAAACAAAAACAATTCAAAACTGGAGACTAGGCACTACTTTTTTATTCAAGATACGAAATTTTTAAAGATAAGTTAACTACTCGTTGGATGGGTCCATATGAAATTGTCACAGCCTTTGATAATGGATCTGTTAAAATTAAGACAATTGATGATTCGCAAGTTTCTTTTGTTGTAAATGGACATAGACTTAGGCTTTATCATCAACCAATATCTAAACAAGATTTTGTGCAGAATGCCTTACAGCAAGAGAAAATGGAACTGGTAGAAGAGTAAGTCATTCCTCCTTCTCCTAGTCCTTGAATCATTTTGGGTTATCTTCTTTTGTATATATGTAAATATGTTTTTGATTTTCAATAATAAAGAGTTATTTCTAACAACTGATCACATTCTTCTTTTTTACAGTAAATATATTATGATCAGTTGTAAATATTGTCAATAAAACAGGAAGACTCTTTTTCTTTTTGTTAATTTGAAATTTTATATAACTTGTTTTGTACATATGCTTTGTTTTGAATAAAATTTGAATTATCTCACAAGTGGTTTTGCAGCTTAATTACAAGAACCCTATCTTTGTAATCAGCTCATGTGATATTATGTGAAAAGGGAAGTGCTCTAAAAAGAAATACTTATAGTTCTCCCTCTCTTTCGTTTACTGTTAAAATTGAAAATGTATAGTGAAAAAATAAAGCATTCTTGATATCATTTATAACCACTTTCTTTTATGATTATGTATATGGTATTTGATTCATACATGCACACTTCTGATTTATCATTAGAACAATTGTTTAAAAGACCTACTTCAATTATTATGATCTCTACAAAACTCTATCTTACACCTATGGATTGCTAGTTCATCCTGGACTCATTATCAAAACTTGTCTCTAAAGCACCTTTAAAAGGTAGCCTAAAAATGGGTAATATTTTCTATTTTGTGGGGAACATTACTAACCTTTTATGAAGAAGATAGATTGTGAAGTCAAAGAACAACTTTAGGTTATTATCTTTTGGCATGATCTGTAATTTAGGTTATTATAAATAAAATTACTCATGAGCTTTTTGCTAAAAAAAATTTGAATCATGTGTTTAACAGGCTTAGCACACTCTAGTGCCAACCGGCTTCCTTACAATATATATATATATATATATATATATATATATATATATATACGAAGCAAACCCGCAGGGGTACTGAACAGGATCGCTGGAAGCGGGTCCATGCTAAGTGAAATATTAAACAAGGAAGCTCGGTAAATGCAAGTAAACCCGTCGGGGTACTGAACAGGCCTTCTGGCAGTGGTTCAATATCGGGTAAAAGAGGTTTGGTTAATGCATTTCTATTCACATAACTCATAAAAAACCTAAGTATACGAACACGTGTTTAGGCCGATTATGTATACTGTCATTAGATAATGGCTGTAAGTTGGAATTGGACCATGTCATCTAATTCAAACAATACCTAGGATATGACTATCCTAGAAATGGGACCCATAATTATAGTAGATCTCACAAATTTTATGGTGAACCTTATCTATATTCTTTGGATGACAAGAGATCTTTACAATGAGTTATGGACGACTAGTTTTCCTATGGCATTTTTCACATCTATTACACTATTCTTCTTCATATGGTCTTTTAAGCACTGTTGTATTCTTTTGATGAATGTACATATCTGAATCATCTACATTTATTAGTTAATATTTCATTTCCTTATGAAAATTATCACAATATTAAAAAAAAAAAAAACTATCTGTAAGACTTTCAATTGAAATTTTTTAACTTTAATCATTTCCTCTTTGATGGCTTGAGGACATGCCATATTTTTTGTTTTGGGGGAAGATTAGAACTGTTTTTACTCTCTGAATTTTTATGAAAATTTTATCTATCTCTGATAAAATGACAAATGTTTTCAAGTTAATGCAAACGCAGAAGAAAATTGATCTCATCAAGAACAAAAAGAGGAACGCAACTAAAAGATCCAGAAAAAGCAAATTTTATAGCATCTTTTGTGCACTAACAGCTTCAGAAATTCTCTGCAAAATCAGGTTTGGTCAGCATCAACAATAAGATCTTGTATAGACAAAAGTTTGTACGAAGTACTGAATGACAGGTTTAATGCCGATCTGAATGAGGCAAATAAACAACATTCTAAATGGAGTGTTGAATGAAACCATAGCCTATAACAACTTTATTTAATATGCCAAGATGTCTAAGTTTGAATATTATTGATAAGTTTTATTGGCTAATTATGACAGGGATCAATCAAATGTCGATTTCACACATGGCTTTGTTCTCTTATCCATCTCGCCTCCATTAAATGAATGGATTATGCATCATTGTGAATCATTACATGACCGCCATTTGGTCTTACTTATCCTGTTGTATGACCTGCCACCATATCAATCGAATCATGATCTCTCATGTGTAATCTATTTTCATTACGTGAATTACATTCAACCTATCCAAAGCTCGGCTTTGGACATGGTTGAATATTCTCTAAACCACACGTATTCATTGGATTCACGCACCTCTACGCTGGCACTTAACTTAAGATCTTCGAATGACAAGTGCAATATTTCAAGCATGCCAAGCCCTTGTCCACTGTCATTCAAACAATCAAACGGACCTTAGTTTAAACTAGTGATCGCGTGAATTCTGCCTCAGTCTGTTCTCTCTCCATCTGAGCCACGTCCTCTGCAAATTCTTGCACCTCTCGTATCCATTTTGCATCCCCTGTCCTCTGTCAGCAATGCCTATTCGTTATGAGCCTGGTATCTACCAGGACCTCCTCCACATTTATGAGTTTAAAGCCTGCTGTGAAGTGTTTTTGCGAGCAGGTTGGGAACCATTTCTCCGCCTTCTCTAAGGCCACAACCATGAGATTTCATTACTGTTCGCCAAAGGTTTTGATGGCAAGACAACCAAGGTTGGCCATCTTGTTTTCTCCATGATAGAAGAGTCAATATCATTAGCTACCAAGCTCCCAAGGGAAGGTGCTTGATGGCACAAGCATCTCTTCCTTCCACGGAAGGATCATGAATTTTCCCTGAAGACCGATTTTCAGCACATAGCTGGCATCAAATGTTTTCACAGAGAATGGATCAAGCCAGAGTACTTAGATATTCTGATCGTTATCATCCACTTAATCACTTGCGAGGGTAAGTTCACTGTCTTTAAATCTTTCCATTTCAGGTTAGCTAATTTTGTCAACAATCAGACCCTCAATTTCCCATTTTATTTCCTAAAGAGTTTAGAGAAGATGTCTAGTCAAGTTAGAAAAAATACAGTTAACCCTTCTGGTAGCTTGTATCACCATTGTCTTATTAAGCTTCTGATCATTCACCAGTTAGAAAAGAGAGGACAAACTTGGGATCATTTTGTTTTTGAGATACTGAACCCTCATTTATCTACTGCCAAACCTTCCTCTTCTCAAGAACACCATCATACCCAAGCATAACCAAATGCTAAACGTGTACGGTTTGATGAGCATCCCTCAAGTGATGAGCACCTTTCCCAGTCATCACCTTCTCCTGAACTTACTCTTGGTGACCCTACTTCAGAACCTCCACTCTTTTCAGAGCCTACTAAATCCACGAGAATGAATTGTGACCAATCCGTCGATCAGTCTGTCATTCAGACTATCGTTCAGCCATCGCGTTCAAATGTCCAGTCAAATGACCATATCCTTGAATCACCCCTCGTCACATTGGCCAACACATCTGCTTGAATGAGTGAAGCCTTTGCTGCTGAAATTCCTCCTCCACACAACAAAGACAAAATTCTTGAAGGTCATACTGTTGAGTGTGAAACATTTTCAAAAGATTTGAGTCCCCCAAAGAACCCTGAACATTATAAAGAACAGCTCATTCTCACTCTACAGGAGATGGATAAGTTGATCCAAGTGATAGCACGGTTGACAAACCAAAATCAAAGCTATGTGGAGACAATTTATGAGCTTCATGAAGAAAACAAGACACTGTGTGCACAAGTAAAAGACATTGAATGCTTGGTTAACGCCAAAACAACATCCCATACTGCCCTGAGGATGAGATATAATTACTTAAAAAACAAATTCAGGAAGCTCGAGGCCAAATCTATATCTTCATCATCCAAGTCAAAGGCCGCTGCTACCGCAGATCATCCTTCTTCCTAATTTCTCTTTGTTTTTCTTAGTGGGACCTGGCATATCTCCGGTTTGGGGGAGTGTTGGTGTCCATTTTGTCACTATTTTTTATCATCAAATCAACTCTGAATGGTGTTAATTTCATTATTTTTGATATAATAAGTTATTCTTTCCGCCATTCATCCCATCAAACAGACCAGGCATGCATGTATTCGTTTATCATATGAATTTTGGTCAAATCTTGTTATATTACGATTTATTAATGATTAAATTAACAATTCTAGTCATGCATGGCATCTAGTTTTGATTTATAGGCTGTGGTTTCTCAAACGACCCTTCATTCAGACTGCATGTTTTTATTGCTTAAGCTCAGTCGTGTTCAGCTCATCATTCAACCTCGCATTCAGCCCGCGAAATCCATGGTTGGTATGTTTCGGGCCATTAAAGACAAGATCGGGCACATGGGTTCTGTTAGCCACGTGATGGTAATGGTTAATAAGCTCTCATTCTGGAAGATTATCCCCTAGGCCTGCTAAAATCAACAGCACATCCTCCCTCCACGTCAACATTCCATAAGCCATTTCTCTCGTCCCTTCATCCTGGAATCACGCACGCCCATTCACGCCGGTGTTCTGGAAGAGTTCATCCATCCACGCTCACCCTGCCAACACAACGCTTCACCCACATCAATGCTCCAACAGCCCTCTCCTCCATTTGTTCAGTTCGACAGCACACTACCTCTCTTCCCACATCAAAGGAAGGTCGACGTTGCAGCTGCCTCGTGAAGGAATCGACCCCGTGAATCCTGGTGTATGCTCCATGTGCTGTCACGCATCACTTAAAGCAGCCAGTTACAGCCATAAACGCCTCTATTATTAGAGAGGTCGACTCTGTCGACCCTCATCCATTTGTAAATTATAAATAGATGCTTGCATAGAGAAACAGAGTTAGTCTAGTTAGCCTTTAGTTGGAAAAGATCATCAGATTAGCAGATAGTTCGTAGAAGTTGCAACAGATAGTAGACGTTTTGTAATTTTCTCAAGTTAATGGAAGTTCCAGTTTGTTGATGTTCTGAGTAGCTAATCAGTTCAGTTTTCTATCTCTGATTGTTGGGAAGGGCCCCTCATCAACCGGAGGTTTTGTCTTTGTTTTCTGTATTTTCTTTTCTGCAACTAGTTAGTTTATTTTCTTGTATATGTAATTAATTTTGTTTTCTTGTACATGGTATTTCTTTCTTTCTATCATTTATATTGTGCTGCTAACATAGTTTGTGTTTACAGAATTAGCAAATGGTCGACCAATAGTATAGTTTTGATAGTTTAATTTCAGTCTTTTATAATTAGATAGTTTTTTTTTATAATCTTCTGCAATTAGATAGACTTAGTTAGTTATTGTTTCTAGCTTATTTCTGATTAGAATTAGTTTAATTAGCTTCTCCTATGTAGCTGTAGGTTAATTCTCTTCTCTCATCTCAATCTTGCTTTAGTATAGAATAAGAATAGTTTATCTCTCCAACAATGATTAAAATAGGTTGCTTTCTATTATATTAGCTTCTCAACAAGTCTTCTCACTGATTAAAATAGGTTGCTTTCTATTATCTTAGTTTAATTCATTTTTCCTCCATTCAGACTGTCATTCGGACTGGCATTCGGATCGTCGTTCGGACTTTTACTCTTTCTGCACTATTCTTATGCTAGTTTGAATCCAGTTTCTTAGTTTTCTTTACTATAATCTTTCCTGCTCTTAATTAGTATTCTTAACCATAATCAAGCCCTTGTTTTGCATTCCATACAGTCTTAATTCAAGTCTTGTTATCATTCTTAGTTTGCGTTAACTGTCTTTTAAATTGTGTTTTTCATATTTAAATTGCTAACATGTTGTTGTTTCAAAATTTATCAGTCTTATTCCTATTCTAAGTTTACTTCATGCTCTTAAGACTTAGTTAGATTAGAATTAATAATTTCATTCTTCAAATATTCTAGTTTTGATCATTTCCTTCATTGAGATTAGGATCAGTTTCTTATAATAAAGATGTTCGTGAAAGAGAATTTGGATTTGGAAATTAATATCTTGATCAAGTTTTCTACTTGCTTCTAAATTGATATCTTTATCAAGTTTTCTACTTGCTTCTATATTAATATCTTTATCAAGTTTTCTACTTGCTTCCAAATCAAGTTCAGAAGTAAATATCTTTATTAAGTTTTCTACTTACATCTAGTTTTCTGCTCACAGATAGTAGATAGATCAGAATGTTTAAAGTTAATTGTAATTTCTCTCTTTGTAGTTTACATCTCTTTGTTGAAGTTAGATTAGATTTACTTCCGTTTTGTTTTGCTATTACATTTAAAAGCCATTACGATACATTCACTCCAGTTCCTGTTACATGGGAATTGATGTTTTTCTTGTTGAAATTATTTAATAGTTTGTAATTTGCTTGGATTAGCATAGTTTCCTGTTTATGTAATTTATCATTAAACTAATCCATTTCATAGATAGGTCTCTAATTTGTTTACTGTTGTTTCCTAATTCTTAGATAGAATCTGAAATTGTATAGTTTCCATTTTTTTTATCGTCAGTAGTTTGTTTCTTAATCAGTTTCCATTATTCAATTATAAGTTAGAGTAGTATTATTTGATACTATTCTAGTTTATTCGTTTAACTAAGTTTGATTTAGTTATTTTTACTGTTTTTCTGAAGTTTGACTCGGTTTTTCATTTTGAAAGATCTTTCGATCTTTTCTTTATTAAATATTTTAAGGTCTGACAAGCTGAAATCTTAGGTGCCATTTTACCTTAGCATATACTTTGCCTCAACTCTAAGATTACCAACCCCGGTCAATAATTAAATATTAGGTGTTTTCTTTTAGATAGCTCACACACCCAACAAATATTGGAAAAGCTTGTGGCAGACTCCAATCTCCCCAATGACACAAATGCAGGTATATCACCAATTGTAGTATACTATTAAAGTCTATTCAGTTCTGATTATATCACCTATAACTAAAAATTTATGTTTGTTTTTAAGCAACAATGCAACTGCAGTAGTAAATCTAGCGGTACTCAGCAAGTACCAGTTGATGTTGGGGTGCACATGTCCCATGATAGTGTGGAGCATAGTGTCCATTCTCATATGTATGCTTTGGAAATAGAAATATCTACTGTGATTATATATATATATATTTCCTGATGTATACTTATAAATTTTCTTCTTTCAATGGAAGACCATGCAGCTCAGGAACCTGAACTGCAAGAGGAAGCAAGTAGACCTCCAATTAACACCCCAGCAC
Organism: Larix kaempferi; assembly: GCA_027924585.1. Classification (NCBI taxonomy): domain Eukaryota; kingdom Viridiplantae; phylum Streptophyta; class Pinopsida; order Pinales; family Pinaceae; genus Larix; species Larix kaempferi. The sequence continues at coordinate 8,334,128 of BSBM01000361.1, read as the reverse complement.
CTATCACATCCACGCAGACAGGTAAAGAGAAATATTGTAATTTTAATCAATATAATGAAATATTTATTTCAATAATATTTCAACGTCATATATATATATGCTCATTTCCGTTGTGGCAGTTCACACCCCTTCAGAACTGCCTCCACGCCCTGCTCAGCGACGTACAAGAAGTGGCATACATGAGGTCATGGAAACACAAACAATAATAGGAGATATCGCAGTAAATAATGTTCCAATTGATGATTGTGATACCGCACTCGCAAGTTTTTTCAATGCAAAAAAGCATAAATCAATGAAAAAGTAGATGCAACATAAATTCATGACTTGTATTTTGATGTATATCGATGTTGTTAGTATGAAACATGGATTCTCTTAATATTATCTATTAGTAACATAATCGAGTTATTAAAATATAATCATTTTTCCCATTTATATGAAAGGTAATATAGTTAACTTTTATTTGGTATAGTTATGAGGTACTTATCTTTTATGTGATACTCTTGGAAATTTTCAAATTTTGGGTTTTCTCACACATCATCACTCCTGTATGAGCTGCATGTAGATATATTAGTATGAAACATCCATTCTCTTTATATTAGATATATTAGATGTGTTCATCATGAATTCAATCATCATCACTCTTTATAATTTGATTACTGCCCATTACATCTCGAGGACCAACTTCAGCACAGAGACCACAGAGGAGTGTTGAAGTTGATAGAGATCAAATTTATGTTATAAAATCTTTTACTGTTGCTTTAGCACTAGTTAGAAATTTGGATGGTAATTGTGAGGAAATTTTGTTTTTGAAGACCATATTGCTAAATTGAAAGGTAACACAGGTGGCTTTTATTTTCTATAGTACAAGGTACTATATTTGTACCCACACTTCAGATCTGATTTTTGGTTTAATGTTGACATGGAGATCTTCAACTATACCTCTCTTATTGTTATATGATCAATATGTTTATTTTACTACCTGTTACTTAAAGAGATGCAAATTATGTTATAAAATGTTTTATTGTTGCTTTAGCACTATTCAAATATAGTACCGTTTTATAATGCAGCTATAGCATTGTTATGTTACTCTACCTTTCTTTCATCTGTGTGCTTAATTGTTGTAGTATGTGGACTGTGTTAACCTGTTTGAGGTTTGTACTTAACTTTTCCTTTCTCTCGAGGTACTTTCATGTTCCCTTGGTGAATTGTCCCTTGAAAGGATAAAATATGAAACAAAATATTGTATGAGTACAAGCAAGCCTAATCAATTTTTATTCGCTTTTTTCATTGCTTATTTACTGCTATTGCATATGTTATAATTTGATTACTGCCCATTACATCTCGAGGACCAACTTCAGCACAGGGACCACAGAGGAGTGCTGAAGTTGATAGAGATCAAAATTATGTCATAAAATCTTTTACTGTTGCTTTAGCACTAGTCAGAAATTTGGATGGTAATTGTGATGAAATTTTGCTTTTGTAGACCATATTCCTAAATTGAAAGGTAACATAGGTGACTTTTATTTTCTATAGTACAAGGTACTTATCTGTTATGTGATGCTATCAGGATTGCATAGAGAGAAATGAGGGATATTTTTATTTGGCATCCCACCACTTTTCATTATACTGTGATGATGAACTTTCAGGTTATATTGGACGGCTGTGCATTTGAGAGAGATATGACTAGTTGTACCTTCCCCACCTTGATTGATCTATGATTGGTCTTGTGGTACCTTATCTTTCACTTGTGTTTAATGGGGTCATTTACCCTCCTTGAGTAACTTTTTTAAAACCACTTTGTTGAAGTTTTGCTCTTATAGAGTACTATGGTTGTTTGGCCACATTTGGAGCATACCCTTGGTTCTAAGGGTCATGGGTCTTCTACTACCCACACCTATGTTATGACCATTGTTTATATTTTCTTATTTTATGACCATTGTTTATATTTGTACCCACACTTCAGATCTGATTTTTGGTTTAATGTTGACATGGAGATCTTCAACTATATCTCTCTTATTGTTATATGATCAATATGTTTATTTTATTACTTGTTACTGATTGAGTTATTAAATACTTGTTGTACCTTCCCCACCTTGATTGAGTTATTATTGGACTTTTGGTACCTTGTCTTTGACTAGTTGTGGTTAATGCGGACATTTACCATCCTTCATTTTTTTTATACCACCTTGTTGAATTTTTGGTCTTATAGAGTACTTGAATTTGATCACCTGTGATCAATTGTGGTGTGCTGATAATCACTTCTCTTGTGCTGAGACTTGGTTGAAGTTTATAATTTTGTGATTTCATTTATGTTGAGTTATGTACTGTTCTTGACTGTCATTAACCCAATCAACTCCAGTCATTTCTCTCTCTCTGGTTTGTACACACCCTCTTGTAGGGTCAGCTGGTTCCTAGAGAAGAATGGCCTCTTCGAGGCACAATCAGTCTTTTCTGAAAGTAACACTTCTGAGTATATTTTCAAGAATGGTTTCACACCTAGGTTGGTATCTTCAACTATATCTCTCTTTTTGTTATATGATATATATTGTTTATTTTGTTACATGTTACTGAATATTAGTTTATCATTTAGTTTGCTTGTCAGTGTAACTCATTATAATCTGTTGATATGGTAGTTTTGAATATACCAAAGAGCCCGTGTTAAGAACTTATTGGTTGTACATTTGTAGTTCTTGGTTACAATAGGTAAGTATGCATGTGAAACAACTTGGGTATCATTTGGGGTGTTAGGTGATTAACCATATATCCCTTGTTTGTCAATGTCTTGATCTTATGATTCCTGTGTAAACACGGGTATCGATTACCATATCATAGTGTTTAAGATGTTGATTTCCTTAAGTTGTGAGAATCTGAGAAATAAAATAAAGATGATGGGTCAACTTAAATAATTAAGTATTGATTTCAATCCTTAGACATTTTGAATTTTGAAAATGACACCCATTGAATAACGATGGAAACCCTGCATACCCAATAATAAATATCATTCAAGGCCCCTGGAGGAAGCCTGAAACAAAATCTTTGCAATAGACGGATGCCCAACAAATAGGTTGAAGCAATAATTGCATGCAATCTTCATTCCTTTGCTGTGAAAAATGAGTTATTTTGGGGCATATTCTCTCTTTCTCAGTCTCTTGTTCATTCTTTCATGTTTGGATTATGGAATTTGTCTCAATACCCAACAGATACAGGTAATGAGAAAACTGTCATCCTACTTATCCTCATTAAAGAATACAAGTTCTAATGACAATTCATCCTACTTATCCTCATGGAAGAATACAAGTTCTGATAACCCATGTGATTGTAACGGTGTGAATTGCACTTCAGATGAGAGCAATGTCATTAAGCTTCATATGTCTAGTTTTGGGCTGGTGGGCAATGCTTACCAGACTGTACGTCAACTTCAAGGCCTTCAAGTTCTTGATGTCTCTAACAATTTCTTGTCAACCCCATCTGATAATTATATCAAGGATTTCACTAGATTGGTTTCCCATAACGTCAATGCCAATTTAATGTCAGGATCCCTTCCTTCGCTTGTACCATTGCGCAAACTGCAGTTCCTGGATGTCTCTCACAATAGATTGGTAGGGAACTTTGGCCCACAAATTCAGAATTTGATAAAACTTAAGGTGCTCAATTTGACATACAATAAATTCTTTGGTCCAATCCCTTCCTTATTGGGAAGTCTGGGGATGTTAGAGAAATTAGACTTCTCTCAAAATTCTTTTGGGGTTAAATTTCCCTAAGAGCTTGTGAATTGCACCAATTTGACTTATCTAGACCCAATCTTCAATTTGCTGAATGGAAAAATACCTAACGGTATTAGGAACCTTACCTATTTAAAAAACCTGATTCTGTCATCAAATAATTTATCTAGAGGGATTCCTGAAACATTGGGTGAACTCGGAAATTTGATCCACTTCGAATCAAATAAGAATCATCACACATGAATTATACCGTCGTAGTTAGCTTCCCTCACAGGATTGCAGTTTCTTGATCTGAGCTAGAATCAGCTAACTGGAAACATTCCTTCAAACATTTTTTCTATGAGCAACTTGCTGACTCTGGACCTTACACAAAATTCGCTCACAGGATAGATCCCGTAGAATTTCTCCATAATTGTTTTTAAGCTGCGAATAGGCAGCAATTCTCTTCAAGGAAACATCCCTTTTACAATTGGGAATGCATCTGGAGTGACATACTTAGAAATGAATAAGAACTCACTAGATGTCCAGATTCCGCACCAGCTGGGAAAGTGTACCAAGCTTCAACTACTTGATCTCGGTGGCAACAATTTGTTAGGTTCATTAACCAATCAACTGCCTTCACTTCTATCGTTGCAAGTGTTGAAGTTTCCTAATAATCATTTTACGGGAAGCATTCCAGATATACTGTCAACTTTATCTAATTTTTCATATATTTATTTAAGTGGAAATTGTTTATCAGGTTCTATTACCCCAACAATTTTCAATCTTACGAAGCTACAAAATTTGCTTCTACAGAACAACCTCCTAACAGGAACGATTCCAAAGAATGTGGGAAACTGCAAGTCCTTATTAGAGCTCTAGTTGGGTGGAAACAATCTAACTGGAACAATTCCATCAGAAATTGGGTCATCCATGAGGTTGCAAATTCAACTCAATCTCAGCCACAATTATCTAGAAGGGGAAAATCCTAGTGCTCTTGCCAGATTGTATATGCTAGAAATTTTGGATCTTTACAACAATAAATTGATAGGACAAGTTCCAAGTTCTTTGTAAAATATGATGAGTCTTACATTGTTGAATGTGTCAAACAATAGATTAATAGGCATCCTTCCAAATTTTGGAAAACAAGTGCTTATTAAATCTTCAGGAAACTTTGGTCTCTGCAATGGGAAATGTGTTTATGCTCCTACCACTGTTGCAAAGAAAAAAGTCTCGACAATTTTGTTAATTGGAGTTGTTGTTGTTTTTGCAATTGGGGCAGTTGCATTGTTCATTATGGCATGCAAATAATTTAAGTGTGACAATCATCAAATTCCAGAATTGCAACTAGCCTGTAAGATTGAAGGCCATTTTACTCATCTAAATAGTATCCACAGGCTAAGGATTGACTTTGAAAAGGGTGTTGAAGCCACTCTAGATCCTGCAAATGTCTTCCTAAAGAACAAGTTTAGTACCTATTACAAAGCTATCATGCCTTCTGGCATTAGTTATTTTGTGAAGAAGCTCAACTGGAATGACAAAAGTTTCAAATCAAGAAACTACCAAATGTTTGGTGCATGATTGAAGAAGCAGGGGAGGTTATGGCATCCCTAAGTCCTGACACCGTTGGTACATGTTCTAGACACAAATTGTGCTTACCTTTTCTATGAATATGCTCATAAAGGCAACCTCTCAGACTTCCTTCACACTAGTAATGTTTCGGTATTGGATTGGCCATCTCATTGCAGCATTGCTAAAGGTGTAGTGCAAGGTTTAGCTTTTCTACATGGGTGTCAACAGCTAATATTCCATCTCGATCTCACTTACAAAAAAATTCTTTTGGATTCTTTTACAGAGCCACAAATAGGTGATATTGAGCTTTGCAAGATTGTTGATCCTTCTAAGATCGAAGGGATTATTTCTGCAATTGTTGGCTCAGTTGGATACGTCCCTCCACGTATGCTCTAGCTACTCATTTATGCCAAAACATTACATGTTACAGAACGTAGTGTTTTATAGTGTATTTTTAGCTGTCAGAGAGACCATACTGCAAATTTCCTCCCAATTGTAGCTTATTATGATTATAGAGATGCTCAAATTTTGTACTAGTATCTTCTACACAAATTAATGTGGATCTACTTCATTGTGTTGCTTCTTTAAGTAGATCGAAGCAAGATGTAGGCCTTGTTCTACATTTGATATGCTATAGAGAAAAGTTGCTACAAGAACAATCCATGGATCCAATTACATTCCTCTCAATGTTCAATAATCTTAACTAATACCCAAGTCCATCAAGATGCTCCAAGGTACCAGTTAAAAACCCCAATGTGAAACCTCATACAATATGAGGTGTTACACTACCCTACTATTAATATGAAATAACATAACAATAATTTAATTAATGTCATACATATATCCTTGTGCCAGTTCCTCCTAGTCTTATTCAGTAATGTCCCCATTGTCCTCCTAGTTTAGGAATAGCTCTATAGTGATTGGAATATGACCTTGGGTTTGTGGCCATAGAATTGTTGTTTGTCTACAACTTGAGTAATACACAATGGAAACAACACCAAACTGCAATAGTCCACCAGTGTAACAAGCCTATTATGGAATTTTCCTAGGAATTGTGTTTCTTTTCACTGTATCTTCAATTAAATGTTCTTGTTGCAAAAGTAGCTGCCAAAAAAAACCAATGGCACAAAAATGCTCAAACAATAAAAATACCAAAAGCAAAATAGCCCCAAAAGGTACAACATCAAACAACTTTGCATCCCAGATCCATGCATGCAATAAGAAAATGCACGAAACAATTCCAGAAACGTGAAAACAGTTTATAGTGTGTTATTCTTCCTTCTCCATGGACAAATTTCCATCCTGTGTCATGTTGTGCTACACTTTTTTTGAATTTAGGTCAAAATTTCCACTAGACCATTTCCCAACAGATGGATCCTACTTGGCGTTGGACTGAATTGTGGTAGGCTAGATTCATTCATAGTATGTGTACTAGAATAAAGCAATGTTTTACTCATGTCATCTACATAAGTAGCAGAGTCAACAATAACAGAGTTTTTGAAGATAGTCCTTGCACTTATTTCTTAAAATCTCACCTTTGCAAGATTAGTTGGAGTTGCGTAGTTGTTGATGTGCCATTAGCAGATTCTACAGGTGCTTCAGCAGATGCCAAAACAACTTGCAAGTCCATGTATGGATTTTTTGTTGTTGAGGGTGAGCCTCTTTTTCGCAATAACTTTAAAATATGGTGAACATAATGAGACAATTATGCAGCTCACAAATAGATGAGTCTTCACCCTTTGAAGCAATTATGGACATGTTCATAAGCTTCATGTATATGCCTACAACTGCTTTGCCTGTAGATTGTCCTTGAACAAGCTTGAACTCAAGTAGCCTTTTTCCATACTTTGGTATATCCATATTCTAATTCTTCACTGTTTGTGAATAGTTCTCAATGCATTCACAAATTATTGTGCCCACAAAAAAAAACTTCAGTGAATTCCTCAATTCTGCTCTTAGGTTTCTAGAGTTCCTGATGAATGATACAGCAAACTAAGTCAAATGCAACAACCGATGAAGACTGAGGTGTAGGCTGATACCTCGTGATTTTATGTGCATTCACTTTTTTTTTAACACTTCCAGGTATCATCGCTATATCGACGAACATTAGTGTAGGCTATAGAAATTGTTTCCACGCAGGTGCTGAACCTACCACGAAATATTGTGAAACGATGTGTGGATACTGCGACGATAATTCGTGGAACTATAAAAATGTTTCCACGCAGGTTCTGAACCTGCCACGAAAGATTGTGAAACGATGCGTGGATACTGCAACAATGATTCGTGGAACTATAAAAATGTTTCCACACAGGTGCTAAACCTACCATGAAAGATTGTGAAACGATGCGTGGATACTGCGACGATGATTTGTGGAACTATACAAATGTTTCCACGTAGGTGTTGAACCTGCCACGAAAGATTGTGAAACGATGCGTGGATACTGCGACGGTGATTCATGGAACTATAAAATGTTTCCACACAGGTGTTGAACCTACCATGAAAGATTGTGAAACGATGCGTGGATACTGCGGCGGTGATTCGTGGAACTATAAAATGTTTCCACGAAGGTTCGAGGAACTTATAGAAGTTGTACGTCGATATAACGATGAAACTTCGTGGCAGGATTCATCTTCTGTAGATATGAGAACTGTTGTGTAATTGACGCATGCCCACTATGAAGCATTGTTATTTCCGCGATGGGGAATTTTCGTCCATATATCCATGAATGTCGTTCCACGAAAAAACGAAACCCCAAACGTTGCAACTGGGACAAAAATTCGTGGCTATTACAACGAAAAAGCGTGGCAAATTTGACCATATGTACTAGTGGTTGACGATATGCTTGCAGGAGAAAATGCATGGTTGAGATCAGCAGGTTAAAGCACTAGTACAAAATGGGTGATAAGTGACTAAAAATGGGTGATAAATGACTAAATTTGGTCATGTGACCACTGGTCATAAATTAGCAGTCACTTATCACCTAACTAAAATGGTCATTTATCACTTTGTCATAAATTGCTTGAATTGCTTCATGCATTGGTCATATATTTAGTCATCTATTCGGTCATTAATTCTTGTTATCTGGTCATTTATTTGGTCATTAATTGTCTCTATTTGGTCATTAGTTATTGTTTTTGGTAGTACATTTAGTCATTTATTTAGTCATTGATTTTTGTTAGCTAGTCATTTATTTAGTTATTCATTGTTGTTAAGTGGCCATTTATTTAGTCATTGATTGTTGTTAACTGGTCCTTTATTTAGTCATTGATTGATGTTAAGTGGTAATTTATCTAGTCATTGATTGTTGTTAACTGGTCATTTAATTAGTCATTGATTTATGTAGATAGGGCACAGAGGAATCAAACCACCAACCTCATGCTTGTAAGGCTGGTGGTCTTCCATTGAGCTATCACCCTTAAATAGAATCAAAATTCACACTGAATCAAAGTTCACACGAAAAATATATCACAAACTCTTACAAATATTAACACACTATGATTCCAACTGTAACATAAAACATATCACAAACTCTTAAAAACATTAATGGAATCATCACAAAGGAAGATAAAGGCAATAAAATCCTTTGACTTCCAAGTGAACTGGATTGACGGGAAAGAGCTCAAAACAAGTTCTTAGTGACAAATCCAAATAGGTTAGCTATAGATATAATCAAAGAGTTAATCTCAAACAATCTCCAGCTTGGCATATTTTTGAATAGCCAATAATGGAAAAATTGGTCTTGTGTGACATACCTGTGATATACCTTGCAGTAATCATGTTATGCCATAGGTATAAGGAAAGGCAGAAGCCCATATAGTCCAAAGAACAAATATAATTAAATAATAATAATAAAAACACAAGCCCTTATATTCCAAAGGACGAAAATAATTAAATTACCAGGAAAGGATAAGCTAATATACTCCAAAGGACATCAATAATTATATAATAAATGTGAAAAGTTTCAAGGAAATATATTATGCAATCTATAAGACTGTCATATTTATAGTATGTAACATACATATTATCCCCCAAACCTTGTCCAATTCAAACCATCACCTAGGTTACAAACCAAAAGGCTCTTCAATAATGTGATTTTCATAATATGCTTATTTGGTTTCTAAATAACTTCCTATGATATAAAATGTCATGCTATCAAAAATATTTTTGTAGTAATCTAACACAAGAAGTTAATTTTTTTCTCTTTCATTCTTCAACAACACTTTCGTGCTTTCTATTCAATTCTACACTTTTTCCTATCTAATATAATTCGGAAGTGTTGAAAACTAGCATTTTATGAAATTGCTTTAGTACTATATCGTTATGTCGTGTAATCTAAGTGGCATTATGATCCAAACAAGCAAGTGAAATATGTCTCTCAATATAATAATATTTTATACACGAGTTTATGTGCAAGAAGACTTTAATGAGTGGTGAAATAACAATAATTCACGCTTCTGCATCCTTAACTAATGTTAGTGATTTGACTCCTTTTTCTTTAATGAGTGGTGAAAAAACAATAATTCACGCTTCTGCATCCTTGACTAATGTCAATTATTTGACTCCTTTTTCCATATTGCAGGATGCACAAGGGCTACAAAAATCACCAGTTCATTTGCACATATTAGCTCACTTAAGCTCATGCCATAAGTTGGATGTGCTATAATCATCTAAATGATCATGTCATAATTCATTTCATATCACAAATTATGTATCTACAATAAGTAAAAGGTGATAAATACATTAAAATCCACAATCTGCCAAGCTTGTACTTATATTGTACAATTAATATACTCAGAAAAATAAATTGCAACGGGAAAGTCATGAAGCATGGATTTTCAAGAGATCACAGGTTTAGAGTTATGACAACAAAACAAAGCAAAAGAAGAATGTGTGCATATAACATAAATAAAAAGGAAAGAAAGAACAATCACAACAACATTCACAAGAACATAGAAAATGTCATGAACCTCTTTTTCTACTCGTAGTTGCTTGTACGTATATTCAAATGATCATCAGAGATGGATATCTTAAGTGCACTATGCCACGATGTTGCATCCATTTGTGGTGATCGCTGAAATTCAAAATGGTAAGGCTCTTGATAACATAACCAATATACCCAATGACACTGGAACAAAATTTTTCACCCTACTGCTAAGAACTTCTTAACATCTTTGTCATGATGTCCCCATTACATCATTGTCACATGATAATTATTACATAGAAATCATGTATAAACCAATAAAAGACAAAATACACTATGAGAGAAAATATAAATGATGACCATTTGAGAGCTAAACATGTTACTTTCTACACAACAAGAGTCTTTTATGTTAAATATTTACTTATGAAGATACAATAAAAACATGGTAACATGAAACTTATAGCCATAAATTGAAATGAGATGGCACACTGAAAATAAATAGCTTAGAAAACAAAATGTTTACCTATATAATGAGATTCTACACAAATAGCCTGTGGTCAAATGGAAAGTGAATGCTAGCTTTTATGAAAATCACTTTCAAAAAAGCTTTACGTGTATTTTAAAAATAATGCATTCATTAACTCTTTCCATATAAAAGAAAAATGTCAATCAATAAAGAACCTCAAAAAACTAGATATGTAAGTGTTAGTATACTCAGCATGCCCAACACAATAACAAAGTGACTTCCTTAAATATCAACAGATATAACTTGAAAAGGAATGATAGTAGTTGTTTCCAACTTGCCAATAATACCATACATAAACAAAATCAAAACTGAGAAAAAGCACAAGGCAAAGAAATTCTTAGTCATTTAGGAAACTCAAATTTGAAACTAGAAATCATCATTATATGTGAGACAAGATTACCATCATTATTTATTCCGACAAGTAGTTATGTTTCCACTCCTGTTAGAACTGATGCTATGTATAACTAGATATTAGAATCTTACAACATATTACCATGCTATTATGTAACAACTTCTTTTTTTTCTCAATAACAATAATTAAATTATTAATTTGTATAAAATCTAATTTATACTCTTACATTTATTACCATGCTATTATGTAACAACTTCTTTTTTCTCTCAATAACAATAATTAGATTATTAGTTCGTATAAAATCCAATTTATACTCTTACATTTATCAAATTGTTTTGGGAAAAAATAGACTATATCTACTCCAGGTGTTGTTCCAACATCCAAGGACTGCAGCCCCAAAATCCTGGACACCATCTCCAACAATTACAAGCTCCACTCCCTCATCTTAGGCATCCACGCCTTCAACAAATTATGCCACCTGACATTTTGGCTATTGTTATAATGAAAGTTAAAACAAAGAAGAATCCTTACTTAAGGAAAGTAAGATAAATCATCTTATGATTATCATAAGGAAAGAAGCGTCCTTATTTAAGGAAAGTAAGATAAATCATCTTATGATTATCATTAGGAAAGAAGTGTTCTTATTATCACAAGGAAAGTAAGATAAATCATTTGATTTATAGACTAATCAATATTAGTCCCATGAGGAAATAAAATAAAAGGGAAATGAAAATAGACAACAGAGCAGTAGAGTGAATTCAAATAATGTACCTGTCATAATAGAAAATGAATCCTCCTGACAAATATAACAAATTGAAAGTAAATCTAGTACTCGAGTGACTCCAATTGTGTAGAGGAAATACTTACTAAGGATTTGGCATTAGGTTGGGAAATTAATAATGTATTTGTTTTGTTTAAATTATATCAATAGGTGTTTATATCTTAGAATTTGAGGTGGACTAACACCTATGTGTTTTCTAGATTGCACAAGTATGAGACAATTGTACTGTCCATATTGATTTTATGACAATTTTTCCAAATTCGAAATAAATAATTATAATAGAAAAAAATATATAAAAATTAACGGGTAGTTGATGCATGGATAACTCTTAGACGATGTATGGATAACCAAAAAACAAGTAACAAATCACTTATTTGTGGCACTTAACTTGTGGCCTATCAGTATTCACCGGCCACAAGTTAAGTGGTTATGTTAGTTGTACTAGCTTAAGCATTTGCAATATCAATATACCAGACTTCATCCTAATCGCTATGCTTCTTACCACATGCTTGTGGCAATGGAGTTACCAGTCTCACAAAATCCATTAGAATATTCTCATATTCATGTCAAATGCAGCCTCAGAAGTCAAGTCATTATAACTATTTAGTATTTTTCATGGAAGTCGGTATGGAATGTGACATCTGAGCTTATTTGTTTTCTAAGAGAAGCATTGTAATCATTGTTCCTTGAAGGGCTACTGGTTGAGGAACTTGTTATGCAAGATTATGATTACTAATGAGTTATAGCAACGAGAAAGAGCTTTTTCTTAATAATAATTACATAAATGATTAGTAATAGTAAAATTATCAAGCAATTCCAGGATTTTTATAATTGCACAATCTAAGGGATTTGGCCTTAAATGAACATAAAACATGTTTTCCATTATCAAGAAAAATAGGTAGAATACAAAGATAATAATAATAATAAACAATAAATTAAAAATTGAATACAGTTATCATAATATACAAATAAAAACAATACTCTATTGTTAACAATCAGAAATGCCATAACTGTAGAATAATCTAGCATCACAAGTTAGACTTCCAAAATAAACATCTTCTACCAAACATTTTCCTGAAAAAATAAGTGTTGCTCAGCAATTTAATCGGAGAAAAATGTACAAGATTATCCTTATCCTGAAAAGGGGCAACAAGACGTCTATTGCACCCTTTGGTTAAAATAAAACCCTTCATGTGCAATGGTATCAAACCTTCTAGTGCAGCTTTCCTAACAGAAGGAGATGGTTCCTTCGTAAACGCTTAAAAGTCTTCAAAAAGAATCTCCCCATGTTCATTATTTTCTTCATTCTTAGTCTTAGATTTCAAACCCGAGAAATTCAACATCCTGGTATGAAGGCTTACTTTATTAGTACATAGAAGAGACAACGCCATGGCTCCATCTAATTCATTGAAAACACCTGTTTGATTATAGATATAATTCAAGGAGTTTTTTATTTGGGTTGTTATAAAATCATCGAAATAGTGATGGGTTTCTAAGTATTTGTGCATAATGTCTACTACAGAGTGAATGGTCTCTTGTGGCATATCATGGTGAACTACGATATCATCTAGTAATTTGGTGATGTATTGGGCCAACTGAGGATCAGTCTCATCCCATAGGTGTTGTTGCAGGGTGTTATTGATGTTTTGGCTGAGGGTGAGGGTAGATGCATATTTTAAGTGGGAGCTGAGGAATTCAATGGCCTTGAATATTTGGGATTTGCAGGATCTTTGATAAAGGAAATTTGGTGGGTTATGAGATTGTCGGTATGATTATTTATTTTTTCATTCTTGCTCTACAAATAGTGATTTAGGATTCTTCAACATCAATGTTGTGTTGTTTGTTCAGTTTTTCCACCATCACTCGAAAACTAAAATGGTGGCCATTGAGTATTTATATACAAGTGTTAAAAAAATTCATTTACTTGGAACAATGTCTAATATTGAACAATTGATGCTTCCATAGTTAGTAGGTGATGCTACGCTATGTAGGGATGTGACTCTTCAGTGGGGCATCACACTTACTCTTCAGTTTTCTTCATGTATTTATCTATATCAAAAATTTATCTATATAAATTATTTGTATATGCCCCATACCTCCTTGCAAGGGTAGGCCAAAGAGAAAGAGAGGAGCGATACCAATAAAATACATCTTGATATTTATTGAAAAAAAAAGATATAACATCACCTTTCATTGCTAGAACAAAAACAACCTCGGGATTGACCATCTTGGGATCTTGTTCAGTTCCAATATTAATAGATTGATAACTCATAGAGCATATGGTTTTTTTAGTGTTTACCACTCTACGAAACCTGCTATGCAATGCAAACGAGGAGGTCTCTCTTAAACAAAACCAATCCATTCGTAATAACACCAATGAGGAAATGGCCTGGACATTGATAATTGCTTTCCCTAAGGGATATGACCTTATTGTCTTCCTGGTCAGATGAGATACCATTATAGTACTAGATGATGACATTGATATGGCCCTTTAGGCTTTCACAATGCCTTTAATCTAGCTCTTCATAGTTAAATACAAGAAGGTTGTGCAACACTACCAAAATAGTTACAAGAAAGTAATAGTTAATGCATGAATATCCTTAAAGGATCTCCAAACAAGAATATAGAGATTTTAGAGTTAAAATCAATGTAGGTTCTATTCATAAGGACAAGGGAAAGATATAATCAAATCTCGTATTAGTGGAACTATCTCACATTTCCTTTTCCCTTTTGTTTCAGGAATACATTGTTGTCGATGACATGATACTGTTGTCCGCTGGAACACAATTTTCTGAAAGAGTTTTTTTTCATGACTATTTAATCGTTATGATGAAAAGGATAGGAAAATACATTATTTCTAGTAATATAAAATTGTGCAATGCTGTCTAAATACAAGAGAAGAAAGTATAAATAGTAATTTCATCTAGTAATATAAAAGTATGCAACGCTATCTAAATATAAGAGAAGAAAGTATAAATAATGATTTCACGAATGTCCTTAAAGGATCTTCAAACTAGAGTACAAAGTATTCACCCTTGCAACTGACTTAAATTTGTAGGTCAAACAATTATGGAGTGGTTTGGGTCCTCTAGACAATGCGTAGATTTCCATTATAGATCCATGAATGTGTTTCATAGGTCCTCGATAGAATCATAAGAGTGTTCATGGCAGGACAAGAAGAATACAACATGATG
This sequence comes from Larix kaempferi, assembly GCA_027924585.1. Taxonomy (NCBI): domain Eukaryota; kingdom Viridiplantae; phylum Streptophyta; class Pinopsida; order Pinales; family Pinaceae; genus Larix; species Larix kaempferi. The sequence goes on along the minus strand of BSBM01000361.1, from coordinate 8,319,081 downwards.
CAGAAGGAAGGCATGACAATATATAAAACCAATCAATAGATACCATGGAAAGAAAAACCTCTAATCTGCAATGTCAATGTCCACAACAGACTGCACCAAACTGAAAACAGGAATAGTTTCCTGCATCAACAGGATAGAAGCTCATTCAACTAGCCCAACTATAAAAGCCACATTCAGATCACCACAACAATAGACCAAATCAATATGAACAATAAAATGCATGATTTAGTTTTGTTTAGTCTACTAATATGTTTCCTCATATTTTTATGCCATTAATAGCAAGATTTATATCACATTTTGTGTAGGAACTAAGTTTTGGTAACAAGATCCTCTAGGGCCTTCTTACTTCCAAAAGAATCCCTACCTTAATGAAAGAATAGGGCATCTTCACATTCATATTGTAGCAGTGTTGTGATTTTAGTATAAATATTTTATTTCTACCATTAAACATTATTTTGATTTTACATGGACACATGTTCATCTGCAACAACTCACACTCTAGAATACTTGTTTCAGCATTAAATCCTGGTTCTCAAGACTGCACATTTTCTTTCTTGCACTAACTTGAAATCCTAGTCTTTAAACATGTGACAAATTTTTGAAGCATGAAAAGTTTCCTTCTCCTAAAAATTCTTCCAAGTTGAGACTAGAAATCCAACAACACTTTCTACCAAGTTCCAACAAATCATTAAACCCTCTTACAACTTACAAGTATCCTTCTCCATGATTTTTCCCTATTTTTCCTTGGGATAAATATGTGGTTTCCATTGCTCTAAACCTTTTCTTGCTTCTTTCTATTGGAAACAAAGAGAAAGTTCAACCCAAAAGCTTAGGGGGTGTTCAACTTCACCAATCAACTGGAAGGTACCCTTTTAAGGGATCAATTAAGGTCATACACCTTTCAAGTTTCTTTAGAGGGCACACAATATCTCATCTATTTAAGGTTGTTGATCCAATTTGTTTGCAAAGAAGAAATAAAAGAGCACTTGTATTGTCAGTTGGGTATAGCTTGAGTGAATAAGAGAAGTTTTTATCGCACCTCATTTTCTTAAAAAATTTCATATTGGAGTGTGGCTCATCCATGTTATTCAACCCAAGCTACCATGTCAAATTACTTAGCCATCCACAATCCATTGAACTAGATCCTAAGACAACCCTTGAAATGTACTCAACAACTATGCTAAGAGAGTGAATTTCATAAAATATCCAAAAAGTATTTGGTGGTGTGATTACCAAAAGGAAATGGAATCAAGTCATGTTATCGCTAAAACATTGTTTTCTATCATTTGGAAATTATGCATATTTATCTAAATTTTTCATCCATGAATAGGGTCATAGAGCCAAATCTTAGGTTTAGCAGGAGGAATGGGTATAGCAAAGGGCCATGCCCAATCCTTCTATATTTTAGTGGTATAATTATACTATCATTGGAGAAGTTGTAGTTGTGGTAATCCCTCATCATGATCTCCAAGGAGGGAGCTCATCATGCTTATAAAAGAGGATATGGGTTAGCAAATCCCTCCAAGAGTAGACTTGTGACAACAAGTACAGATGTGGGTTCCGCATGAGGAAATTATGTTGAAACATTTATGGGGGAGGGTTTCATCTACTATAAACAGGAGGGTACCCAATTCCTGGTGTCTCATATGTTTTTATTTTATCTATATTAATATTGTCAAAGAAATGATATATAGTATTTGCCAACATGGATTATCCTTGTCATCCAACACAAAGGAGTGAGATATGGACTATTAATGAGGATCTCATTGACTTAAGGAAACTTACTGACTTCAAGGGAATTTTCAAAGGTATGAAGGAGGTGCTAAGTGATGGAGTTGAGTATTTTGAGAGGTTGGCAACCCAACTAAAGTGGATTGTGTAAAAAGATCGGCTTAGTGGGAAATTTGATCATCAAACCTTTTGGGAAAATTTTAAGGAGGTGGATCTTAAATTGTGGGGGTTAGAGGAGAGGATTTCCCACTTTGGATTCTTTGTAGAATTCCTTTCACATGTTGAGGATGGACTACATCAAGTGGCCAGTATGGATACTAGGTGCACCAAATGCAAGCATAGTTTAAACAATAGGTTGTTCTATTTGGTTGAGAACAAGTGATCTATGGCCATCCCCAGACTAAAACCCTTAATGTGTAGAGCCACAATTGGACTGAGGAAGCCTCTATATGAAACAATTGGTGGTGTCAAGTGCCTTGGTCCTTCAAATGGACAAACATAATGATATATTTCCTCTTGCATTTTTGTTATCTGTGTTAAATCTTATTGTTCGGGTTCTATTGTATGAAGCCTCTTTGGAATTTAGGCATGTATATTGGGACTGAGCTCAATTTGTGTGTGTTAAGATGATGTTTTTTATTGATTTTGTATGAGGAGTCTAGAAAGATATATCTATTGGTTGGACCACTGACCTTCTAGCTATTTTTGAGGTTGTGGTACTAGTACCTTGTTGTAGATAATATATGATATTTTCTTCCTATTAAAATAAGGTAACTGAGCCATAGTATAAGGGCCGAACTCTAATAGCCAAAACGTGGAAGAAGAAATATCAACGCAAGCTAACATCACCACTGAGAAAGAATACTAAGCTTACAGAGGGATCATATATCCTTTTGGAAGATCCGCAAACTATATTGGGAGGAGGAGCATAGAAATCCCCATGCCGAGCCAAGGAAAATGAAGGAAAGAGGAGGAGAAACCTCCTCATAAATCGATTGGAATTTGAGGCGAGGTTGATAAGTAATTAATGGAGCAAATAATGGATTTTTCCCAGCTCAAAGCAAGGAGAGTATGGTGACCTTTTCTAGGATAAGTTTCGCATGAATGGCCACCTTCCTCCATGAATTACAAACCCTAGGAATGAAATTCATACTCTCTTGGAATGGAATTTTCTTGAAAATAAGGGTAAGGGCATCTAGGATAAGCTCTTCCCATGGACGATCTCCTCCTTCCATAATGTCCTGCATTCTCAAATAATCCCTAATAACATTATCATAGAACAAAAGTGCCACTGCCTCATCGCATCTAAGTCAACTGATCCTTTCCATTATCCCTTAAATCCACTTGATATCCTAGAAATACTTCCTGCATTGACGCCTCAGGTGCCACAACTATACCTTCCACCATGCATTGGAAGCGTATTTGGCACACCTTGGTTTCGTTATATCTCAATATTTCCATCTTCAACGTTCATTCTCTTCCCGCAACGAACAAAAATCAATCGTCTAAATCCAGAAAGCCTTATCTACTACTCCAGAACCAGACCGTTCATTTTACAAACGCACCACTTCTTTACTTCAAGTTTTAGCAACAAAAGACTAGTTAAAATCATCCAAATCACCACTTGCTGCAAGTACCTACTGAAACATTAAAAAATAATCAAGAAACAACCCATTTTTTCAACACTCAATATGATTTTAAGCACAAAAAATTCATCCAACCTTCTAATTCGTAGGACCTTCTCTCATACACTAGAATCCAAGCATGATCTATGGTCTGATTCACTACCAGTGACTGTAATCAAGGGTAAAGAAGGTATGTTCTAGAGTACCAATCCCAGTCCATGCCAATATCTGACTGAGTTAATTGCTAAACCATAACCCATCGCTGTCGGCATGCCACGGGAAAAGACCCTAAGATCATCTGATAGGGAGGGAATATAGAATTGAAACCCACACATTTCGTTTATAATGTTTATAAAACATCAATGTTGAAACGAAGCAACACATTATGTTTAGAATGTGGGATATTTAAAACAAAAATATAGAATATCCCACCCACTCCCACTAATCCACTAAATACTCCAAAATAAGCCCCAGAGCAACCCATTTGATTTACAAAACCCACTAATATTTTTTGTAGAACAATTTGTAATAGAGATATTACAAAAACTAGTTTTATAGGAAGATTTCATGTAAAAAGATATAGTTAATAGAAACTAATGGATTGGGTTTAAAATTTATAGGGTGCAAGAAAATATTATAGGGGATATTGTCTCCTAAAATGACTTTTTGTCCAAAATGTAGTGGTAAGTTTGATTTTTTTATTTTTTGTGTAGAGCATGTTATAGGAAAAACCATGTATATTGTTGAAATAGTTCATTTAAATTTAGGAAGTGGTTGGCATATGCTTATTAAGGTCATCTCCGTAAGTACAAAAAATTAGTTGTTTTTTTTCAACAGAAAATGGTAGACCTATTATTCTTCACTAGAATCAAGGGTCGGTTGGATTTGAACCCGAGTGGGTAGGGAAACATTGTCCCACCCAACCATTACACTATCCACTCGGGACTTAAAAAACATTAGTTGTTAAAAATCCTATAGAACCCTAACGTGATCTGCATTTACGAAAATTAGTATTAAAAGTTTCTCAAATATCTCCCATTCTACCAACATTCCAAAAATTTATTTGGAGTATGGTTCCATCAATCTACAACAAGGTTAAAATCATGAAAAAAGATTCTAGAAAATGGTGATGATAATGTCCAACAAGTATTAACAACCCCACATGGCCATGGACCCTCTTATGTTAAACTCTAAAAAAGAATTGTAACATATAGTGAAATGCTGGAAACGGTCAAAAGTCTTAAGGTTGAGCTGCTAAGCATTAAGGAATACAACCTTAAAAACTTTGAGGAACATCGAGAGATCAATGCGATCCTGCTACAAAACCTGACTAAGAAAGAAGACAGTCATATACCCACACAAGAAGAACAACATGCATAAAAATCAGTGACGAAAAGAAATTCCAAAGTTAAGACTACACCTCCAAGAAATTCTGTGAGTTATAATATGGATGTCAGTGACAAAGAGTCTCTTGGCGAAGATTCTGAAGAGATTGTTCCTAAAAAGAAAAAGAAAACTGGAAAAATGAATAAGCTACACTCAGAATTGAGAAAGATTAAATCTCCTACTTTTAATGGGGAAATTAAAACTGGGCAAGAAGTTGAGCTGTGGCTTAGGGACATGGAAAAATATCTACGAATGTTTGACTATTCTAGTCTCATAAAGGCAAGTATTGTTGTTTTCAATATGCAAGGGAAAGCTTCAGCATGGTGGGATGACCTTAATCTAACAAAAGATATCAATGAGAAAAAAGTGAAATGGAAATCTTTTGCGACATTCTTTAAACAGAAATTTTTGTACGAAAGGTACTATGACAGAAAAGTAAAATATTTCTACAACCTAAAGCTGTGACAACAGACTATGGAGGAATTAATCAGCAAATTTCTGGAATTACTCAAGTACATTCCCTATATTCAAGATGAAAAAGTTAGAATTCAGCGGTTCCTGAATTGTTTACCGTTTGGTTTCAAGGACCAGATAGAGTTTGATGATCCGAAGACATTGGAGGATGCTTTCAGAGAGGCTAGATTGTGTTTTGAACATAGTTAGAATAAGGCTGAAGTATCTAAGAGGTGGAATGAAAAGAAGAAAACAAAATCTGATAGTAGGCAGAAAGGTCATAAGCCCAATCATTTCATAAACCAAGTTATGCGTGCACCTTTCAGCAGCAAGTTCGATGGCAGTAAGTCACAATCAAACCTTGTTCCACCAAGTAAGAAGATGAACACTGAAGGCTCAAGAAAACCGGAAGACACACCATCTAAACCACCACTCAAATGCTGGGGATGTGGAGAAAATCATAGATGGTATGAATGTCCTCATCGGAAGGAGAAAAATAAATCAATGCATAATCTTCAAGAGGCTTCTACAGTTCAAGATATAGCAAGGAGTCCAAAAATCTATGCTGCATTAAACAATCGACAAGCAAAACATCAAGCCTCTATAATCGAGGTTGAAGGTATGATTTCCGAGACACCCATGTCTATCCTGATTGATTATGATGTAAAAGTTATATAGACCCAAAAATTTGTGATTCCTGCAAACTAAGCAAAAACAATGCATGTAACCTTGGCTGGTTCAAATGGCCACAGAAGCAAAAAGAAAATTTTCTGAAGTAGTAAATCAGTGTCCTTTAAAGATAAATGACTCTTACACTAGTACAGATTTAAATTTTTTTCCATTGGGATCTTACGATTTACTTATTGGTATGGATTGGATGGAAAAACATAGGGTTGTCCTAGATTTCTTTCAAAAATATGTTACTTTTGTGAATGATGTTCGGCAATTTGAAAAGATTCAATGGATAGTAAGGACAATAAAGTTAAGGGAAATTTCTGCACTTAAACTGAAAAGGAATGCACGAAAAGGGTGTAAATTATATGATGTCTACTTAGTAGAAAATCAGAAAGGTAAAGTTTCAAATTTAACAAAACACCCCGTGTTTGCTGAATTTGGAGATGTGTTTCCCAAATAAATTCCCGAGTTAACACCCAAGAGAGAACTGGATTTTACAATAGACCTATCCCCGGGAACAATACCTAATTCTAATGCACCTTATCGGATGAGTACTCCTAAATTGATAGAATTGAAAGCGCAATTGCAAGAGCTGTTGGAAAAAGGTTATATCCATCCAAGTGTGTCCCCATGGGGAGCATCGGTGATCTTTGTATGGAAGAAGGATGGCACATTCCGACTGTGTATAGATTATAGGAATTTGAATAAACTAACTATCAAAAATCAGTATCCCTTGCCAAGGATTGATGATTTGTTCAATCAGGTTGAGGGTGCTACTGTATTTTCAAAAATAGATTTAAGGTCGGGTTATCATTAGATCAGAATTAAAGAAGAAGATGTGCATAAGACAACTTTCCACACTCGGTATGGACATTATGAGTTTGTGGTGATGCCATTCGGTTTGACAAATGTACCAACCACGATTATGTTCCTTATGAATAATGTTTTCAGTAAGTACCTGGATAATTCTTTTGTGGTGTTTATTGATGACATATTCATTTACTCAGAGAATGAAAGCGAGCATGAGGAACATTTAAGGTTAGTGCTGCAATTCCTAAGGGAAAATCAGTTATATGCAAAGTTAACTAATTGTGACTTTTACAAAGACCAAATACAATATTTGGGTCACATAATATCATCCCAAGGTATTGCGGTGGATCCAGATAAGATCAAGGCCATAATGAGTTGGCCTAATCCCCAAAATGTAAGTGATGTCCGCTATTTTATGGGATTAGCCGGGTACTATTGGAAATTCATTGAAGGATTCTCCAAAGTGGCTCATCCTATTACCTCTCTTCAGAAAAAGGAAGTCAAGTTTATTTGGATAGCCAAATGTGAAGCAAGTTTTGTGAAGCTGAAATAGTTGCTCACTTCAACTCCTGTTCTAATGGTGGTTGATCCTTATGGTGACTTTGTAGTATGCACGGATGCGTGCAAGGAAGGATTGGCAGGTGTGTTAATGCAAGATGGTTCTGTAATCGGTTATGAATCTAGAAAATTAAAAATGCATGAAGTAAACTATGCGACGCATGATTTAGAACTGGCCGCCATAATTCATGCTTTGAAAATGTGGCGACATTACCTTCTTGGGAAAATGTTTGTTCTTAAAAATGATCACATTGGGCTTAAATACATTTTTGAACAGCCAAATCTGAATGGTAGACAAGCACGGTGGTTAGCTTTCTTAAGCGAGTATGACTTTGAAATTCAGCACATTAAAGGAAAAGAAAACAAAATAGTTGATACTCTTAGTAGGCGAATGCACATGTTAACAATGCCTTCAATTAACGGTTTTCAATCTGATTTGGTGTTAAAGATCCGGACAATAGCAGAAAAAGACCCAAAATATTTGAATTTAATGCAAAAGTGTCATGCAGAAAATTCAGAACAACAAGCAACAGATTACAGTATATCCAAGGATGGGTTGTTGTTATTTAAAAATAGATTATATATACCTGATCAAGAAGAATTAAAACATTTGATTCTTGATGAACTTCACAAAAAGCCATATTATAGCCATCCAGGTTATCAGAAAATTACAACCATAAAAAAACAACACTATTGTCCCAGATTGAAATCTGAAATTGCTGAGTATATAGCAAAGTGTATGGATTGTCAAAGGGTGAAAGTGGAACATCAACACTCGGTTGGGTTGTTACAACCTATACTTGTACCAAATTGGAAATGGGAGACTATTTCCATGGATTTCATCACAGGGTTTCCTAAAATTAACAAGCAACATGATGCTATTATGGTTGCAGTGGATAAGTTAACTAAGGAAGCTCATTTCATACCAGTTAAATACACATTATAGAAATATTCATGAAAGAAGTCTTTCGACTTCATGGGGTTCTGAAGGTGATTGTATCCGACAGGGATGCAAAGTTCACTTCACACTTTTGGAAAGAGTTATTCACAGGTTTGGGGACAAAACTGAGTTTTAGTATAGCCTACCATCCTCAAACAGATGGACAGACTGAGAGAGTGAATCAAATCCTGGAATACATGCTCCACTTGTATGTCATGGATAACCCAAAACAATGGGAAAATTACCTACACTTGATTGAATTTGCTTACAATAATGGGTATCAAACTTCTACAGGAATGAGTCCATTTGAAGTTTTGTATGGCAGAAAGTGTAAAACCCTTATGACTTGGGATGATCCGGTGAACCAAATTGTGTTGGGACTTGAATTGTTAGAAGAACTAGAAAACATCAATTGTGCAGAAAGTTAAAACAAACTTAAAAACTGCTTAGGATAGACAAAAAAGCTATGCAAATCAGGATAGAGAACATAAAGAATTTGAAGTTGGGGATCATGTATTCCTAAGAGTGAAAGCAAAGAAAAGCTCTTTGTGTTTCGCCAAGGTTTCCAAACTGGAAACGAGATACTATGGTCCTTTCTAAATACTTGCTATAGTATGACCTGTTTCTTATCAGTTAGCTCTACCAGCAAAATTTAAAGTGCATGATGTGTTTCATGTTTCATTGCTAAATAAATATGTATATGATCCTAAGCATATTGTAAATTGGCATGTGAGTCAGGTGGAATTAGAAGGATAATTCCAAACAGATCCTGTATGCATACTGGATCGAAAAGAGGTGGTACTTCGGAATCGAACCATCGTCTAGGTAAAAGTGCAATGGGAGCACTATAAGCCTAAGAAGGCTACGTGGGAAATGGAAAAGGAAATGCGAGCAACATACCCTTTTCTATTCAAAGAAGTACATGACACAAACTGATTTTGGTTATTATGTTATTTTGTTGTTTTGAAAATTGTTTAACACCGAGGACGGTGAAAACTTAAGGGGAGGGGAAATGTAATACCACAAATTTTGGACTTTTAACCCCTTATATATTTTGCTAATTATTATTTCATTTTACTTATGTGACATTAGAAATTGGAGAAATTAATTTCTAATGACCATGTGGACTAGCACATTAATGAGATGGGAGTCACAGTCCCTATGGTTTGAAGGGTAAATGCCAATTAAAATAATAATGAGAAATGATTGTTGGAGACAATTGTAAACCCTAAAGAAAATTTTAGGGAGAATAATGAAATTAAAGAAATAAGAAAATAATAGAATTCACACCAAAGAGAATAAAAAGAGAAAAAGAGGAATTCATTCACACATTATCATGATCATTATCATACGAGAGAGAAATGGGAGCTGGGAATAAAAATAACTAGAGCTAAATGAAGACAGGGAATGGGGGCATTTTTGGAGCACAAAATTGAACCAGAACAAGAGAAATCATAGCAGCTGGGTATAGCTTGGAACACTGGTTTTGTTCAGGTACGAGAACTACCCCAAGCTTGCAAGAGCACTACAATTAATCTGAATAGGCTGTGACTGATTGATTCCCTTAAATGGCAGAGACTTAAAATCTCCTAGAGCATCCTGGATCTCAGGAGGACTGAGTTGGATGTTGGGTAGTCTGTTGCCACATAAATTTCATAAATAACTTAGGGAACAAGTTAAGGGAAGTTAAAATATAAAATCTAAACCAGGGGGACTGTGAACTCAGCTCGAGGGTGACCTAGAAGCAAGGGGAACTTGTTGGTCAAAGGCTGGGAAGTTTGTGGCTAGGTTCCACTAGTCATCAGAATACATATAAGTTTATATGTTGTATTTAAATGATATTATTGTGGAACATTTACTAGGGTTTATTTATGTATACTTCTGAATTTCTTTGAAAGGTTTGTTTTACCTGATATGAACATGAATATATTGTTATAATGCATTTTGAGTATGGATATTACATAAACTATTAGGTCTCTATAATATTGTACAGATTTGTGATATAATGGAGATACCTTCAACATTTGTAGTTTATGTTTGATGTAAGAATGAACACATTCTATGTGCAATAGGTATACATAATTATCAAATAAATAATGATATATATAGTCTTGAGATAGGCATTATGGAATGGTCATTGTTTAGGTTATATACTATGGATACATGGAATGTATTTAAATAGAATACGTTTTTATTCAGCACATTCCATTATTGACAGAGCATACGTTTCACCCAATTATGGTAGAAATGAAGCAGACAAGTAAACTGTGAGGTTTACATGTCAAGCCCTTCTTAATGCTTTAAACTATTATTCTATTTTTATAGATAAACAAAACAAAGGAATTACTGTAAACATAACATTTCTTATATTTTTACAGATAAGCAAAAACACTGTGAATATAATGATTTATATCTACAGTTAAATGGATTTCCATTACTTGACAGAGTCTAGATATCCCTATCGACTCTGTAACTAAATAACATTAATTTCCAACATGGAACTCAAACATGTTTTCTATCAAATCTGTTTACAAATATCATTTAAATTTTAGTATGGAACCTAAGTCGTTTCTATCTAATCTATACACAACTTACTATTTAATTTCAGGCTTAATATCTTTCAAATGCATTTTATCTTTTATATGCATGCCATTACTCTCGGCATACGAGAGCGAACTCCCTGGTCGAGCTACGACCCCTATTCTTGAAACCAAATCATTACACAGAGGATAGATTCAACGCTAAATAATATTTCCAGAAGTTGAACGTTGTATGCATTCACACAGGCAAGGATCTGGTTACCCAGGTTCCACGATTTTTACACAGTATGCATGTTTTCCACATAAACGATTCTGCAGTATAAAAAATTGAATGGGAATCTATCTATGCAGCTACTATATTTATATGCATACATATATGCTCTTGGAGCATCTGGAAGCAGAGTTCTAATAAATAACAAACAAATGTTGTAAATGATTTTCATGCCATGCTTTCATATTGTATATCAATATTACGAATATAAACAATGGATGCATAAACATCCATTGACGAATCAATAAAAAAGATTTCGTTTCCATTCAAAAAGTTTGGAGCCATAACATTTTAAATAGTGAAATCATTTCTGAGACAGAGTTTGGTTAACCAGCGCATGCTTATATACTGCCTGGAAAAATTATATTAATTTATCAACATTTAACTATTTTACACAATTCTACATTTCTTTAAGAAATACATCTTAAGTTCGTGAAGACCCTTTTACAGATATTAGCGTGATGCTTCAGAAAACAAGGTCGGCGGCCATTTTCTTTCCAACCTAGACAACAACGAAAGAAAAAACCCTAGATAAGAATTCTACCCACGTTTTGAGTAACTCAACGCCCACCAACGGGGTAAACCAGTCCCGCGGCTTACAGGTTGGTGAGTTACCTGGCCAGCTGGAGAACCCTTCTTCATCCTTGGCATCGGTTATGGGAGTCACCACGAGTGCTCCCAACCTTCTCCTTCTTAGCTACATGGGAAAGTTAAATGGAGTTAATATCAGTAACAAACTTGCACGAACATAATATTTACCACATTATACATTATACAAAATGGTCACGTTACCTATAGTGGAGTGAAGGCGCGGTAGTGCTCCACCTATGCAATGAATAAAACATCAACGAATGTTAGACTCTACAGGAAGAATTAATCAATGGTTCAAGTATTGAATTTCATATGCATGGTTGATATATTATCTTACCTTTGTGTGCTTGGGTGGTCCTCCGGGCACCTTCCACCTCTATTCACTACCTCACAGTGGCATTGAGCCCTTCCACTGTAATTCATGGCATGAACATTCTGCGCAGAACAGAATATCTCTGCGCAAGACCCTGTCGAGCGAAAATGAAACGTCTCGAAGACCACCACCCTTACCAAATGCTACATCTACCAGGACTGACAGGTAATTGTCACCTCTGAACTTGGTGGCCTACGAATTTAATGCCAAGTCCCGTAGAGTTGACGGGCGCGAATATTCACAAGAAGATCAACGACGATGATGCCTCACGATTTCCCATAAACCAGTACTGAATCAATATCAACAGTGGGAAGTAGCTTGTAAATTAAATGAGTCTGGAATTAGTACTCAGTACACCACTTAACGTGGCATCACAATGTTAAGGTTTGGCTGTGAGTGGGGAACTTCATTAATGGAGTCGACCAACTGGGATCACGTGGACTCAAGCCATAAACGCACGGTGTTGGAACCCGTAAACGTTGTCGAATGTATCTTTCACCTGCCACAATTGAAACCCAAATCTAGGGTTTAAAACACAGGATGTATGAAGGTCAAGCTCGCGTGGCACAAGAACATCACCATCACGGTCACACTTGTAACGTGTAACGTTGACCAACCATTCATTTTATTTATCCATGCAAATTATATCCATTATGGCATGGTTTTTTATGTAGTTCATATTTCAACTTAGTAGTACATGAGACCCTTAGTTAGTACATTGGGGAAATCGATTTTATGCATAAGTGTTATATCTGCGTAGTGTATGGTTAGACCATTAAGTATGTTGGGTTGATAACCTAGGTAGCACCAAGTTGTAATACATATATATAATGGCTATATAACCCAAGGTCCATATCACTCGGTTAATATATATATATATATATATATATATATATATATTGCATGTTAAGTCAAGACTTTAGTGCTTGGTCCAACGTATATGTAATGCATTCATATCTTAGGTTAATACTAAGGCCAAATTGCATTACATATAAAGGTTAGGTGTATCTTATTGCCTTGCTTGGTTGGAAAATAATTGTCCACATAATATTTAAGTAGATTTTATTATAATCAATGTTTTATAAAATGAGCATATCACTTGTGCTTATAGCCCTTAGGACTATAGCACCTTATTAATTGATGACGATTATATTGTTGGGAGTGTATTATGTTTTCTATGTGATTGTAGTAATACATGGGGGTTTGTTTTAATATCGCATTTATAATCTAGGGACTTCAATAACATTGGGATTATATTTGTGTATGAATTATTTAACCTGTATATTGTTGCATTGTAATTTGTTGCAGGTAGTAAACAAGTACATGCCTAGGTTATACTTTAATGTGCATAAGTTACATAGGGTTAAACATAGGGTAGGTTTTAGTTGAAGTTCATATTGATATCAACATAATCCTTAACCCAAGAATATCACTCATTAAATTATGAGTTAAGCAAAATTGCGTACATTAGTTTGCACGCCACTGCATTCTTCAAGTCTTATAGGCTCAATCACATCCAATTGAAATAGTATTAAGGCAGTGGTTAAGGTCGTTGGACCCTTACAACAACAAAAAAAAATGGTGAAGAAGAGACATGACAGCTTACTGGCACATGGATAGCACAATTTGAAATACTAGGATAAGCATTCACTTGCGGGGCCTTAGCCTTGAGCTCCATGCTAGGAATCATACATCACGTATATACAATGTTTACATTACAATCCAGTACATCTGAAGGGTCAAAATGGGGGTATTACATCAGGAGTATGCAAATAAAAGATCATTATGTTTATCAAATAACTGCACCAATACCCTACCATTAACAAACTTTAAAAATTAACTTATGGCCAAATTATTTATGACAAATACTAACCAAATCCAATCGGGGTATAGATGTCTCCAGTGTGGTCATGGAAGGACTCTCTATAATTGTGCTCTGCAAATAAAATATCATATCTCAATTAATTCAACAATTCAACATTGATCAACATGTTTGCATAAATTGAATAAAAAGACTTGGTCATTAATGAACATCTGTCCATAAGAAGAGACCCGATCACAACCATGGATTGAGCGGAAGGGCTGGTAACTACTACTGCTAATGGATACAATCACCAAATGGGGAAATAGTTAGACGCGCATGAATAAACAATATAGTAACATGGTTAAATACTATGCATTGTAATTGTTGAAATAGTTACCTCTGTATGACTTGTTTCTATTACATATGGGACACTAACTGCAACATCAATGACCCTTGTTAGGTGAGGTGTAGATGGATCTCCCGTGTGTATGGTATAAAGGAAATCCACACCCTTTATAGGAGTGGAGCCTCACTTATACACTTGTCCATTCTGCACATTTGGACTACGAGGAGAGGAAACTACTGATTGTTTCCTAAATATAGCAGGTCAATGAAATAGCATGTATTAACAAACTGACAATGATGAAATACATACTGATGTATGGTATGCTTCAATCAATTATAAGAAACGTTATGCCACATGTTGATCCCCTATGGGTTGTGTAGTGCTTGTCTCCCCACCAGGAGGGAGATCACTAGATGAAATCATTTCCCTCTGAGGGGGATCTACAACCTACAATTTAGAAAATTTTAAATATTAGATTGTGTAGCATTAATTAAGTAACATGTGATAACAAAATAACATGTATTAAAATAATGTCATGTTGAAACAGTTACCTCAGTGTGAGATATTGTCGCCGAAGGTATGACAACATCGTGTACATCAAATGGTTTTGGTGCATGAGCCTCTGGACTATCCTGGGAATCATCAATGGACAATTCTTGACCCTCGTCCTCTTCTTGTAGAAACTACAAGTTTTAAAATCATTAAAAGTATTAGCAATATATATATGTGTATAGTAAGGAAAAATAATTTACAAACAACACTAAATTGTTAACCATTTACTTACCTGAGTAAAATACCCAGTAAAGCTATCATCTGTCTGGACAGGACCAAAGCAAGGATGGCCACATACTGTGCATGGGCGGGGATCTTGGATGATCCAGGAGGATCCAAGAAGGAAAAAAAATTTAAGTCCTCCAATCTCATAAAAACCAACACCAGATCGAAGGGCTCGTCGAGACGATTCCAACGGCGTTCATTTCACCTCAAACGAACTCCGTATGAGAAAGTTATCACGTTCTGTTCTATGAGGTCAACAGGCAAAATTGGCAAAAAAAGAGGTGCCACGTGGCACCACTAATAGGGTTACACGTGGCATCCATACTATACAAACATGATGACGTGGATCCACTGACAGGGTCACACGTGGCATCCGTACGGTATGAACAAGATGACATAGAAGGTGTACGGACCAACCAAAGGATGACACGTGGCACCACTCAGAGGATGACACGTGGCATCTATACAGTACTAACCAAGCACAAGGTGACACGTGGTAGTACGGATCCGAGCTAGCATACTGCTGACTAGGCGTACGGATGGTGATGTGGCAGTACGGCTCGACGACATGGCAGATGACTCAGCTGAGCTGGCCGACAATTGGCCGATGAGTTGGACCAATCGGTGCATGCCACGTGGCAGGCCCGAATTGGCCAAAATGGTCAGATGCAAAATTATGGCCTCCACAGGGTTCGACCTCATGACCTCTGTGGGAATGCTGAGCGCGTTCACCACTCGGGCTACGTGGGGTATTTTGTATGTGTGGTTAGGTTCTTTTACTTAAACTTGAAGGATGTTTCATAGGGGTGCAAAAAGGGGCTGGGGCAAGCCCTGACCCATGGTTTTCAATGCGAAGTTTGTTACAACTCCAACCCACAAAAATTGCGCTGGAGTGGACGAACCACGGATGGGGTAACACATGGTCACATGTTCTATAACCAATTTTATAAACGGATTATATGCCACCTAATATATGTTGGAGCGCCACCACATATTGCATAACAAACTTTGGGTTAAAGTCTTAAAAGTGGGTTGTATGGTTATTATTATAATATGGTTTTAACCATATTAAAAGCCAACAAAAAGGGTATGCCATTTTAAAAGGGTATTTTTAAATATGGTTGTTTATTATTTAATAAAAAAGCCCAACCACATGAAAACCAACTTGGAGAAGTTGTAACCAAGGCCAAGATAGGCAAATTAGTTGCAACCAAAGGAATCCATGAGAGTCATGAGAAGAAGGGCAAGCCAACCTATATAAACCCATTCATTTGCCATTTCCCACTCATGCTTTGGAGTAGAGACTTTGTAGCTAAAGGACAGAAGGGAGATTGCGTAGCTCTGCAGGAGGAAGGTACGAGTGTTTATACTCCTTTTACACCGTATTCAGGCTTCAGAGTTGCTGGAAGCAGTCTTGTTGTGTTTTTGACAGCAGTTCTCTTCCTGACCATTGTCGCCAAGGTATCATTGTATCATTGCCATGTATTTTTCCTTATGCTGAGATTATAGATCGGCCCTCCTATTGAGAAGCAGACCCGAAGACGTAGTCCATCCTGGACGAACTCCGTTATCAACTTGTTGTCTTTATGTGCGTATTGTCTATGTTGTTTGGTTCTCTTCTTATGGATTTGTGAGCTTCATTCATGCTCTTTATGCAATTCATGTTAACGTCGTAGAGTAGCAAAGATCTTGTTTTTGGATCATTGGATTTGTTCATGATGTGTAGGTCTAGTGCCACTACTAGATGCTCCTCCACCACTGGAAAGTGGTGGCTCTACCCCACCGAGAGGTGGTGTATCTACCCCACTGGAAGGTGGTGGCTCTACCCCACCGAGAGGTGGTGTCTCTAATCCACCCATAGATGGTGGCTCTGATGGCCCTGCTTGGTATGTACCTTGAAGATACATGCTATGGCGAACAACCTCTTGTGCCAACAATAGGAATTACTCCTATGTCTACGGGACCAACTAATGTGCAGGTGGCACATCTGGCATGGGTAGCTCCCTGCGAGGTGGAGCTACTAGGAGCTTGGGATCTATGTGCCTCGCATTGGGAAGTTGTTGAGGCATCCCCATCCCAATGCCCCGGTACTCCAAGATATCAAAATAATTAACATGCTTCCCCAAAACAAATTCTACGTACATCTTTCTAAGAAAATATAACGGCATTTCCCTATTGTTATGTGGTGGTACATCAAATACCATGTACCATAGGTCCATCCAATTATCTATGAATGGTTGATATGTACACCACTCGATAGAAATATGCCTTTTGTTTACTTTCGGGATTTCACCCGTCCGTGGATCTCTAAAAAGAGAAAATATATGTTGTTTTGTTATCTTCAACTTCTTAACTTCCTTGTAACTAATTCCATCAGCATATTCTTGCCTCTTTCTCTCTCTATATGTCGCAATATCTTGGAGTGCACCATTTGACCTACTAAAGGTCTCTATCATTGCATCCAAATTGGATGCAAGCATATGGTGCCAATCACCAACAATAACAATTGAGATTCGAATCCTTCTGGGCCTATGAATTTCTCTTTGGATGTCTGTATGTGCATCCATGGTCGTCACTACAATAAAAAAAATTAAAAAAACAAATCATTAGAAACATATACATGTGCTATAATGACATCTCTCAAAAATGAAAAATGAAAAAAAATTGTGGAAGAACGAATACATTACAAACATAGATATCATCTCAATATACTATAATAAAAACTACATGTAAACCAAAGTGGAAGGTGAGGATCAACTAAATGTAAATCGATTAATGATCGATGGCGGAGAACTTCTAATTCAATTAATACTAAAGGATCAAGACAATGGGGGCCTTAAAAGCACTTTATGTACACCTTTCTAGAGCCGAGGTATTGGAGAAGATGTTATTCGGCATCCTCTACCTTCAGAAATTTCTCCTTTCTATCTAATTCATTTCATGTTTGTGTCCCTTTCCTTGCTCGGGATCTAGTGTATGATGAGGAAGATTTGGTGGTGAATTCCTCTACATCATTAAGAAGGGGCAATATTTTTAATGTGAGGGTTTATCTACGCTTGTTCCATGAAGTAAATCTCTTATCAGTTGATAGGTATGAAGACCCAAATCCATCGATTGGGTATCTTGGTGGTGAAGGAGGTAAAAAAAGATGTGGTAGTTCATCTTAGCAACAAATTAAGTGGTGTGTCTGCAAAGGAGGGGAACCTATTGCCTTGGGTTTTGGGGGATGATGTAAAATCCATCATGCCATTGGGTTGCCTTCACAAACAATGGTTGGACATTTTTAGGGTAAAAGAATGTGTGGGAAAAAAACATAAGCTTTGGTTGAGTCAAGTCTAGAAAGCAAGCCTAAGTTATACTCCATAGTTCCTCCTCCTAGCCAAAGGGTGGATGGCTTTTCTTTTCCAATTTACAATAGATGTGGAAAAAATATTGAGGAAAAGTTGGTGTTGGGATTCAAATCCCTTATTGCTTAGGTGGATGCAAAATTCATTAAGGGGATTGATAGTATGGAGGAATTTCCATATGTTAAATAACAATTTTGAAAAATTTTAGTTTTGGAATTTTCATTAACATGGATTTTTAATTTAGGGAAATATAAAAAAAATTATTTTTATTAAGGAAATGAGGCAACAATGAATATTTGGATGCATACCTTTCCAATCCTCCTTGCTCTTCGAATTCACCCTCCTTCCTCTTCGAATTCACCCTCCTTCCACTTCTTCACTTCCACGTTTGTAGCCCTGAACAATCGAGCATTTTTGTTTAATTCAGTCAATGAATAGTGGACGCAAAGTGCGGAAGTGGACTTTTTTTGGCTTTTAATATATTACCAGGAACGCATGAGCATTATCTATTACAATAATGCTCGAGCGTTATAGCAATACATAATACTTGTGCGTTATGTATTTCTATAATGTCCATGCATTATTTAATTCATAACGATTGCGCGATTTTATTTCCTATCCTGTGTGTTAAGTGACATGGCAGGCTTGGGCCCGCCTATGCCTAGTTCAAAGAAACGCACGTGTGTTTTCTTTTCACTAAACTTTAGCGCGTTTCGTGAAAGCACAATTGCATCTAAAAGGTCCATCAACTTCGTGTGAGAACCCACATAAAAAGAATAATTGTTACAATTTAATAATTCAAAAATAATTAATAATATTTTGGGATATCACACCATGATCATAATTAATTAGTAGTTGAGTTGTCTTCCATTTTGGCTAAAATAAATTATATAATATAAATTTTTAATTTTTTAATTTTTATAAAATTTTATTTAGTTTTTTCAAATTTCAAATTGATTTTTTAAATCTTTTGTTTATTCAAATTTAGTGAATATATTCGGTTACATTTAATTATAATTTTAAGAAAGTTTATATAATCCAATTTCAAATTTAATATAAAATATTTAAAATGTTTGTATTTTTTTTTAAAGATTATGAATCCTATAGATTTGATGTATGAGTTAGTTTTTTTTCTAGCGGAAATCAAGGAAAGCTTCAAATACAATTATTATAATAAAGCTCAACAAGAGCATCATGTCACTTACAAGAATTGAACCTAGGTAGGGAGGGCAACAATCTTTCCTCCCACCACCCAAGCTACAACCAATAAACTACTTGTATGAGTTAGTTAAAATGGATATAAAATATTTAAAATGTTCTTAATGTTTTAAGATTAAGAATTATATAGATTTAGATTTATTATTATATATTTATAAAATGGGTAGTTGTATAACTTAGTTAAATTGGTTGAGTGCAATGAATTATAAGGAAGAAGTGTCGGTGTCAAAAATTTTACCTTTTATCTTTATAAAACATTATAAATATAATCACGTAAATAATAAAGAATTTTTAATAATTATGTAAATAATAATTTTTTTAATAAATTAATTTTATAATTTAAAATGATTTTAATATTTTCATGCCATCTGAAATTAGCTCAAAGCCTCTTAAATTTACACAAAAAAATACTAGATTACACATAATAGTGTCCTATGAGAGGCAATACATGTAGGTGAATCAAAGTCATCATTATAGAGAGACTTATGAAGTTTAATAGTTTGATAAGTGAAGTAGGTTAATTAAAGAGACTATATTACACATATTATTTTCATATGAGAGACACTACATGTAGGTGAATTGAAGTCATCATTATAGAGAGACTTAACTAAGTTTATGAGTTTGATAAGTGAAGTAGGTGAATTAAAGTCATCCATAGAGAGAGACTTAGTTTATGAGTTTGATAAGTGAAGAGAGAAGGCCATGATATATATATATATATATGAAATGAATGATGATTTTATAAATATAAACTTCTAGATAATCTATGTTTTATTTATATAGCTTATCCATGGTTTTATGTAATCATAATAACTCTAACTAATGAATATAAAGGGTTTGATAATGTCTTTGACGTATTTATTTAAATTATTTATAGTGTAGATTTATTTTAATTTCCATTTATTAAGCATTAAATAGATCAAATTTCTTAAAGTGTATTTTTTTTGCGTTCTAAAAAGGTTATGTATATTAAGAGATTTATCCCTCTTGACATTTAATTTAGAGTTTAGACGTGTCTATGGTAGTATTTTTATTATATTAATCTCCATTTTATTTCTTTTTATTATTATTTTTAACACGATGATTTTTTATTTAAAGTATTAATACTAAAATCGTGACTCAACTTAGTTAGCCTATGTGAAATGCATACACTTAATTTCTCTATGTGGAATACCATACATAAAAATAACCCCCCTCTATCCCCCCAAAAAATTGAATATTGTATTTTTTGTTTTCTAGTTAGTCCAAGTTAAATTTTGAGCATTAATTCACAATACTCTTGGATCTTTACTGAGAGAATAACATATACAGTATATCAATGCATAACAATCACAATAAGCATCACAAGCATCACAAGAATCAAAAGCATGAGAGACAAGAGACACAGAGTTTCCGTGGGGAAAACCCTAAGGTGAAAAACCCCACAACTTCCTCAGAGGTAGAGAGAGCAATGGCTCAACCAAAGTACAACTAAAATACACTTGAGATAGTCTCCTAGAGCAGATGATCCTCCTCCTCACTAGTGTGCCACTTTCTAAGTGAGAGAAGTGTGTCTTTCCGAATGATCCAAATAGAGATCTCTCGATCTCTATTTATACTTAACCTGTTTTCCTAGTTACACTATGGGGCCGACTTGTCTATATAGATACATCCACAATATAATATATATTTCAGGGCCGACCCCACACATGGTGGTCTAATAACCCATCAGCAAGTACACACACTTGTGACACTTGTCAATACACATGACGACACTTCCTTATAGAGGAATAACACATCTCTTATAAGGGTACAATAAATATATATGAAATACATAGATGAAATACATCCTGAAGTTACATATACATCAGCACTCCCTCTTAACTAGGAAGGTATTTCTCGACACAGTTCTACTAGACAGGTCTTCTTCACGGGATCATCATCATCGATGCATCATCATCATCATCGTCACTGTTGTTGCTATCTCAACCAATCTCTGACTCTACTCGTCATAGGAAGTTCTATAGAGCCAGTCCTTTTTCATACTAGATGTAGGCCCACCACCTACAGGTCTTCATCATCTGTGCGAACGGTCTGATAGAGGTGGCCTCTCAGGACTAATTTTATGTGCGGATGCAATACCGGAAAGAGTATCCCAGGAACATTTATGTGCCTAAGCACGACCGGCAAGATCTCCCAGGACTGATTACATGCATCTCCTCCACAATACCTTTAAAGAGCATCCTAGGAACATTTATGTGCCGCAGCACAACCGGCAAGATCTCTAAAGAGCATCCCAGGACTTATTACGAGCATATAGCTCAACCTCTCGGATCTCCAGGACGGATTACATGTGGATAGACAAAACCTTTAAAGAGCATCCCAGGAACATTTATGTGCCGCAGCACGACCGACAAGATCTCTAAAAAGCATCCCAGGACTAATTACGAGCACATAGCTTAACCTCTTGGATCTTTAGGAATGATTACATGTCTCCGTAGTAATACCTCATCCCAGAACTGATTACGAGCACACAGCTCAACCTATCAGATATATGAGGACTGATTACATACTACACAGCAATACCGGAAAGAGTACTCCAGGAACATTTATGTGCCGCAGCACGACTGGCAAGATCTCCCAGGACTGATTACATGCTATTTGCACAACCTGCCACATATCATCTCTGACCTCCAAGTATCAACCTGATACTCATGATCCAACGGATCATCATCGCACGAGGCATCATCCTGATGCCCATGATCATATTGATCATCATCACTATACCATCCTGGTACATATCATCTGGAGCAACATCCTGAAGCTCATCATCATGATTAACCTGATCATACAATGCATCCACTTGATGCATACCAAGTATCTACCTGATACATATCATGATACATAGTGTATCCACCTGATACATAGATACATGATCCACACAATGTATCCATCAACATACATGATCTACCTGATCATACCTGATACATATCAACATACATGATCTACCTGATCATACAATGTATCCACCTGATACATATACAGATACATGGTCCAAGCATCCAACATGATGCATATACAAAATACATACAAATGATCCAACTTATCATATCCAGCATCCAACATGATGCGATATACATATAAATGATCCAATTGATCATATCCAGCATCCAACATGATGCGTACATACATATATAAATGATCCAACTGATCATACAAAGCAGAAACTAGAACATCATCCTGATGCTCATCGTCCAGAGCTTACATCCACAGCCATGTGAAGGATCCTCCTTCCAACATGATTGGAATGGCTTCAGCAAATGTGTGCATCAATTCTTCCTCAAAGTGTCCTTGATCTGAAGAACACCCAGCCTCTCCCTGAAGTACTCGAACTTCACCCTGGCTAGTGGCTTCATCAACACATCTGCAATCTGCTCGTCCATTGCAACATACAGGAGCTTCATAGATCCTCTCTGCACCATATCCCTGATATAGTGATATTTGATCTCTATGTGTTTCGACCTGTCATGAAACACTGGGTTCTCAGACAGCTTCACACAACTCTAGTTATCACAAAAGATACTAGTAGCATCCAGCGGGAGATCTTATAACTCATACAGTAGCTTACGTAGCCATACTGCCTCACAACTAGCTAAGCAGGTGGCAACATACTCTTCCTCAGCTGTACTCAATGCTACGCAAGACTGCTTCCTGCTAAACCAAGAGATCACACCTGATCCCATACTGAAGCAGCACCCAGATGTGCTCTTCCTATCTGCAGCACTGCCAGCCCAATCTGAATCAACATAACCCTGTAGGTTAAGCTTTTGATTCACTTCATACTTAAGCCCATAATTCACTGTACCCTTCAGGTACCTCAGGACATGCTTTACAACAACCAGGTGAACACTCCTCGGATCCGTCAGGAACTGGCTCCATGTGTTCACTACAAAGCAAATATTTGGTCTCATGTTCGTCATGTACATCAAGGACCCAATCATCTAACGATACATAGAGACATCAACTAGCGCAGATGAAGCATCACATAGAAGCTTTAGATTCGATGCCATGGGTGTGGCCATGGCCTTGCAATCCATCATCCCAAATCTCTTCAGGATATCTACTGTGTACTTCCCTTGACCAAGGAAGATCCCACCTGAATTCTGCCACACCTCCATACCTAGGAAATAATGCATCATTCCCAAATCTTTCATATCGAACTCAGCAGTAAGCTTCCTCTTAGTATCTGCAATCAATCTATCATCTCCTGTTACAAACAAGTCATCCACGTACAGAAGTAGAATAACAGGATTTCCTTCCTCAACCTTGTAGTAAAGATTGGAATCTGCTTTACTTTTGGTAAAGCCCAAACTACATAGGAAACTGTACATCCTACCATACCAAGTTCTGGGCGCTTGCTTCAAGCCATACAAGGCTTTCTTCAATTTGCACACATATGACTCCTTGTCATGTATTTCAAAGCTGAGTGGCTGCTCCACATATACTTCCTCTTCAACTACACCATTCAAGAAAGCAGTCTTGACATCCATCTAGTGTATTTTCCATTTCATTGTTGCAGCCAGGGAAAGTACTGTTTTGATGGAAGTATACCTAGCTATAGGTGCAAAAGTTTCTTCATAATCTATTCCCTCTTTCTGAGAGAAGCCGCGAGCTACGAATCTTGCTTTGTATTTCTCTACACTGCCATCTACAGCATGCTTGATTTTGTAGATCCATTTGGAAGTCACAACAGACTTCTCTTTAGGTCTTGGGACAACATCCCAAACATCATTTTTCATTATTGATTGGTATTCCTCAACCATAGCATCCTTCCATTCTTTCTTTTCCGCTGCTTCTTCATAACTGGAACGCTCTTTATTCATAATGTCGCAGAGTAAAGCAACATAGCTGGTATGTGATATCGTTATTTTCTTTGCTCTGTGTTCTTCTTCTGGAATGCCAAATCTTTCTGCATCTTGAATGATCCCTCTAGCCCATGCAGGTTTCCTCTTGTGAGGGTTATCCTCACGGAGTGGATCTACAGGTTCTTACAGATCTTCAAACTCACGAACAACTTTTGGAATTGCTTCAGTCATGGTAGTGTCTTGAAATATAGTTTCCTTAGGTTCTTCATAAACTTCGATAGGTGCCTTCCTTGATTTGATGAATGCCGAGTTTTCATCAAATGTTACATCCCTGCTGACATCAATCTTCTTGAACCCTGAAAAATATATTCTGTAAGCCTTCGAGCTTTCACTGTAACCCACAAAGATACCCTTCTTTCCTAAAGGATCTAGTTTGGTCTTCTTTTCCTTTGGGACATTAGTAAATACTGGACAACCAAATATTCCGAGATGGTTGACTTTAGGTTTCTTACCAGAAAAGACTTCTTCTGGTGTCTTGTTGTCCAACATATTGTGGGGTGTTCTGTTCTGCACATATACAGTTGTTCTAGCTGCTTCTGCCCATAGATGCATAAGTAGATCCTGGTCATGCAGCATTGCCCTTGCTGCTTCCATGGTTGTTCTGTTCTTCCTTTCTACAACTCCATTCTGTTGAGGATTATAAGGAGCAGTCAACTCCCTCTTAATCCCTGAATCACTGCAAAGCTTCTTGAAGTCACCTGAGGTGAATTCTCCACCATTGTTGGATCTGAATGTTTTGATCTTTTTGTGAGTTTGATTCTCCATCAAGGTTTTGAATTCCTTGAACTTATCAAACACCTCATCTTTTTTTTTCAAGAAGTATACCCAAGTCTTCCTAGAGAAGTCATCAATAAATGAGACATAGTAAACATACCCACTTAGAGAACTAGATGACATAGGACCACATACATTTGAGTGGATGATTTCCAGGATATCTTTTGCCTTGCTTTCACTACTTGGGAAAGCCTTCTTAATATTCTTACCTTTTGCACATCCTTTGCAAACACCTTCATGTTTGGTCTTGATTTCAGGAAGACCCTCTACAACCTTGCTTGCAATTGGAAGTGCCCTATAGTGCATATGAGCAAGTCTTCTATGCCAAAGTTCACTTGGCTCCATGGATTCATGCACCATGGCATGTTCAGGTTGTCCTTTTAATTTATACAAACCTCCCTCTTGCTCTCCAATCACAACTGCATCATCTATGGACTTTCCCTTTGGCCACATTAGGACTTGGCCATCCACAAATGCAACCCTCATACCTTTTGCATCCAATGCAGAGATGGAGAGTAAGTTCTTCTTGAGCCCAAGTACATAAAGGACTTCTTTCATCTTCAAAGATTTTCCAGAATCTAGGTTGTAGGAGGCTTCACCACTTCCTTTGATGGGATATTGATAATCATCCCCAAGTTTCACTTTATGGGGTGATTCATGTTCAGATAGATTTACAAAGGATTCTTTAAACCTAGTCATGTGTTTGGAAGCCCCACTATCAATTAACCAATCATTACAACCATGGGAGATAGTACCTGTGAGAGCAGAGATTAGAACATACTCTTCTTCACTTGATGAGTGATCATTACTATCATCACTTTCTTCCCTAGCCTTCTTCTTTGGAGGTTCATCATCTTCGGCAGCATGAACATGGTACCTTCTTTTGTTACCCTTCTTCTTCTTGTTGGAGTTGTTGTTGTTGTGGTTGTCCCTTTTGTTCTTGGGACATTCTGAATCAAAGTGACCCTTCTCATTACAAGTAAAACACCTTAGATCTTTCATGTCTTTGTGAAAATGATGAAAATATTTCTTCTTTTGATGGGATGGCTCCCTCTTGAACTTTCCCTTCTTAGTGTGAGCTGTGAGAGCTTGATCTTCATTTCCCATCTTCTCTTCTCTTTCCACAAGCCTTGCTTCTTCTTGAGAACATTCCTCCCATAATCTGCTAAAGGAGATTAACTTCTTTCTGGCATAGATCCCCTAGATAAAAGAGTCCCATGACCTAGGTAGGCCATTCAAAGTAGTCATAACAATTTCACCATTCTCCACCATTTCATCTGTAGCTTCAAGTTGTTCCTTGATCTGAGAGACCTTGGAGAAATAGGATTGAATGGTTTCTCCATTCGACATCTTGACCCCTTTCAATTGATTCCGCAAGGTCATCTTTCGATTTATGTTCTTTCCTTCAAATAGCTTGGTCAAAGAGTCAAACATAGCCTTGGGTGTCTTTAGAGAAGACACATGGGGTATGAGAAGGTCTTTGATAAAATCAGCAATGATTCTCTTTTCCTTGACCAAGTTCTTCTTATGCAATACCTTAGCCTCTTCATCCTCTGGGATAGGGATGTCTTCTTTTATATATGAGTCCAATTCATTCTCTTCCAGGATTAACCCGATCCTATACTTCCAAGCTCAGAAGTTATTAGCCCCTTCAAGCTTATCCTCAAGCTTGGTGTGGTGAGACATCTTAAAGTGTACTTCAAATGGAAATAGAAAAGATTTAGGTCTTACCACTTGAAATGCTGAAAACTGGATCTGGTCCTGGATTAGGGTTTGTCGAAAAAACCCTAAAAATTCAAAATGTGAATTTCAAATTTCTGAAAGGACAGAAAGATGCGCCTTAATGAGCTGATCAGCCTGGTGTATTCAGAATTTGAGATCAGCAAATCTTTACCCTTCAGATTTGCCTTTTTGTCCTCCCAGGTTCACTAGGGAGATCCCTGAATTAGGGTTTGAGTTTCCTAGAGATCTACCCAGCCAAAAATCTCGATCCAAAGCTCTAAACTTTGATATTTGCAAGGAGCTTCCCGCTATGTCTTCAGATTTCATAAATTCCTATTTTTGTGGAAACCCTAATTTTTAGGGCCAAATCTGAAAATGCTCGGAATTGAATTCTGATTGGACAAATAGATTCTCCTTGATGAGTAGAGTCAATCTACTATACTGCTTTTCCAAAAACTATGAAGAAACCCAATAAACAAGAAACTCAAGTTTCTCTCACTGCAAAATGTCTTCTTCTCAGGTTAGCTCTAATACCATGTTAAATTTTGAGCATTAATTCACAATACTCTTGGATATTTACTGAGAGAATAACATATACAATATATCAATGCATAACAATCACAATAAGCATGACAAGCATCACAAGAATCAAAAGCATGAGAGACAAGAGACACAGAGTTTCCGTGGGGAAAACCCTAAGGTGAAAAACCCCACAACTTCCTCAGAGATAGAAAGAGCAATGGCTCAACCAAATTACAACCAAAATACACTTGAGATAGTCTCCTAGAGTAGATGATCCTCCTCCTGACTAGTGCGCCACTTTCTGAGTGAGAGAAGTGTGTCTTTCCGAATGATCCAAATAGAGATCTCCCGATCTCTATTTATACTTAACCTGTTTTCCCAGTTACACTATGGGGCCAACTTGTCTATATAGATACATCCACAATATAATATATATTTCAGGGCCGATCCCACACATGGTGGTCTAATAACCCATCGGCAAGTACACACACTTGCGACACTTGTCAATCCACATGACGACACTTCCTTATAGAGGAATAACACATCTCTTATAAGGGTACAATAAATATATATGAAATACATAGATGAAATACATTCTGAAGTTACATATACATCAACAGTCCATAACTTGTGAGATTGGCTTGTGGTCTAAAAAACTGACTCGAGGGCATCGACGTTATCAAAGTCATCAGAGGGTTGCACTCAGTTTGGGCCACACCAACCCTTAGCATTGTTGTATTTTAAGTGTATCCTCCCAACTACCTTATAGGGTTCAAACTCGGGTCACTATGCAGGATGAGGCCCATTGAAACCAACAATTAACATGATTTGACAAAAAAAATTATTATTATTATCAATGGGTGAGTGCACATATTTTAGGGGCCTTTTAGATGCGATGGTAGATTCAAGAAACCCATTCAAGTTCCATAAAATATAATTGATCCCAAGCAATCTCGACCCTGCCAAACCTAGTCCTGAGCCTGCCACATTGAAGGCCAAGTAGGATAGTTAAAGAGAACATGTACATGTTATGTAGTTATAAAACGCATACGCGTTTTGAGCTAATACAAATGTACGCGTTATCATATGATAAATGCATACACATTTTGTAAAACATGTTTTATGCTCGAAACGGCCCAAGCCTGTCATTTCCTCCACAATAGGGACCAAGAAGCGATGACGAAACGAGTAGTGGTGAACGCGTTTTGAAGTATATGGCTCAAATATTCCACCTTGGGCACCAGTTTCTTCAACCAATGGTATTTAAACCAAATTCCACCCTTCTAATTTCTATATTTTTTTGTTTTTTTATGCCCTAAAATCAATTGAATCCATAAATTTTTAAATTTGTATGCCTGAAAAGAAATTTAGACCATAACTCCAAACATTTATATGCCCAAATCAGATTAAAACCTCAATTAACTCGTAAAAATCAAATCATTTTCAATAGATACATATATATACATTCAAGCATCCTTGTGAATCCAAACCAATATTCACAAATATTCAAAGATTCTCATGTATATAGCAAGGTTGCTTACAACTAAAAACAAATTCAATTACAGTTGATATCTTCCCCAAAATACATAAACAAAGACGTTAAATGACCTATAGAGTCCAAAAAAAATCATGCCACAACAAATAATAACATATCAAAATCCTTGCCAATATTGGGATTTTATTCATCAATAACACTGTTTACCCCTCCTCTAGGCTCTAGCCCTTTCCTTTACCCAGAATATCGAAGTTGGTCCTCAAAGGACATTAGTCAACACCTTATAGTTTTGATGAAACTTCCTAATCCAAGTTTTAAGATAGGATAGAGAAGCTTCCCATGCTTAATAAATTTTTTCACTTGAGTGAAGGGTGCATTTTGGTTAGGGTCAAGACAGAGGAGTTCAAAAATAGGCTCTACCAACATCAAGAATCATAGGGAGGTTGGTGTGTTTTTTTACATGTCAATCTCATAATATCATACATGATAGAATGCAGTGGAAACCTTCCAATCCTAAAATATTGAAAATCGTTAATTATGTTGAATTCTAGATCCCAGACCACTGTAAACAAATATGCAAAGTTTCTCATGTGTATTTAGAAAGAGTGCATACAACGAAAATAACATCAGGTGAAATCCATATATGCCCCAAATTACATATAAAAAAATATGCTAAATAGTCTATAGAGTCCAAAAAACTTCACGCCACAACAAATAATTACATATATCAAAATCCTTTCCTATATTGGGATTTTATTCATCAAAATCCTGGTCCTCCAAGGGAATTAGTCAACACCCTACAGTTTTGATGAGACTTCATAATCCAAGCCTAAAAATAAGGTAGAGAAGATTCCCAATCAACACATACACTTAGGACATTTAATGTATGTATCTGGAAATTGAAATTAATACACAAATACGACATGAATTTAAGATGGAAAAATGTTAAATGTTTAGTCTTTAGTGTATAATTTGTTCAATTTTAAATTTCAAATTATAAACAGTTCATGTTTTTATTTGTTGTACACTAGTTTTACATTTTCCATTGCTTAAAGATTTCATTATACCATATGTATTTTTCTAATGATATTTTTTTGTATTTATTATTGCAATGGCTATTATGGATCAGAATGCAGATATATTGAGAGAGAATGGTACAACTTAGAGGGGTGGAGATGAACTACGCCGCTCATCGACAACATCACTAGATGCTATTGTGGATACTATCAGTCGCTCAAACGATGCATTGTACAACATAGCATCGTACCGAGAAAGAAAATGACAAGAATATGGCAATGGATTGAGTTACAATGAGGTGAAGAAACTAAAAATAACTAAAGAGCAAATATATTCACTTTTTAGAGTGCCTAGGACAGATGCCATTCCAGAGACTACTAGAGCACATATTTCAATTGAGTGGTGTGTTTTTCCACCAATCAGAAATAAATGCATGGGTCAATGGTAAATGGTATTTGAAATTCCCCCACACAACAACAGGGAAGTACCACTATACTTCCTTCGAAAACTTTATGATGATTTTGTGATGGGTAAACATGTCAACTATTTCAATATGTTGGGGTTCCAGGGCGCTAGTATGGCGATGCCCAAAAACTGTCCCAATGCTAGGCATAGAGATGCCAATCGACTGATACCTCCACTTCGTAGCCAACTACCAAGGCCAGACGTCCCTTCTGCACATACGATGATACCCCAAACACATGAGTCATTTTTTACGCTAGCTTAGGTCATTCTACGCCACAGTACAACTATTGACTAGGCATGGACCTCTTCCTCTAGTGGGGTACAACCATCAACTTCCGACTACAGAGGACCATCCACTAGTTGGGATAGACTGACATCACGTGAGCCACAGACTAAGCCACGCATGTGCACGGTGTGTGGCCAAAACTGTTATGGTCGTGGACCAACACATGGCACCTCTATGGTGACTTATGGTTAGGTAAGAACATAGTTAAAACATTATTTTGTCATTCAAATTATTTTTTTCCATATTGTACACATTAAAATATTGTTAATATATACAATTTTTAATCTTGCAGGAGCTTGATTCTTATGTAGTGCGTGGTAGTGTACTTGGTGTTGTCATATCTTAGGCAGCAACAACCAACACCGAGGTCATATTTTCAACATGTCTTTTTGTTAATACATGTTAGTTCATTAATACATGTTAGTTGATTAATTTCTTAGATGGTATAATATCTATAATTTTTTAAATTGCATGCACCGCATTCTCAAGAGGATGCGAGAGACATTGATCTGAGTGAATTCCCTGCAACGGGCTTGTATGAGTTTTTCAGGAATGTAAGTACATGGTTAATGACTTAATCTTGTTCAAATTATTTTTTCTTAGTGTACTCCTTTATAGATTGATAACATTTATAATGTTTAAACTTGCAAACCTTGTTATCTGGCTCTACAGAGGGGCAATAATTTAGTAGTAGTGATCCTTCCCATCGAGAGATATGTCCCAAGTAGAGGTAAGTATAATTTACAACATGTTAGATTTTGGATACATATTATTTCATCTATTCATGTCCATGTCTAACTATGGAAACACTCTGTGACTACAGGAATTAATGCAACTCAACCACCACCGCTTTGGTTTGGCTCTCCTCGCAGTCTAAACATAGAGAAGGTTCTTGTCTACACTAGACTACCCTCTTCCATAAAAAGAGCGGGTGGACCTACTGATTCCATGGTAATTTACATAGCCTTCGATGATAGTTGTTGGTTAGATTTCAATTCACTCCACAACTTGTTTTTATTAAAAAAAATTCGCATGTTTATAGCATCATGCTGGAGATTCCTCCATGCCATACATTAGTGGGGTTGTTGATGCTATCGTTCAAGTTGCATGTTAAATGGGAACAAGCCATGCACAGGTATCTACTTGAATATTTGTACATGTACAGTTCATTTTTATTGTGTATGCACATGCATGATGTCTTTAACCATTTTACTATTTTCTAAATGTATCCCAGTCTAGTCCAGCAGAGCATGTGACCCAGGTTCATGTTCAACCTATGACTCTTGACTCACTACAGATGACACTTATTCTCCTGTCCCAGAGCAGTTTTTTAGGTGAGACATGTTCATCAATTACAAAATTGGTTAGTACTTTATCACACATACATGTTGATGATTGTTGAGCTAATTGACATTGGATATTTTATTCGCAGAGCACCATTACGGAGAGGATTTCAGCTAGGAGGAGGACACCAGAGGCCTCTATTCCTTGGATGGATTCAGTGAGTGTTTGTTATAAGCAATTGAGTCATATTTTAAATTTTTTAAGTTTGTTAGTGATTCGGTATTATTTCAGTTACCTAATCAAGAAATATGATCTTTGACTTTTAGTCACCAAAGATGCACAATGGTCGTAGATAGAGGCAAGATGCATCACAGTCTTGAAAAAACAAGAGGCAGTTAGAGTTTTGATGTGTAGTCTAGGACATACATACTTGTGTTTACAAGAGGAAGTTAGAGTTTTGATGTGTGATTGTGAATATATGTACTTTTGTTTACATGTACATCATGGACCTTATTGATACATGTACATTGAAAGGTCATCTAAGGGCTTTCTATTTTTGTATTATATGACTTCCATGATATATTAGATATTTTAGATTGTATCTTGACATCTTCACAGTTCAGTCTTATATGTGATCATACATGTGTGGCCAATAATGTTTATATGCGTAATGTTCCCAATTTTTTATAGCTTGGACGATTGCATGGAGATATTACTTATAATGTTGAGAAAAATGCACAATTACAACAATGCACATTTACAATGTTCTTGACAATGATCCAATTTCATATACAATGTTAAATTGTATCCACAACAATGCACATTTACAGCATGTTCTTGACCACAATCAAATTATATGAATTGCATGTGAAATGATGTGAGTGATGCACCTAATCCACACAATGAACTAATAAACTTAACCTACATAGTAAGAAACTAATACAACTAAGTGATGTACATAAAATCCTAACCCACATAAAAACTTAACAAGTGGGAAAAACACACATAGGCTATGCATCTAGACTTTCACACACATGTGATGCACTCATGCAACCCATATAAGCAGGTTAAATTTTATTGTGATGACACTCATATAACAAAATGAACATGGGCTTGCACATAAGTTCAATGTGACACTATCCTATTAACATGACCCTTGACCACTAAATCAATAATCCCTTTATCATAATCCCCACTCACAACTCACCAACTACACTCAAATCATTTTTATCATAACACACTAACAATCTTAATCATAACCACCTAATGCATCTCATGTTTCACCTCAGTCACATAAGCACCCAATGTACTCAAGTGACACACATAAGGAACAAACCAATCTAATTCAAGCACATGAATACCCAACCTACATAAGCACCTATTGGACATATTAAAGGATGCACACAACCCCTATAACAGTAATCCATATACCACAATACCATTTGTGGCTAACCCACTATCCCCAAAACCCCCAACACACAACATACAATGATCTTTACCCTAACTACCTAAGTCATTTTGCAACATACCTAACACACATAAGCACCCAACACACCCAAGCAAATGACCCAAGCAAATGACCCAACCAATTGGAACACATAAGAACCTTACCCACATAAGAACCTAACAAACATAAAGGATGCACATAGTTGACACACCCAAGTGATGCACCTGTGTGGACCACAAAAATGAATAATTGTTTACCCCACAAAAATTTACAAATGACTTGAATACTTGTCCAATTCAAATGAAAGAGATTAGTAATCCCGGAAAAATATTTTTTTCAAGTGGCTCCGAAGAAACCACAAGGACAAGTCAAGGAAAGTGATAAAGCTATAAAGGATCAGAGAGGTATCATCTCTGAAACACCACCTTGCTTTTTTTATTTGGAACTTTGAATTCTTAAAAATGACATTAATTGCTCAAAATGCAAATATAGTGGAACACTAAGGACATGTCAAATGACATGGAACACTGAGGACATAGCCATCTATTATGAGTGCAATGTGGTGGGTTTGAGTGCCACTCTTTGAATGTCTAGTTATACAATAAAAATCAAAATATTGCAAGGTTGACCCCTTTGTGCAAAAAGTGCATAGACCCTTACTGAGCAAAACCATAGTTTCCAAAATAGTCCTATAAGGAAATATATAGGCCTTGTACCTAGAGGAGAAGTCTAACCCTAGCATCAATTCAATGTCCTAAATCCAACAGATTCGACGTTTCGTCAATCCGAGTCATGATCACTATTATATGGTTCGTTATAACTCGCACCCTAAAGGCTTTCAGAGACACCTGTTTAATCCCTACCGGGGGCATAGAATTCCAACCCTGCAACAAAACTGGGTTCCGGGAGGTCCTGCAAGTGTTTCTAGGAAGGTTCCATGTGCGAACGTTAGCCACAAGTTCTTGGTCGAGGAATTTGCAAAGTTGACCCCTATGTGCGATAATTGCAAAGTCCCTTATTGAGAGAAACCCTAGTTTCCAAAATCAACCTAGAAGATTATCAATGGGCTATGGACCCTGAGGAGAGGGACACCCATAGCCCTATGCTGATGTCCTGAATCCAATGGATTTTACAATTTTTCAATCTAAGCAGCGGTCATAATTCTATGGCCCATTCCAACTCGCATCCCAAAGGATTTCAAGGACACCTATTGAATACCGATCGAGGGCATAAAATTCCAACCGTGCAACAAAACTGAGTTCTGGGAGGTCCTGCAAGTGTGTTTAGGAAGGTTCCACATTGGAACACTATCCATAAGCTCCCAGTCAAGGACTTTTCAAAGTTGACCCCTATGTGCAAAAATTGCATAGTCCCTTACTAAGCAAAACCCTAGTTTCCAAAATCGACATACAAGATGATCAATGGGCCATGGACCTAGAGGAGAGGGGCACCCGTAGAACTATCATGATGTCCCGAATCCAATGGATTCGATGTTTTCTCAATCTAAGCCACGATAACCATTCTATGGCCCATTACAACTCATACCCAAAAGGATTTCAAGGACACTTGTTCAATCCCTACCGAGGGCATATAATTCCAACCCTGCAAAAAAACTGGGTTCCGGGAGGTCTTGCAAGTGTATCTAGGAAGGTTCCATGTGGGAATGCTATCCACAAGTTCTCGGTCGAGGATTTTGAAAATTTTCCCGTATGTGCAAAAATTGCATAGACCCTTACCCCTTACTGAAGGAAACCCTAGTTTCCAAAATCGACCTAGAAGATGATCAATGGACCATGGACCCAGAGGGGAAGGGGACCTATAGCACTATCCCAATGTCTTGAATCCAAAGGAGTCAACGGTTCATCGATCCGAGAAATGGTCATCATTTTATGGCCCATTCCAAATCGCACCCTAAAATATTTCAAGGACACCTGTTGAATACCGACCGGGGGCATAGAATTCCAACCGTGCAACAAAACCGGGTTCCAGGAGGTCCTGCAAGTGCGTCTAGGAAGTTTCCACATGGGAATGCTAGACATAAGCTCTCGATTGATGTTTTTTCAAAGTTGACCCCTATGTGCAAAAATTTCACAATCCCTTACTGAGAAAAACCCTAGTTTCCAAGATCGACCTACAAGTTGATCAATGGGCCATGGACCCAGAGGAGAGGGGCACCCCCAGCACTATCCCGATGTCCTGAATCCAACGGTGTTGACGTTTTGTCAATCCAATCCATGGTCACCATTCTATGGCCTGTTACATCTCACACCCAAAAGGATTTCAGGGAAACCTATTCAATCCCTACTGGGGGATGTAATATCCCATATCAAGTTAGAGTTCGTATTATGCAAAATTTAAAAACTTATAACACAATTTTAACAAGCAGAAACTAGTTAACAAACTAGTCGAAAAAGAGCTGGTCTAGAACACAATAAGATGAGTCCAGGGTTATGAATTTGGGATATTTAGGATCTTCCAACTGTATGGGTGAATGTGAAGTAGAAAAAATATCAGAAACAGGGCCAACTTCTGAGTTCTATGCACAAAGTACTAGGGCCATTTACATTTCAACAAAAGCTGTCGCTAAGGTCTACTTTGAGGCTTCCTGGGCACTCCAGCATATGCATACTAAGATAATTTGCTTACAATTGAATGTAACCAGTGGTGTATATAATATATTAAACTCCTAATTAAATGATGGAAAAGAGTTACAGGGAATTTGGGAGGTTCTAGGTGAGTTTGGGAGCAAAAGAGACAAGGGCACTATATTGGACTGCTCAACTAGTAGTTTTCCAAACTCTTCCAAATAGGATGAGATGTCTTTGAATCCTTAGGTAAATGGTTGGGGATTCTTCAATAATGTCTCAGGATTCACAAATGACCCTCATATCATAAAACTGACTCATGCATAACTCTGAATTACAAAAATTGTAAAACTAGTCAACAAAAATGCATAAAGAGCTAGTCTTCAAATTACTTGATCCAAATTGCCCCTAGATATTACAAAATTAACTTCTGAAGTATGTTATCTATCTGAAATTAATTTATTAAAAGCATCAAGTCAAAATTGTGGCTCTTGAAAATAAAATCAAAAGACTTTCAACCATCATATCTTCAAGGGTTCTCCAATGATAGAGAAATCTTACAAAACTTGAGAGAATGAGTATGAGAAGTGGAGAAGGAAGAGAAGTACTACACTAGATATGAAAGAAGGATGAAATCAGAGCTGGTAGATGCATATGTAGGGTGCGCTAGACTTCATGAGTTGCTCAGGGTGTATTCACTGAAATAAACCACCTCCTCTTGATGTAATTCTCTTCACAAAACTCTCTCCAATGCCACTATATCGAGGATCTCTCTCTAGATGTCTTATATTATTCAATGATGTACTGATGCAGGCCTTTAGATCAACATTCCATGGCTCTGGATATGATCATGGACAAACTGGAACAATAATGGCATTGGGGTTCATCTCCCAAACATTGGTTGAAGCACATCACTCAACACTGAGTAGAAAAAACTCTCAAGACAAAAGATAATTAACCAAAAGATGTGAGAGGTGCACCTTATATTTATTTTATAACTTAGGTAGCTTCCTTGACAATCCATCCACACGTGTGAGAGGTGAGGGCGCATTCCTTGAGATATATAGCAACAATTCATCTTTGTAAAATGTGTCTGCTTTGTGTCTTTCAACTAAATTTGGTAAGTGCACCTCACTTAGATTTTCTAGATGTTTCCTTCTTTTTCAAACTGGTTTCTTTTCTGCACTTTCTTCTTTTTTTGACTTTCCTGCTTTGTTATTTTGCCCGTTTTTTCGTGCTTTTTCCAGTTTCTATCTTGTTATGTTGCCACCTTGCTTTTAGTTGACCTGTTGTTTCTAACTTTTCCACTTGAATAGGTGAGCTACACCTTGTGCTCATGCACCCTACTAGCTATGTGTACATCATTGCTTTCCAAAAATTTGATTAATAATGGTAAGGCATTAATTATAAAATATTAAAATTATTAACTACTATAGGCCTTGTACCAAAATTCATCCCACTTAATTAATTATCCTCAATTAATTATTCTTCCTAGACCCTTAGGGATTGGAGGGTCCAAGTATTGACCAAATGGCCACTAGGGAAGGAACACGACAGTCCTTCCTTCCCAAGACTGCTTGTCCTCAAGAAGGTGCAATCCTGGATGTTGCAGAATATGTTCACCTTCACAGGTTGCATCTTCACTAGGAAACCCCTTCCACTGTACTAGATATTCTTTAATGGTTCTTATCCTTAGCTTCCTTTATCTAACCTACAAAATATTTTCTGGTTCTCAGACCAGGTGTCCTTCATCATCAAAAGGAGGTAACTCTTATGAAATAGTTACTTGCTAGCCCACTGCTTTCTTCAAGCATGACAAACGGAAAACATTGTGTATCCTGCTCCCTGAGGGAAGATCTAATTCATAGGAAACTTCACCAATTTTCCTTGTGATTTTATATGTTCCATATAACCTTGGCAACAGTTTCTCGGCCCCTTTTGATTTCAGAGTAGATTTCCTGTATGGTTGCAACCTAAAATAGACCAAATCACCTTCTTGGAAAGTTCGGTATGTTCTGTTCTTATCTGCATTCACCTTTTGTTGGTTTTGTGCAACCTGCAAGTTTTCTTTGAGTGCCTTGAGTATGTCATGGCTTTCCTGAATCCAATCCTTTTCTTTTTGTGCTCTGCAATCCCCAAAAATAATATCTACAAATGTGGGGGATTCATACCCATACATAACTTTGAATGGGGTCATTCCAATGGAGGGATGGGATGTAGTGTTATAACATAATTTCCCCCAAGTGTAGCTAGGTGACCCATGCTTTCTGCTGCTCGGTAACACAATTTCTGAGATAACCCTCAAGCCATTGGTTTACCCTCTCAGTTTGGACATTAATCTGAGGGTGATAACTTGTGCTAAGATTCAAACGAGTTCCAACTAGTTCAAACAGAGTTTGCTAGAAATCACTAGTAAATTTTCTATCTCGGTCACTTATTATAGTCTTGGGAAGACCATGCAATCTGAATGCTTCTTTAAAAAATAGTGTAGCAACTTGAATGATAGTAATAGTTGATGTGACAGCAAATAAGTGAGCAAATTTAGTCAATATTTCAACTACTACAAAAATACTATCCTTACCCTGGGTTTTGGGCAATCCTGTGATGAAATCCATGGACACGCTTTCCCAATTTTGTTCTAGAATTGGTAGGGGTTGTAGGAGACCAGCATGATGGGTGTGCTCAACTTTATTCTGTTGGCATGTAGTACACTCCCTCACATGTCTTAACACATCATTTTTTAGGCCCTTCCAAGTGAACCTCTCTCTCACGACCCTTCCAAGTGAACCTCTCTCTCACCTTCCGGTAGGTTTTCAGGAATCCAAGGTGTTCCGCCACTGGAGCATTGTGGGAAACCTCCAAACTATTTTCTTTTAATTTTTATCTAGGCACTAGAAAAATTCTTCCTTTGTAATATATGACATAATTAAGGATTTTGTATGCATCATCCTGAATCAACCCATCCAACATTTCACAAGCAAACTGGTTCTTAGAGTATTCCATAGCTAGTTGGACTTTCCAATCAATTTGGACTTCCAACAAAGAAAAAACAAGCTTCCTAGAGAGGGCATCAAATACCACATTCATCTTACTTTTTTGTATTCTATGTCGAAGTCATAGTACTGAACCTTAATTACCCATTTATGTTGTCTATCATTCAACTCCTTTTGAGTAAGAAAATGTCTCAAACTGTTGTGATCAGTATTTATTATGAACTTGCCTCCTACTAGGTACTGTCTGAATTTATCCAAAGCATGCATGATGGCCAACATCTCTTTATCATAAATTGAATAATTCCTCTCACGTGACTGCAAATTTCTGCTTTCATAGGAAATGGGATGCTTATTCTGCATTAAAACTACTCCAATGCCTTCCCCCGAGGAATCACATTCTAATATGAAGGGTTGAGTGAAATCAGGAAGTGCAAGTACTGGGTAGATACTCATTACTTCCTTCATTCTGTTGAAATATTTTTCAGCCTCCTCTTACGAACAAAAGGCCCCCTTCTTGGTGAGTTCTGTCAAAGGGGATGTTATTTTAGAAAACCCTTTCACAAATTTCCGGTAGTAGGTGCAAAAACCAATGAATCCCCTTAAGGAAGTGATGTTCTTTGGGATTTTCCATTCATGGCATTGATCTTATACATATTCACCTTGAATCCTTCTTTCCCAATGATATGGCTCAGATAGAGTCTCTCAGTCAATCCAAACTCACACTTGGACAATTTGGCATAAAAGACTGTTCTGCCAAAATTGTCAAGACATTGTCCAAGTGGTGCAGGTGCTCCTCCTATGTCCTACTGTAAATCATAATATCATGAAAGAACACAAGGACATACTTACGCATGTGCTTACTGAAAAATATATTCATGTAGGATTGGAAGGTGGTCGATGCATTGGTCAAGCCAAAAGGAATGACAAGAAACTCAAAATGCCCGTAATGGCACCAGAAAGAAGTTTTTTGGATGTCTTCTTCCCTCATCCTGATTTGATGGTATCCAAAGCGGAGATCTATCTTGGAAAAGTATTTTCTCCATGCAAATCATCCATCAATTCATCAATCCTTGGGATAGGATATCTGTTTTTGATGGTTTTATTTTTAAGGGACCTATATTCAATGCACATGCACATTGTTCCATCCATCCTTTTAACTAGGACCATTGATGATGCAAAGGGACTTGTACTTGGTATTATAAATCCCAAATCAATCAGACCTTTAATGGTCTTCTCAATCTCATCCTTGAATCTTTTAGGGTGCTTATAAGGATGTATATTGATAGGAAGTGTTCCAACTTCCAGCTCAATCCAATGTTCAGTACCTCTGTCAAGAGGCTGGCCATGTGGAAGATATTCAAACACTTTCCTGTGTTTTTGTAGCATCCCTTTGATTTCCTTCGGATGGTATGATACATCTATGGAATTTCGTTGAGTGGTAATGAAAAACTCAGCATCCCACTCAATGTCACCATGCCTCAATACCGATCTCATACTATTTGCAGAAATTACTTGTTTTGGGTAGGTGTTGACACCCTTCAAAACCACCTGCTTCCCTTCAACATAATTGAAGCTCATTTGGGGTATCTGGTAATTCACTTAATGTTCCCCAATGGAGTACAACCACTGCACTCCCAACACCATATTTGTATCAACCACATTGACAACATAAAAGTTGTCAGTCACGGTATAATCTCCAACAGTCATTTGCAAATTTGGAATCCATCAGTTACACTCCATTGTGTTGTTGCCTGGAATGATGACAGTGAAACCTTCAAATTTTTCTATTGGTAGATTTCTCCTCTCTACCATGGCTGCATCAATGAAATTATGGGTGGAACCCCCATTGACCAAAACTGATACTTTTTTTCCTTGCACCACCCCCTTGAATATCAGGGTATGGAAGCAGGGAACTCCACTTAATACTGTAATCTTTATTTTTGACTGTGGGGCCTGTTCTTCCCATGCTATTTCATAGCCATAATATATTGGTGCTTCTTCCTCAACTTATTCCTCCTCACTTTCTGAAAATACCTCAATGTAGTGTGCTTTCCCCTTAGCACATTTATGGCTCGAAACCTAGGGTTCCTGACAAGGGAAGCAAAGCTCCTTCCTTCTTAACTCATTCCGATCTCTGTATGAGTACTCTTTCTTGTTTGGGGTAGCCACATTCTTAAAAGGTGGTATTTTATTTTGAAATTTTGTAGGCACATTAAACTTTTGAGGATACCTTGTTCTTGGGATGGCATCTTCCAGATCCCTTGTTCTGCTCACTACTTCTTGTAAAGTGGATGGTCTGTATGCCTTTACCATTCCTTTCAATGGATCTTCTAATCCTTCCATGAATAAGAGGATCAAGCGAAACTCAAATATTTCAGTGACCATCACCGCAAACTTCTGGAACTTGGAGATGTATGCTTCAGGAGTTCCGGTTTGATTCACATGTGCCAACTCCCTGAAAGAGATTTCAAGGTCTCTCCTGTCAAACCTCTCTACTAGTATCCTAGTGAAATATTCATAGGAATTCACTTGATCATGGAACAAGGTTCTCATGCCATGGAACCACCAATCATTTTCCTCTCCTTCCAAATTCAAAGTTGTCATTCTGATGGCATCCCTCTCATCCATGGGATTCAATTGAAAGTAAGTTTATAGCTTTTGCACACATGAAATAGCAATGCACTTTGTGGATCCATCAAAGAAGGGTAATTAGATCTTACCAATGGCATTTATCAACTCATAATTATGTGTTGGAATCCTATGACCTCCTCTTGGATGATTGTTATATTGTGCTTCACAAAAATCTTTGAAAGGAAATGCCCTTCTACATTCTTCACTCAGGGTTTGGTATTCAACATACCAATCTTCCCATGAAGCAACTGATTCAGTCTGCACTTCATGAACTTCCTTCAGCTCCTCAATGAATTGAGGCATAGTAGGTCGGGGATGAGTTTTGATTTCCTCTTTGAACTTATTAGGCCTATTATGAGGCCCGGTATTTGAAAATATAGATCCACCAGGGACCTTTCTTTCTTCATTTTGAGAGCCACTGCTGTTCCTTTCTCCGTCTTTATTTCCTAGTTGCTTAGCCAGGAATTCTCTGTTGTATTTCCCAAATTGAATGATGTTCTGAGATATGTCATGCATCCTGTTAACCCCTATTATGATTTACACCAGGGAAGGTAAAGGAAATCCCTCACCAAATCCCCAAGGTCACCCCATCGACCTGTTGCACCAAAAAAAGAGTTAGGAAACAAAAAAATAGCTAAGTGTCAAGCAAATCCAAGCTATATGACCGAGCCGCAGTGAGAAAGTGAGAAAAAAACAAGGCAATGGGGCTCTTCCGCAGAAAAACTAGCAATAAGGGCTTCTTCTGCAACCAAAGAAGGTTCGACGGCTAGGATTGAACGGCAGGATCAAATCGATGGTTGACAATGCGTTCCACAAGCAGGGACAAGAGATTTTTCCACTTTTTGCAATCCCTTCGGTCTGGTGTCCCACAGTCTGCATTACGGATTGTGGATTAGGGAAAAGCAATTTTTCGAGGATGTAAAAATAGGGTTTCCGAGTTCCGCATCCCGTGTTGCAGATTGCAGATTGTGGAAAGATGATTTTCTAAGGGGCGAAAAAGTGAGTTTCTGAGTTTCTCATTCCGCATTGCGGATTACGGATTGTGGAAAGGAAATTTTCCAAGAGGCACAAAGGCATGTTTCCGAATCCCTCATTCAGCATTGCAGATTGCAGAAAGGTCATTTTTCAGTGGGCATAAAATCGATTTTTTGAATCCCGCAAT
The DNA here is from genome assembly GCA_027924585.1 of Larix kaempferi. Lineage (NCBI taxonomy): Eukaryota > Viridiplantae > Streptophyta > Pinopsida > Pinales > Pinaceae > Larix > Larix kaempferi. The sequence goes on along the minus strand of BSBM01000361.1, from coordinate 8,276,349 downwards.
TTGCATTGCGGATTGCAGAAAGGTCATTTTTCAGTAGGAACAAAATCGAGTTTCCGCATCCTGCAGTCTGCATTGTGGATTGTGGAAAGGTAATTGTGGATCAAAAGAATTTTTGCAAAGAAAATCGTTGTCACAGGGAATGAAGATTTTCACAGAAAAATGGCGCGTTTGAGAGCGGCGAAGGGTCTTGTTTCAGTTACCTTTCCTAATCAACCTAAAACAGCCTGATCGAAAGGACAAGCAGGTGGCTTCCGCGGCCCAATGGTGCACTGCCAGCACATGAGTTTCCCATCATCACGTCTAGTAGAATCAAGGTGCCCTGATTCGAGCGGCTCAACTCGCATAGCCCCATCATTCCCAGTCCGAGTTTGTTCTGAATTAGTTACTATATTTTGATGCTTGGTAATCCTATAAAGGAAGGAGAGGACCAAAAGGTTGGATGTGTTAGATTCAAAGAGATTACTTCTCTGTTCTTGTATTGAACTCGGCCTCTTAATTAAATGAGCAGACCCGATTCTGGAGCTTGATATTCCTGTGATGTGTGTTCTGATGTCTGTTATTTCTTGTGTATGTGATCTTTCTTTGTATTTTCATTGATTTTTTACTTCTCCAGTACCTAAAGATAAAGACTACATGGCCTGGAATTCATTCCCACATGCTCCAGATGCATATGACTAGGTATTCCACCCTTTTCCTCTTGAAGTTGCAGGTTAGAATTCATTTTCAAATGCTCTAACCTTGTGATGGAACTTGTTTCATTTTTCTGCCTTCACCCGCTGATTACTTTGACTTGAAAGAACCCCATCTACCTTTCCTCTTGTCTCTATAATTGTGGTATGAATCAGTCATTGGTGACAGTAAACTTACTGAAGTTGCCTCCATGCCCAACTGTCCTCCTGTTCTTAACCCCAACCAACCAAAAACCCCTTTTAATTCATTGTTTGAAGGTCTAGACACCACTTTACCAATAAACCAGCCAATTTTAAGCTATATCCTGTTGCTAGAAGCACTAAAGAGAGATCCCTCTCTGTGGTTGGAAAGGCTAGTTTCCTCCCACTAAAGATTGGTTTGCAACAATTACCTCATGGTCTTTCCTGCCACAACCTAGGAAAATATTGAGTGATAACACATCCCTTTTAACATACTTTGAACAAATATTTTGAACTCTTCTTTTCCATCCAAGTCAGACAAATCCTTTCTTCCTTGCATTTTTCCTCCAGTAGATTCCACCTCTTCTTCCACACAGGGTTCTTCAAGATTCTTTCCTTTGAGGAATGGAACTCTGGTGGGACTCATCACAATTTTTCAAGAGAATGTTCAAATGACCATGCTCTAATACCACTGTAATATCCCATATCAGGTTGGAGTTGATATTATGCAAAATTTTAAAAATTAGAAACTAGTTAACAAAACTAGTCGGAAAAGAGCTGGTCTAGGACACAATAAGATGACTCCAGGTTTATGAATTTGGGATATTTAGGATCTGAAAAATGTATGGGTGAATGTGCAAAATCAAACATATTAGAAACATGGCCAACTTTTGAGTCCTACGCACAAAGTACTGGGTCCATTTACATTTCAACAACAGTTGTCGGTGAGTTCTACTTTGAGGATTCCTGGGAACTCCAACATATGCATACTAGGATCAGTTGATTACACCTAAATGTAACCAGTGGTGTATATCAGACATTAAACTCCTAATTAAATGATGGACAATATTTAAAGGGAATTTGTGAGGTTTCAGGTGCGTTTGGGAGCAAAAAAGACAAGGGCACTATATTGGACTGCTCAACTAGTAGTTTTCCAAACTCTTCCAAACAGGATGAGATGTCTTTGAATCCTCGGGGAAATGGTTGGGGATGCTTCAATAATGTATCATTATTCATAAATGAACCTCGTATCATAAAACTGACTCATGCATAACTCTGAATTACAAAAGTGGTAAAACTAGTCAATAAAAAATGCATAAAGAGCTACTCTTCAAATTACTTGATCCAAATTGCCTCTAGAGATTACAAAATTAACTTCTCAATTATGTTAGGTATATGAAATGAATTTATTAACAAAATCAAGTCGACATTGTGGCTCTTTAATAGAAAATCAAAATACTTTCAACCATCAGATCATCAAGGGTTCTCCAATGATAGAGAAATCTTACAAAACTTGAGAGAACGAGTATGAGAAGTGGAGAAGAAAGAAAAGTGTTGCAATGGATTTGCAAGAAGGATGAAATTAAATATAGTAGATGCATATGTAGGTCACAATGGACTTCATGATCTTCTCAAGGCGCATTCACTGAAATAAACCACCTCCTCCAGATGTAATTCTCTTCACAAAACTCTCTCCAATGGCATTGTACCGAGGATCTCTATCTGGATGTCATAGATTATTCAATGACAGACTGATGCAGGCATGTAGATCAACATTCCATGGATCTAGATCTGATCATGGACAAACTGGAACAATAATGGCATTGGGGTTCATCTTCCAAACATTGGTTGAGGCACATCACTCAGCACTAAGTAGCAAAAGCTCTCACGACAAAATATAATTAAACAAAATATTTGAGAGGTGCACCTTAGCTTTCTTTTATAACTTAGGTAGCTTCCTTAACAATCCATCCACACGTGTGAGAGGTGAGGGTGCATTCCTTGAGATAATTAGCAACAATTCTACTTTGTAAAACTTGTCTGCTTTGTGTCTTTCAACTGAATTTTGCAAATGCGCCCTACTTAGCTTTTTTGGATGTTTCCTTCTTTTTCAAACTGGTTTCTTTTCTGCACTTTCTGCATTTTTTGACTTTCTCGCTTTGTGCTTTTGCCTGTTTTTTCTTGATTTTGTCAATTTCTATATTTTTATGTTGTCACCTTGCTTTTAGCCAACTCCTTGTTGTTTCTAAATTTTCCACTTGAGTAGGTGACATCCACCTTGTCCTCATGTGCCCTCCTATCCATGTGTACATCATTGATTTCCAAAAAATTGATTAATAATGATAAGGCATTAATTATAAAATAATTAAAATTCAAAATATTAAAATTATCAACTACTATAGGCCTTGTACCAAAATTCATCCCACTTAATTAATTATCCTCAATTAATTCTTCTTCCTAGACCCTTAAGGAATGGAGGGTCCAGGTCTTGACCAAATGGCCACTAGGGAAGGAACATGACATGGGAATATAATTCCAAACCTGCAACAAAACTGGGTTATGAGAGGTCCTACAAGTGTGTCTATGAAGGTTCCATGTGGGAACACTAGCCACAAGGTCTCAGTCGAGGATTTTGTAAAGTTGACCCCTATGTGTAAAAATTGCATATATCGTTACTAAGTAAAACCCTAGTTTCCAAAATAGACCTAGAAGATGATCAATAGGCCATGGACCAGGAGGAGAGGGGCACTCCTAGCATTATCTCGATGTCCTAAATCCAATGGAATCAATAGTTTCTTAATCCGAGAAATGGTCATCATTCTATGTCCTGTTCCAGTTCGCACCCAAAAGGTTTTCAGGGACACTTGTTGAATATCGACTGGGGGCATAGAATTCCAACTGTGCAAAAAATCTGGGTTTCGGGAGGTCTTTTAAGTGTGTCTAGGAAGGATCCACATGGGAACGCTAGACATAATCTCTCGGTCGAGGATTTTGTAAAGTTTACCCCTATGTGCAAAAATTGCATAGTCCCTTATTGAGAAAAACCCTAGTTTCTAAAATCGACCTAGAGGGGAACCCATAGCACTATCTCGATGTCTCGAATCCAACGGATTCAACAGTTTCTCTATCCGAGAAATGGTCACCATTATATGGCCCATTACAACTCACACCCAAAAGGATTTCAGGTACACTTGTTGAATATCGGCCGGGGGCATAGAATTCCAACCGTGCAACAAAACTAGGTCCTGAGAAGTCTTGCAAGTGTGTCTAGGAAGGTTCCACATGGGAACACTAGCCATAATCTCTCGGTAGAGTATTTTGCAAATTTTATCCCTATGTGCAAAAATTGCATAGACCCTTATTGAGGAAAACTCTAGTTTCCAAAATCGACCTAAAAGATGATCAATGGGACCATGGACCCGTAGGAGAGGGGCACCCCTAGCACTATCCTGATGTCTTGAATCCAACAGATTCAATGGTTTCTCGATCCAATCCATATCACCATTATATGGCCCGTTACAACTCACACGCTAAAGGCTTTCAAGGACAACTTGGTGTTTTGAAGATCTCCAAGTTTGGTAGATCCCATTGAGTTCAAAGGGATACTAAAATTCGTGTTCGATGTTTGAGGAACACCAAACTTGTATGTTTCCATTGCCCTTAGGTTTTTTAATAGTAATAGAAATAATATAATTCAAGGTTATATATTCTAGGTAGATGTCAAATACAGATGTTCGAAACATTCGAGATTTAACTATATATTTTTGAGACATTCGAGATTCAAATATAGATTTTTAGGCTACAAACTAGGGTTTATAGGATATGATTTGTATGATAGGGGTTTAGAGTACAAACTAGGGTTTCTTGGACTCTTGTACATGTCGGTAGCACAATGGCTTAGATACAAATGGATGCACATGAATATAGGAAGATTTTTTGCATGCATATATAGTTGCAGCATGAAGTTTTTTAGACACTTGTGCATACCTATGCATAATGGTTTGGATTCTTACAGATGCACATGAATGCACAAACTAGGGTTTTTTGGACTCTTGTGCATATTTGTAGCATAATAGTTTGGATTCAAATGAATGTACATAAATATACAAAGATTTTTTGGCATGCATATATAGTTCATGATGTTTTTTGGATTATTGTGCATATTTGTGCACAATGGTGTGGATTCAAGTGGATGCACATGAATGTATAGACTAGGGTTTTTTGGACTCCTGTGCATCTTTGTAGCACAATGGTGTGGATTCAAATGGATGCACATGAATACAACAAGATTTTTTGGCATGCATGTATAGTTTCATCCTAAAGAATTTTTTACTCTTGCGCTTAATGGTGCACAATGGTGTGGATTCAAATGGATGCACATGAAAGCAAAGACTAGGGTTTTTTGGACTATGGTGCATCTTTGTAGCACAATGGTGTGGATTCAAATGGATGCACATGAATGCACAAACTAGGGTTTTTTGGAGTCTTGTTCATATTTGTAGCATAATGGTTTGGATTCAAATGGTGATGGAGGTTTCTAAGGATTCTCTACTACCAGAACGTTACCGAGTATACAGAGAATCTATATACAAATTACCTACACGAACGTTTCCACTGTCCTCATTAAATTTGAGAGACAATTCAATAACCTTTAAAGCTGAACCGTTACAAAATAAACTTGGGTGATGTGCGGGAGGTATAATCAAATTTATGTTTCTAACTTGAAAATTTCAAGGGCTTTTCTCTTCAATCAGGGACATTAAACTTTTGAATAGTTTACGAAACTTTACTCGTTATTTCACATTTTTAAATATCAATCAGTACATTTTGAATCTACACTTTTTTCTTTGGGAGTAAGATTTAAAATAGGTTAACCTCCTAGAACTCAAATGACATTTAGTATGATTGGAAGTTTAGTTTTAATGGATAACTAACGTCATAATACTTTAAATAGATGTTGGTGTTATTTTAAAAAAAATATTTAATTATTTAACTAAGATTTACAATAAAAATGAGTATTCCATTATTTTTATATTGATAAGTGTTTATATTTATAATTTGTCGTAGAGTAGCAAATATGCTTTTCCTAAATTGGAGGATGACACAAGTGTACTATCCATATTGATTTTATGGACTTGGTTGCAATGGAAAAAAAGCAATTATAGAAAAAATATAAAAAAAAATTGGTAGCTTATGAATGAATAACTTGTAGCTGATGCATGGATAACGAATAATGAAGAACAAGTCACTTTTAACTTGTTCAAGACACATAACTTGCAACCTATTTGGGTTCACCAACGACAAGTTTAATGACTGTGCTAGTTAATTAAATTAAAAATTAGTTAAATTTTATACAAAATTGAAATTTTAAATAAAAAACCAAAATTTCCTATTATATTTGATTAAAATCAACATTATTTTTTCCAAAATTAGAATTCTTACAATTTTTTTGTAAATATTAATAAACCAAAGGAAACATCTATATTTATAACAAGAGCCACGAAGTGGCAATGTCCCAGACAACAAATTTAAGATTCTTTGCAACTGAGGAAGAATCAAATGCACTTAGAGTTAAAACAAAATTATGTTAAAGATTCAAACAATTAGAATTAGAGATAGACAATAAATTTATTAAGTTAATAAAGTCTCATTGGCTTATTAGCAAATAGCCCAACACCACTCAAATGATGCTTAGATCCCCAAGTTTGGAGGTATGCATTGCCTTAGATTATGATAGTTTGTAAAGCAACATACTTGGTAGATAGGAAGTAATAAAAACATCAACAAAAAGCTAGCCAAGCTAAGAAGCAATTTTTTTTTATATTTTTTTGGTTATGAGAAATCTTTACTTTTCTTTGTATATTAACATGTTGGATTGCAAGTTTCATTTAAATATATTTTCTTGACTATTATATATTAAATTAAATTTTAAATTTTAAAAATGTTATTTTTTAATAATTAGTTAATATTATTATTTTCATGTGTTTTACATATAATTATCAATTATAAAAAATAATTTTAATAATTAAAAATTAAAATATATTTTATAATAATGATTTGTTTGCTAATACTAATTGGAAAAAGTAGAGCTATCCCTCAACAATGAAAACACAACATTTATGCACCATTATATCAATTTGTCAATAATCCAAGAAGATTCAAAATTAGTTATTAATATTTATACAAATATTACTTTTAAATCTTGTCATTTTTTAGTAAGATTATTTTATAAATATCAATTTTAGATTAATTTGACTCCACTTAATGAAAAAAAGGAAAACTACCAATAATAAAAACACAACATTAATATGACATTATATGAATTGATTGAATTATTTTATCAACATATTTTTTTTTGTTTCACATCTTTACACCATCAAAAATAATGTATTCTTAACTAACTTATAAGGTTTTTCCACGTAACAAATATATGAATGACAAGGGGCCAAGCACTTAACCTTTTTCTACATACCAAATTTTGGTTAAATGAACCTGAGGTCAAAATGAATGTATAATGATCGAAATAAATTTTAAAAAAGCTATAATATGCATTGAAGGAGCTTATATAGTATTTTAAAAAAATTACAAAATTATATCCATTTGAGTATGACATGATTTGAATAAAAAATACAAAATGTCGAACATTCAAATAATATCGTGTACCGGAATAGTGCACATACTCATTGTAGAGGAAATAGTTTTCATTTCAACACCAAAAAACCGGAATGTTTTTTCTTTGTAAAGCAATATGTTACCAGGCAATACTAATGAACGTAGAAACCCGGGCTAAGAAGAAATTAGTCGACAAGTGTTTACAGGCTGGGGTCTGCCTCAACTGTGTTCCAAGTTATAATATTGAAAACATATCAAATTAATTGATTGAAAAAGCAAACGAGCCACATAGTACATAGAATTGCAGATCGCATTATGCATGCAACTTACACGTTGCAGGCTACGATGCCATCAAATGTTCAACAATATGCGCAAGTTCCCATATTTTGGAAGTTTCCAGGAATTTGTGGTAAATGCTACAGGTACCTTTCATGTGAAACTAGTAGATAAATACTAACTTTAAATATTGAACATTTACAAGAATCACTAAATTTTATTTTTGGAATGGCCTGGAGCTGTAACAAGCTCTGGGTACAGACAGCAAATACCTTGAATAAATTTGTTCCTAAAATGGATCTGGTATAAGTATATAGAATGAATATTTTTTTTTGTGAAGCTCTAATTTTAGTAAATATGATTCTAAATAAATTTGTTCCTACAATTGATTTGGGATAAGTATATAGAATGAATATGTGTTTTTGTGAAACTCTTACTTTTAATAAATATGATGCCTTTCATTATGAGAAACCATCCATTGCTATAAAGTATAATGCAAAAGCTAGAAAATGAATACCACGAAGCTGTACACAAGAAGACAAATCCAATTAACTCCAATTTCAAAAACAACAATCAATTGGATGAGCATTAAATCCTAGGATATTAAATCCTACGATAGCCATAACAATCTACGGCTATTAGCATATATAGAAGCCTCTATGCAAAGCAGAAAGGTGACTAAGGTATTATATCAGAATACACTTATTTTAATTGTCACGGAAAAAAAATTGTTTTGAAAGTAAACATCAATATTTTTTAATAACCAGCAAATACTAGCAAATATGCAATTAGCGTAAATGCCAGACAAACTACATTCTTAAATTGGACATCGATTACCATACAATTTTTTTAAACAAAACCATAAACTCAACTCAGCCCTCAGCTCAAGTGCATCAAGCAGTGGACAGGCAATGTTTAGGTCATTATTATGCTTCTGAAATATGTAGTTCAATAAAAAAAAATAGAAATGGAAATTCAAGATGTTGATCATGATCCCCCAAATCTAAAATAATGGCATATTTGATGCATTTCAACTTTCAAGGCTAAACTTCTAAACACTAAAATAACTGCAGAATGCAGAACTTGGAAAGCAGAAGGAAGAAACAAGGGAGAACCTAGGAATGGAGTTGATTTGGCAACAATAGGTAGAGGCTACAGGTCCCAATCATTCTCCATAGAAGGATTATATACTTGATAATGCAGTTATGTTCCACACGTCACAATCCCAAAATAGTCGACAAGTTCCTCCATATTGAGCTAATAATTGCCTCGATTTCATAATGACTTGTTGCACAGAAGATGAGACTGAAAACCCTATCGATGCTCCTCCTGCCTTGGGCTGCTCTACAAGTCACTTTAAATCACCCACGTTAAGAATTATACGATTAAATCCTACGATAACCATAACAATCTACGGCTATTAATGTGAAAATCCTCACATTAGATCTAAGAGATGATGTATACCTCACAAGAAAGTAATTGATTAAGCAAGAAAATAGAAGAAGAGTGCTCAATGCAGTATAATGAGCAATAGAATAATAATACAGTAGAACTCGGATAGAAGCAAAAATACTTCACACACACTAATTCATTAATCACAAATGGACAAATAAATAATACAATGCATGAGGAATTCGAATGCCTAAGGTGGCAATTCGAATTCCTTCATGGAGTGATCAAAAGATCATTGGAGTGTCATCGGAGCACAACTGGAAGTCTTCATCATCATCAGTGGAGTCATCAATGCTCAAGTAACTATCAACCATCAGTCAAACTGAGTCTGGTAGGTGTAACTGAGTGTAACTAAGTATAACTGAGTGCAACTAAGTATAAACTGAAGACAACTCGACTGGTAGGTGAAGAAGGGCGAGTTGCTTCTTAAAATCAAGGAAGAAGGGAACATTAAGCAACTGGAGGGCTAAAACGGATCAGTGAGAAGCTCTCGGGGGATGGCTAACTGAGGGCTAGGTGCTGGACTTATGACTGGAATGCATGCAAACCCTAAATGATGCATGCAAACCCTAAAAGTGCATGCATGATTGAAAATGTAAATGATCAAAATACTGGTGGGACTAGGATGGAGTATAGGAATATCCTAACACCCCCCCTTAATCCATCCTGGGCCCTGGTAACTAAGACCAAAGGCCACCCAATACAATGAATAATAACAATCAATAAACCAAGGAAATGGGGAAAACCTCATGGGAAAAATACCTCCCCTCAAAATAGATTGTAAGGCACACATAAAAAATAAATGCTCCAAACTCAAGCAGGTGTGATGCTTGGGCATATGTCTAGAGGTATCTTCTTCTTGGGAAGAAGTGGATCATGCTCAAAAAGCATGTGCTTATACTTGCTCTTCAGATCGAATGTGATGAGAACAAATCCAAAAGTATGAGGATGATCCTTGAACCTGTGATTCGAATCAGTTGAGGTAGGATCAAAACATGAATATGCAGATAGTCTTTTGTCTTCTCCTTCGAACCATCATGGGTGAGATTATGCCAAAAGGAACCATCAAATAATAATGATTGCTTGAAATCCAAATCAGATTTAAGACTTAAAAAACAGTTTCTTGAGATCTCCTTTGAACCAGCAGGGGTGAGATCAAAACCATCATATGTATGAGAAATTATCCCAAGTAGTGATTGCTTAGAATCCAAATTAGATCCAAGACTTGAATCATGGTTTCTTGAGATCTCCTTTGAACCATTAGAGGTGAGATCAAAACCAGTAATTGCATGAGAAATTATCCCTAGCGAATGGCAATGGCCATAATCTTCAATAACCTTCTGAAAGCATGAATCAATGATCATATAGTAGTAAGTAAGAGGTGAGTAATCAAGGAGAGCGAATGCATTACCTCCAATGGCTGAATTTACCTCTGAAACATTCATAAGATCATGATGCAAACCAATAGACTCTAGTGCAAGAGAGGATTCAGGACCTTCTGCAATATCTAGAGTGTGAGCTGGCACAAAAAGAGAAGAAAGTTGGAGCATGAGTGTAGAATCTGCAAGTTCTTTGTGGACAACTTCAATATGAGATGATACTGGTTCATGATCTAAGATATCATCAAGGAGGGCGAATGCAACACTTTGCTTTCTCTCGAATGGGTTTGGACCAATCCCTTCATTCTGTCTACCAAATATTTCATCCAGGTGGGCCCATAGCTCTTTTGGAGATTCAACATCATCAAGGGAATAGAATGCCAAGCTTCGAGACATAGAAACCATGATGGTTGCAATAGCTCTTCCACCTTCATTTAACCAATCAATCTTTTCTTCATAGGATTCGAACTCTCTTTCAAAACAATAATAAAAAAGATCATGTCTCTTCAAATATGCTATCATTTTTGGTTTCCATTCAACATAGTCGAATAGATAAATAGGAGGATCTTCTGAAAACATTGAAGTTGTAGAAGACCTACAAAAACAATAGAGAATATTTGCAACTGCTACTGCTGCAAGAATGCAAAAACTGTTGCAACTGTTGCACTCGAAATATTGGTAATAACCTACAAAAAAATCTCAAGAATTGAGACAAACAATACTCTCAACATGCTCTGATACCATGTGAAAATCCTCACAACAGATCTGAGAGATGATGTATACCTCACAAGAAAGTAATTGATGAAGCAAGAAAATAGAAGAAGAGTGGTCAATGCAATATAATGAGCAACAGAATAATAATACAGTAGAACTCGGATAGAAGCAAAAATACTTCACACACACTAATTCATTAATCACAAATGGACAAATAAATAATACAATGCATGAGGAATTCGAATGCCTAAGGTGGCAATTCGAATTAGCCTTCATGGAGTGATCAAAAGATCACTGGAGTGTCACCGGAGCACAACTGGTGTCATCAGAGCACAACTGGAAGTCTTCATCATCATCAGTGGAGTCATCAATGCTCAAGTAACTGTCAACCATCAGTCAAATTGAGTTTGGTAGGTGTAACTGAGTGTAACTAAGTATAAACTGAAGACAACTAGACTGGTAGGTGAAGAAGAGCGAGTTGCTTCCTAAAATCAAGGAAGAAGGGTGCATTAAGCAACTCGAGGGATAAAACTGATCAGTGAGAAGCTCTCGGGGGCTGGCTAACTGAGGGCTAGGTGCTGGACTGATGACTGGAATGCATGCAAACCCTAAATGATGCATGCAAACCCTAAAAGTGCATGCATGACTGAAAATGTAAATGATCAAAATACTGGTGGGACTAGGATGGATTATAGGAATATCCTAACAATTAAATCCTACGATAACCATAACAATCTACGGCTATTGGCATAGATAGAAGCCTCTAAAGCAGAAAGGTGACGAAGGTATTATATCAAAATACACTTATTGTAACTATATGGGAAAAAGATACTTCACCTACATCGGAGAGGTTGACATCCTCATCTGCCATTGATTTTGCCATTAATTTTCCCTCTGCAGATCCTTTCATCCCAATGCATCAACCAAGTCCAGATTGAGGGGGCGTATGAACAAGGAGACCATTTTAATTTCTCCGGTGCCTAAGGAAATATTAGAAGCAATAGACAACCATTTATTTTGTCTAATAGCGAGAAACACTGTAAAGCCACCTTGAATGCATTACATGTATCCGTTTAATAAAAACTTACTTTCACACTTGCTACTCAATTTTTCCAAACAAGTACAGAGATCTGCCAAATCGCAGCATTACAGAGCAATCTACAGAATGAAGTATATTTATAGCAAGCATGAGGCTCCTATGAGTGGCAGGGCTTTTGACTCAATGCTTACTACATAACGCCATTGTTGCATTCTCACCCTCGCCATAAACTCATCACGATACATAGTGAACTCCTATGAGCTTAAATTCTCAGATTTTTCACTTCAAGAAGTTAGAAAACTATCGCCATTGAAAATCCATTCCAATGTCAGTCCAAGTTATCGAGCAAGATATTCACAAAAGTGCCACGAACCATTTTCTAACATCTATTTCGAATTCATCAAAATTAAATGGTGTAAAATATCTTTCCTTGAGAAATTTTGTCCTGCATTTGACCTTGATAATGGTGGCCGGTATAAAGCTCAGCGGTTGAAAATTAACCCCCTTTCCTATCAGAAAATTATTGTGTAGCCCCTCTGTCGCATCCATCACATCATCATTTTTCTATACCCCGCAGCAAAGGGAGAGACGAAGACCATTGATCCATCAATTTATCCATAAGCAGTTACAAGGTCTATTCCTGGTCTAGGTGCATATTCATATCTAGCTCCGGAGCCTCTAGATCTTGTGTTATATGTGGTTTATCCGGTTTCAGGTGCATTCCTTCTAGTTTGATGAAATAAAGCCACAGCCCAAAATATAGTGTCAAATACAGATAAAGATCGAGCTGCAGTTCCATATTTGGGTGTGGATTCAGAGCGAAATACAGATCCTCTCATTAAAGATACTTCAATTGGGGTGTCCCCATCCTTTTAAACCTTTCCACTTAGCTTTATGATCTACTACAGTTGAGCAAATGCCCTGGCTAAGGACGATGCATCTAATTTCTTCCCACTGAACGAATCCTGCTCATTGTTGTGACAATCAAAAGAACGACGTCTATAACTAGAACGAGAAGATATTATCTTTTATTTGATCTCTGTCGAAGCAGAGCGTGACAAACTGGCTTGTGGCGCTAAGAACATCCATAAATACCCCTATTTAGTGATCGATAGATGATCACGATATGTACAAATGGCACATGTAAGGGTTTCCATAGATTGATGGATTCCCTCCGGATGTCCCAACATTAACACATTTCTTTTGAGAGATCAATTCCCATTAACATCAAAGCAATTTCTCCAGCGGCATGAAGCGAAAGGTATCACAGTGGCCACATTTGGGATTTTTTGTGACCAAATCCTGAAGCTCAGAATGCAGCTCGCAGCCATTTTCTTGGGCGGAGGAGGAATTTAGAGGTTGCGGGCAGGCCTGGAATTCGACAACTTGTGGAACGTTTTTTCCTTTTTGGAACGTGTTTGATAGTTAATTATAAAATTGAAACGTCAATTGTGATGGGCATGAAAAGATCCAAACCGTAGATTTGATGTTTACCACTTTGGATATGCCGTCATAAATTATAATACGTGTTTGAGGGAATCCTGTACTAGTTAGCCTAGACTAGTTATTACGCATAACATTGGCTGGCCTGTCCATAAATACATACCATTAACTATTTGATACATATCATAACTATTCTTACCTTCTCCTACCATTTCGGTTGTTGGTGATTTGTTGAAGATTGTAATGCACGCCAGTGTGTAATGTTAATGTTAGTGTCTCATGACTCATCTATTTCTCTCCTAGTGAGACGCGGCTGCCTGGGATTGAACCCCGCACCCACCGAATCCTATCTCAACTACAAGTACCTAGTACCCACCATTCCATTTAATTCTTGTTTTTCTTCATTGGGGCCAATTGGCTGTGTGTTTTAACAATAGGGTTTTTGTTGTAGTCTTCCGGGAGATAACAGGTTCAAATTTGTGGGCACTGAGGGTGGCCATAGAAGTTGGAGAAGCACTCTGCATAGAGACCCCAAGGTTGAAGTCCAGTGGAAGGAGGCTCTATTGTTTCGGTTCTACTGGAGGACATTCAAGTTCTACCAGTTGCCACCAAGCTTAAGCAAGTAAGCATTTGAAGCCATTCCAGGACCCCTCACAATTCCAATAGCTAAAAGCATTTGAAGTTTGAGATATTCCCATTATCATGTGATTCGATTTTGGTTTGAAATATTCCCATTATTGTGTAAAATCATTTTGGTTTTTGTGTTTATTTTAGAATAATATAGTCATGTACTTTTGCAAAACCATTTGTTACAGATGGGAAGGCGCCCGGACTTGGTGGCATTGGAGTGGAGTTCCAGTTGCAAAGGTAGCCAAACCAAAGATAGGCCGGCTCATAGCATAAAGGCTGGCATTTAGGTTGGGTTTTTAAGTTCCTTACCTTGAGTTGAAGATTCTGTCTAGCTATGACATATATGCCTTCCTAGAGTAATGACAGGTAACGCTTACGCTGCCTAAAATTTTTAATACTTAAGTATCCATTTGAAGTTACATTTGGTTCTTTCCTTTTATAAGGTGACAGATTCTAGTGCATATCAACACCAACCCATTGCTTCTAATCGGTGCATTCCCTAGTTTCTTCATTGTTTTAGCGAAGGTTCCTGCAGCTCGAGTTGGCTTTGCGCATTGACCTGGATTACATTCAATATTATGTACCCATGTTCCTATACCTATATCAGTTGATGGTATGCAACATCCGGTAAAGTAAGGCCTTAAGGTCACTTGCCATAGAGTGAAAGCCAGTGCCTTAGAGTATGCCCTAAGGTAAGAGCCATAGTTTCGTTCAAGCACCTTAGTCAGTTCCATGGAGTAAGGTCTTTCTTTCTTACTTTCCTTAGTCCTTGGAGTAAGTTCCATGGACACTTGCCTACTGGCTTTAGTATTAACCTTAGTCTCCATCCATTTAGACTTCCAATTGTGTTGTGTTTGTTACAGATGGGAAGAATTTTTTTTAATTGTTTGACAGTTCTGAATTTGCATAAAACGTAAAAGGAAAGGCATGAAAAATCCAAAACCGTCATCAAATTTCAGTTTGACAAGCAGAATAGTTTTGAAATTCCGGGCCTGGTTGCGGGTATGAGTATGCATCTACTGACAAATTCTTGTGGAATGAATTCTCTATAATTTGCAATATGATGTGACTCTTGTCGAAATACATTAATACTAGCGGTTTAAACTATTTCAACTGCCCCACTGGTATTCAGATGTGAAGGTATGACATGCCCACCCACCCAATTCAATGGCTTTCTTGGATGGTGGCTTGACGGGTGTAGTTGTAAGCCTTTTCAATTCGATGGCTTTCTTGTTTGGCAGCCAGGTCGATGTAGCTACATAAGCTCTTTTAATATATTTCGCCTTTCCAAAAAAAGCCATTTAACAGTCAGCTTCGAAGAACTAATTCCTTTGGAGCGTGTGCACAGTGTCTGTCATCTTCCCAGGATCTGACGACCTGCGTACAGTCTGAACAATATTAAAAACCTTCTTACATCAGCCCGCGGCCCTCTCCCGGGCACCAAAAAACGACAATGACGTCAATCCCTGCAGCCAATAAAAGTTTTTTAAAATCCTTTATAAAATTCGAATTTTATAAAATATTAGTCCAACCTTTACCCAAACTATAGGTAGAGAAAAAAAATTATAGGCTAGAACCCAAATTAATAAGCGTTCAACGAAACATACATAATCCCCTTCGAGGACCTAATAAAAAGAATCACTTTTCATTTGATTTGATTTAATATTAATGAATAGATTTTAAATTTACTAAACTTTACTTTCCATTTATCAATACTAAAATCATTTAATTATTAAATATCAATTTGAAAATCATATACTATTGGTTAAGTTATTACAAATTTGTACTGTCATCATTTATTTCAACGAAATTTCTATTAACCATGGAAACAATTCCACGCCTATAACGCCTAATCTACTAAGGAAACGAACCCCAAATCCATTTTAAAGGCCAAAACTCTTCCACCTAATATACTAAGGAAAACGAAACTGAAATCCATTTTAAATGCCACAACTCATCCACTAATGGTGAGACAAGGGTTAAATCCATGAGTAGCTGGCCGAAAAACCTTACTATTCGTACCCAACCACATTATCGAGAAATGATTCTTAGTGTTTATAAACCTTTTAATTTTAAATTAAGAATGTTTATGTACGTATGCAATTTTAAATAAAAGGTTTGATCTATTTCTTTCTTACATCCTTTAGATTTATTATGATCATGCTATCGAAAAAAAATTCTTTTTTAATGATATTCGTTTTCCACATTTTTTTAATGTGAATAATTTTTTAATATGAATGGAAAAATATAATTGTAAAATTTTAAATTTTTATTAACTACTTATTAGGATATTTAAATGTGCCAGTTTTAAAGTTTAATGAGTTAATTTAATTGATTTGAATAGATTATTTTAAAGTAAAATTAGTATTTAAATTTTTTTATTAAAATTAATTATTAAATTATTTTAAGTATAATTGATGATAGTGAGGGTGATGGTGATGGTGGTGGTGGTGGTAGTAGTTAACAACCATTGAGATCAACTTTAGTTTATCAGACTTTAAGAGAAAGTTAGGGAGGTTTCTAATGTGGGTATATGCAGGGCAGTCTAAGAGAAATTGACTTTCATCCTCAATGTTCATAGTCTCACAGAGATGGCAAATCCTTTCCACCCATGGTGTTTTAGGAATTGTCCAACATTGTGTTTCACTATGAAGCTCATGAGAGTTCGTTCTTATCTTGGCTGTATTAATTTTCTTCTTTGAACTAGTTAAACCAGATAAAGCTTTTGATCTTCCAGATTAGGTTTAATGACCTTCTTAAAGTATCTTAATTTCTCATCCTATAGATTCTCTTTTTGGTTTCTATCATGAATAACATTTTTTTGTATTTCTAATTAATGCCCATTTTCCTTCCTTCCTAGCTTCTTTTACCTTTTGAACCTCATTTCTTAATTCGGCTTGGTCTTCTGGAATGAGATCTTCATTTATAAATATTTTGGATCCTTTTAGACTTGAGGTTTTGCTGAATATGCCATACTTATGATCAGTAGAGCTAACTTTGATTCTCATAAGCCTCTCTTTATTCTCAATTAATTTCCCAAACCTCTTAGCTTCTCTGAGGTAGGTTGTTTCAATTTGTAGCATATTATGTAGTTCCGCCTTGACTACAACTAGCGCAAACTCGTGTCTTTTATTTTAAATTGAAAATTATGAGTTTCAAGGCTCGTTTGTTGCACCCATGGTCTAATTCTAACAACTTATCCATTTCTTCCTTAATAGATTTGACATGTAATTGACCGTCTAGACTATTGATGGCCATATTTTTAGTTACATTTTCTTCTAGCTCTTTAATCATGTCCTTCAATTTAAGATTTTCTAACGTATCAGCATATGTTTGTTGGGTTCACTGGTTGGTTTGTTGACTTTGTTTTTCCATTACATGTAATCTAGACTTAGATAATATCTTCATCTTATTCTCCATCACTTTGATCTTATTGTCTATTTGTTTTTGAATCTTGTCTTCAAAGGATGCGAAATTATTATTGAGCATGGTTGTGCATGTTTATTTTCCAGCGTGGAAGCAAATTTATTATCAATGATGGTTGCAAATTTATTTTCAAGCAAGGCTGCAGATGTATTTTCAAGCATGTGTAGTCTAAATATTCTACGTTTTCAACCTTTTCCGAGCATATTTTTCGTCTTATTTTATTTGATGTTTGGTTGGAAATCTTTAAAAAATCTTAGAATCACATATATTAGCTATGAAAATTGAATAATTTGGGTGCCATGGGGGGTATTCAAAGGTGCTAAATCTATTAATAGATTCAAAAACACAATTTAAACACTTCCAAATTTGGATTTCACCAAAAAAAATTCTCGATATTCTTGAAGGATAGCCATCGACACTGCCATTTTTATTTCCTTTGTTTATAGTTTTGTATATGTGAGTTTCTTTTACGTTGTTCATTAAAACCAATTCTCGATTTGATGTTTTGAAATGGCAATCCGAATAAAGTATTACATTTAAAATTTTGATTGCATAAAAGAATGGGCGAACTTTGAAATCAAGTTCAAACACGCCAAATCTTGTTGAAAAATTAGCTCAGACATTTCACGTGTGTGGAGAAATATTCTAAGATTTGGCTCAATAGTCATATTGACAAAAAAAATCAAGAGTTTCATTGGTGAAACATTTAAGGTCCATTTGATATAATAATTTTCCAAACGTCGATGAGAAGCTTCCCGTTCTATCGACAAAATATAAAATGAGGCAATTTCCTTAAAAACTATATCAATTTAAGAGACTTAGCATAGTAATGGGAAGATTGAAACTGAACAAAAAAAAATGATGTAAACTTGAAACAAAAGATATAAAGTCAAAATTGATAAAGTCATGTTCATCTATATAAAATTAGAAGTTTTGGTACTTACAGAAATATTTATGGAACTTTTATCACATGATCTGGCCATATGTATAAAAGTAGTAGTATGAATTTTTTGAAAGTGTGTTTCACCAAAGTTTAGAGGGTTTTGCAAATAAAGCTAGTAATATTCACCTGGTTTAGTGGTCAATATAAATTTGCAGGTTCATTTTTGTAACAGAATCAATTTTGCAACTTTTCCATGTAGGGATTTATTGTTTATGCAACTATGAAACAAATAAAGACTGGACAGTATTAGTCATCATGAAGTTCACATTACATAATTGATGGTTCTTGCTTCTAGTACACTATCAAATAGGTGTTGGAATACCTCATGATAGTTGATGCTTCCAAAGTTGTCAGTAAATTCGTGCTCATCTGATATCAAAATCATACAGCAGAATATTTAAATTATAATTCGGAATACCCATCCTGAAACTAATCCCGGTGACCAGAAAACACATCTAGAAAGCATGGAATATTATAAAAATATGTGAAGAGAAACACATTTAAATGTGGAAAAATGGCACTGAATTCATCAATAAAATAGAGGTTGTAAACAAAAAAACCCAGCAAGATATGAACTGCAGCCCTCCTGCTTGATTTGCAAGCTTGCCAACTTGTATCTACAGGTCCAACTCCATTAAGTAACCAGCATGCACATGAGAGGCCCCAATAGCAATGACATGTACATCCTAGTAAAGGAGCCATGCCGTAAAAAAATTGTCAGCTTAGCTTACTACCTTAAATTTCCAAAAACCACAAATGAAATGCACATAGTAAGTTACCTATACACTTCAGAGTCGGCCAACCAACACATTGCAAGTCACCTTTTAGTGTCTTCACCGGATGGACCACAACAATCCTAACAAAAGTAGCCAAATTATTATGCCAGGTAGTCAAATATTAAATTTAAACATACAATTTATAGACCAGGATAAATTATCCTTACATTTTATTTAAAATGCATATCAACTAAATAGAGTAACTGGTTGAATAGGTGGGTACATTATTGGTATCCTTTCCCATCATAGAATCATACTTGAGAACTGCAATGAGAATGTAGCATGAAATGCAATATTAAGGTATTAAGGTTCAGAAACTGCTTCTCAAAAAAATTATGATCCCAAATTTGTACAGTCAACTATCCCACTCCTCCAATGCTTATCACACAAATTTTCTTGCACTCTACCTTCTTGATATAATAATACAAGAGTAATAAATATTATACATTTGATTTGTACAGGAAAAAGGGTAAAACCCACACCTCAAAAACCATTGTTCCTAAAACCCCTCTTAACCTACCAGCAACATACATCTTTATATCGAGTTACACATCTGGAAAGACTATCGATATACACAGTAAAATATACTACTGGACTACCTGGATAGGATCTCACAACAAAATAATGGAATTCTTCCAAACAACTAGGAAATCCAAAAAAACTGAGTGTGGCAAGAACCTCTTCAGAAATGATAGCCTGAGGATTCCCAATACCTGCAAATTCATGGGATAAGCTTCAGATTACATATCAGATCTCTGAAGAGAGAGTTTTTTAGTTTCTCCTAAATAAATATCCTTCACGTATAGTTAAACTGCAGTGAGATAAGCGACCTACGATTTAGATACTTTAGATCCAATGTGAATAGAATGTTGAAAAGCACCGAAAAAACAATCATAGCTCCAATACTGATCCAGTACCAATACCCAGAGGTGAACATGCCTCTGCTTTTCAAAATTTCTTTCCCAATGGTCGGTTCATCTATGTTAGGATCATCGTTGGGCTGCACAAAAGACATCAGTCATGCAATAAGATGGAAACGTTGAAACCCAGAAACTAGCAATGAGTTATTGAGGATGTTATTTCATTTATTTCGTGTTTTAGTTTACCATGATCCAATGCTTGTCTAGATATTCATTGATGGCTATTGTATCCCCCAATCCACCATGGATGAAGAGAATCTGCAATACCCAAACCATGCCAATATTGATGTTATTCACTGAGATTCTATGCTGAAAAATGCAAATTTGAAGGGTTATGGAAAATAAACCTTTAGAAATGACAAATCCTCCCAAGACAAAAACTAGCAGCAGTACTAAGTTTTCAAATGTGCCTACAATGATCAGCGTTCATCCCACTGATGCACTGAAATGGAAAAGTGACAAGGACATCTGGTGTGCCCAGAAAAGTAGCAGGAACTTCTAGAAAAACCTGACAAAAGATCATAAAGGTGATTATTAGAGTTGAGCATCATGAACATAAGATAAATAACTTGCATTCTGAAACAAGAAGAGTGTGTCACTCACCTGCTTGTTGATGGTACAAAATCTACCACATAGTAATTTAAGGTGATCCATATTCCCGATTCAAGGAAATATAAAGGGATTGTCAACACCCAAATGGACAAGGAAAATGCCCAGGTAGGGTAGAATTTGCTTGTAGTATACCAGTAGCCTGGAAACCGTCATAGCCAAGCCTGCCATTCCATTGAGCATCACATTAACAAGACGAAAAAAAAGGAGACCAAAGTACTTGTTTCCATCTGCAACCATTTTTTGTTTCATCTTTGTCCGCAAGAATACTGTCATGGTGATAGTTGCCATGATTGATATCTGGGTAGTCTTGAATATAAATATGAACGAATTTCGTTTCAAGAGAAACCATTCTCTATAAAAGCAAGCTTTGAATAGTTCCCTCTTGCTGATACCATACTTTTCAGTGGCCAAAGCGGTAGGATGACTTCTCATTTTACCAAATGGAACTCCTAACTCCTCAACAAGTTTTCGACCTACATGAAATGGACTGAAAGATTCTGCAAATTCTTTGACTGGAACATAGTGATATGGATTATTTTTATTGGTACAATATTGTTCTTGGTCCTTTCTAGATGTCACCTACAACATTGTACCTCAGCCCGTGAATTAAATATTGTGAACTATTTCAACATGACAAGAAGTTCAGCCTTTTCATTTCAATCTCAAGCAAGATTAACTTCCCCTGGTTAAAATGCAATTAGCAAAAATGTATTTCAATCTCAGCCGACATGAACTACCCTCCACTTAAATGCAAAATCTTTCACATGTCATTTTGATCTTGAGGTGGTGGCGCTCAGGGATTAAACCCAACTCCATGAACTTTAGGTACCTACTTTCCCACCGTGGCTTGGAGTGCTATGTATCCCCTAAAAAAAAATCAACAGAATGAAACACTACAGGCATTTTGGGGAGTAGGTGTTGTTGCAACCTGTAAGTGGCTTGGGAAAACCTAGTTCAATTTGTTGAAATATTGTAACTTCTAAGAATATTATATTTGTACTTTATTCTGGAGATGTTTCATTCCTCTGTAGAGACCCTATTGTATGTCTGGATATGTTTATTCCCCCAAGAGAATGTGGTTACTAGGGTTAGTAGATCTCCCATGTGGGGTCGAACCTAAGTTAGTTGTTTAGGGGTTATTAGACTCTCTTAGGAGAGGTCGGCCCAGTTAGGGTGAAAAGTCAGTTAGAAGATGAGTATAAATAGAGGAGGTGTGTTCCTCATTTATCGCCCATTCACTCACTTGTGTATTGCGCATAGGAGAGAGAGAGAGAGATCTGCATAGGAGGAGGAGGAGCTCTTGTTTTAGGACTACATATTTTGTATTGGTTGATTATCTATATTAAGGAAATCTTTATTAGGTTTTCTACCCCATGAGGGTTTCCCAGGGTAAATCTTTGTCTATCTTGTGATTGTGTTTCTTTCAGTGATCTTGCTTGGAAATTTAGGCTAAACTTAACATGGTATCAGAGCTAGCTTGAATAGGACATCTTTCACATGGTGAAAATACCTCTCTCTCCTCCTCTGGTGAAAATTAGGGTTTCTGCAAAAGTTGGAATTTTTGGATTCTGAGAGCATGGATGGATGCTCCTCCTCAAAATCGAAATTCTGAGCCCTAGATCGAACTTTTTGAGTGGGTAGAACCCCGGGCTTTGTCAAACCCTAGTTTGACTTCTAGACCAGAAAACTAGTAAACCAGAAAAACTACGCACTTGTGCACCAGTGAACCAGAAAAGCTGCGAACCTATGCACCAGTAAACCAGAAAAAGTGCAAAGGAGAAAACTAGAAATTCTGTTACAGATCCAAAAGTTGCTGATCAAATTTGAAGGGTGAAAAGTTGAAGTTTCCAGAAGCAGAGTACGCCAGTCATCTCAATTCAAATAAGCACATCTCCTGGTAAGATCTATTCTATATTTTGAGAAACCTCAATTTTGTGACCCCTGGATAAGATGGCTCCAAGCACTAAGCTTGAAGACAATCTATAGGGTATAGAGAATTTCTGAGCATGGAAATATAGGATTGGTCTCATCCTTGAAGAGAATGATCTTGCCCAATATATCAAAGATGAGGTTGCAAAACCTGAGGAAGATGAAGCCAAAGAGAAGTATAAGAAGGACTTTATTAGGGAAAAGTGAATCATTGTTGATTCTATCAAGGACCACTTGATTCCCAAAGTGGCATCCAAGAAGACTCCAAAGGAAATGTATGATTCCCTAGGAAGAATGTATAAAGGGAGGAACATCAACAGAAAGATGAACTTAAGATCTCAATTGAAGAGTACCAAGATGAATCAAGGAGAATCTATTCAAGATTACTTCACAAGGGTATCCCAGTTCAAAGAACAACTAGAATCAATTGGAGACAACCTTGATGAAGATGAACTAGTCATGACTACCCTCAATGGTCTCACTAGACCTTGGGACTCATTTATCCAAACCATGTGTGCCAGAAAAGAAAGTATGAAGTTTGATGTGGTATGGGAGGATTGCATTCAATAAGAAGCTAGAGTAGCCAATAGAGAAGCACTACTCAAAGAATATGATCAAGCATTGGCCACTCATAGCAAGAGGAGAAGAAGTCAACCAAAATTCAAGAAGGGAAACCACAAGGAGTCTCAACCTCCACATAGGTTTCAAAAGAGAAGAGGAGCAATTTCAGGAAGAGATCTCTCCTCATTTCAATGTTACAGTTGTCACAAATTGGGACACCTTGCTAGAGATTGTCCTTTAAAGAAGAAGAAGGGTATTCATCATAAAAGACATCAAGCACATCTAGCAAAAGATGATAGTGAAGAAGAAGAAGAGGAAAATCCTCAAAAGAAAAGAACTAGAATAGAAGATGAAGATGCAAAAGAGTATGTTCTATTATCTGCAATCTCTGGGTCTGTAACACATGGAGAAGATACATGGCTTATTGATAGCGGTGCTTCAAAGCACATGACAGGAAAAAAGAATACTCTTTCAAAACTTGAAGAGAAGACCTCTCCATAGAAGGTATCTTTAGGAGATGACTATCAATATCCCATCCAAGGAATTGGTGAAGCAAGCTACAAGCTTGATTATGGAACTCCATTGAAGATGAAGGAAATATTATTTGTACCAGGTTTGAAGAAGAACCTCCTTTATATCTCATATTTAGATAAGAAAGGTTATAGGGTTGCATTCATAGATGGAAAAGTACTCATGTGGCCCAAAGGAAAATCAATTGAGGATGCAATTGTTATTGGTGAAGAGGAAGGAGGTCTATACAAACTCAAGGGTCATCCAAAAGTTGCCCTTGTTCATGAAGCCACTAGTCCAAGTGAGCTATGGCATAGGAGGCTTACTCACATTAACCACAAAGCACTACCTCATGTGAGCAAGGTAGTCATAGGACTACCATATTTAAAGATTGATCATGATGGCACATGCAAAGGATGTGCAAAAGGGAAGAATATCAGGAACCCATTTCCACAGAGTGAAACAAAGACTAAAAGTACTTTGGAATTGATTCATTCAAATGTATGTGGACCAATGCCCTCCACATCCTTGAGTGGATATGAATATTACCTTACATTCATTGATGACTACTCAAGAAAGACTTGGATATATTTCCTAAAGGGAAAAGATGAAGTCTTTGGAAAATTCAAGGAATTCAAAGCCTTGATAGAAAATCATTCAGAAAAGAAGATCAAGATACTCAGGACAGATAATGGTGGAGAATATACTTCAAAGGATTTTGAAGTCTTTTGTAAAGAAGCTGGAATCAAGAGGGAGCTAACCACTCCCTACAATCCTCATACAAATGGTCTTGCGGAAAGAAAGGATAGAACCACTATGGAAGCAGTAAAAACAATGATACATGATTAAGACCTACCTATGTATCTATGGGTTGAAGCAGCCAAGACAACAGTCTATGTGTAGAATAGATTATATGATAGTACTCTTGAATTCAGGACCCCAGAAGAAGTGTTCATGGAGAAGAAGCCTGAGGTAAGCCACCTCAAGATATTTGGATGCCCAGTATATATTCACATTCAAAAAGAAAAGAGAACTAAGTTGGATCCTTCTGGAAAGAAGGGAATATTTGTTGGATATTGTGAAACATCCAAAGCATTCAAAATATACATCCCAAGATTCCATCATATGGAAATTAGTAGAGATGTGACATTTGATGAAGAGGCAGCTCTCAAGAGATCTAGGAAGTGCCAGTATGAAGAAGTATATGAGGAAGATGCACCTCCTAGAATTGCAAAGGATGCACCCACCCCTGAAGATGTAACACCTGAAGACCATGACATGATAGAAGAAAAAGAACTCCATACCATAAACATATCAAGAAAGTGAAAGCCAACATGGGCAAGAGACATTATACTAGGAGCAGAAAAATATGGAGGTCCTGTAGAGTGAGCAAGAAACCAAAGTCATTCTCCAACTATATGGCTTTGATGTGTGATCTTGTAGATCAAGAACCCACTAGCTATGAAGAGTCATCTCATAAGAAAGAGTGGGTAGAAGCAATGACAGAGGAATACCAGTCAATAATGAAAAATGATGTTTGGGATATAGTTCCCAAACCAAAGGATAAGAGTGTGGTATCCTCCAAATGGATATACAAGATAAAGCATGCTGTGGATGGTAGCATTGAAAAGTATAAGGAAAGGTTTGTGGCCAGAGGATTATCTTAGAAAGAGGGAATTGACTATGAAGAGAAATTTGCACTAGTTGCAAGGTACACTTCCATTAGAACCATCATGGCACTTGCATCCGTGATGAAGTGGGAATTACACCAAATGGATGTAAAGACAGCTTTCCTTAATGGTGTGATTGAGTAGGAAGTGTACATAGAACAACCACAAGGATTTGATGTTGAAGATAGAAGAACCCACATATGAAAACTAAAGAAGGCCTTGTATGGGTTGAAACAAGATCCCAGAGCTTGGTATGGAAGAATTGACAGTTTCTTGACAAGCTTGGGCTTTACCAAAAGTAGAGTTGATCCTAATCTTTATCTCAAATTTATGGATGATGAACCTGTCATATTGTTGCTTTATGTGGATGATCTATTTATGACTGGAAATGAGAAACAAATTGTCGAGTGTAAGAAGAAGCTCTCTACAGAGTTTGAGATGAAAGATCTCGGATTGATGCATTACTTCCTAGGTTTGGAAGTATGGCAAGGCCCAGAAGGAATATTTATCAACCAAGGAAAGTATGCGGTGGAAATATTGAAAATATTTGATATGTTGGAATGCAAAGCCATGGCCACTCCCATGGATTCTAGCTTGAAGTTGTTAGTTGATGACTCATCAGAGTTAGTAGATGTAACTCTGTACAAATAGATTATTGGGTCATTGATGTATCTGACGAATACCAAGCCAGATATATGCTTTGTTGTGAACACCTTGAGTCAGTATCTAGTAGAACCTAGACGTGTTCACCTGATTGCTGCAAAGCATGTGATGAGGTACCTAAAGGGTACGATAGAATTTGGTCTATGTTATCTTGGAGATCATGACTTTAGATTGTATGGCTACACAGATGCTAATTGGGAAGGAAGTATATCAGACAGGAAGAGCACATCGGGAGGATCTTATTGTCTGGGATCTGCCATGATATCGTGGTTTAATAGGAAGCAGTCTAGTGTGGCTCTCAGCACAGCTGAAGTGGAATATATTGCTGCTTGCTCTACTAGTTGTGAAGCGATATGGCTTTGGAAGTTGTTATCAGGACTATTTGACTTAGAGATGGACCCCACTGTGATCCTGTGTGACAACCAGAATTGTATCAAGATGACAAAGAATCCAGTGTTCCATGATAAGTCGAAGCACATAGAGATCCGATATTTTTATATACGGGATATGGTGCAGAAAGTAGCTATCAAGCTCGAGTATGTGAGCACTGACGAACAAGTTGCTGATATATTGACCAAACCTCTGTCTTGAGTAAAGTTTGAGTATTTCCGAGACAAGCGTGGTGTCATTCAGAAGGACCCTCCCCGAAAGGGGGCGTGATATGGTCGATGATGATATTTGGATAATGGTATCGATGTCGATACCTATATCGATGATGAGATTGCCTATATCGATGATGAGGTCGATAATGAGGATATTTGTATTGATGAGGTCGACGATGAGGTTACCTGTTCCGACGATGAGGTCGATGATGAGGTTCCTATTCCAACGATAAGGTCAATGTGTGGTCCTTAGACTTTTTCTAAGTGGACGTGATAGGATTGCATCATCTCTGAATGTTTAGTTCAAAATGTACATGATAGGACTGCATCGTCCCTGAACATTTGGTTCAAAATGTGTGTGATAGGACTGCATCGTCCCTGAACATTTAGTTCAAAATGTACGTGATAGGACTGCATCGTCCCTGAACATTTGGTTCAAAATGTACGTGATAGGAATGCATCGTCCCTGAACATTTAGTTCAAAATGTACATGATAGGACTACATCGTCCTTGAACATTTGGTTCAAAATGTACGTGAGAGGACTGCATCGTCCCTGAACATGTGGTTCAAAATGTACGTGATAGGACTGCATCGTCCCTGAACATTTGGTTCAAAATGTACGTGATAGGACTGCATCGTCCCTGGACATTTGGTTCAAAATGTGCGTGATGGGATTGCATCATCCCTGAATAGTTGGTTCAAAATGTATGTGATGGGATTGCATCATCCCTAAACGGTTGATTCAAAATGTACGTGATAGGATTGCATCGTCCTTGGACCTATGTCCTAAATTGAGAGGGATTGACCATCCCGTAATTGGATCATGTGTGTTGCAGAGCATGCTGCTATGGTGATGCTGTTGATCGAAAGATCCAGATGATGAGGCTATTGATTGAGAGATCCAGATGATGATGCTATTGATCGGAAGATCCAAATGATGAGGCTGTTGATCGAGAGATCCAGATGATAATGCTATTGATCGGAAAATCCAGACGATGAGGCTGTTAATCGAGAGATCCAGATGATGATGTTGTTGATCAGAAGATCCAGATGATGAGGCTGTTGATCGGGAGATCCAGATGATGATGTTGTTGTAGCTATTCGAGTGCTGCAGAAGATGAAGACTCAGTACTGAAGATGTTGATGTTCCAGTATTGAAGATGTTCTAGTAACTGTTTGAGTTACTGATGATGTATGAATAAAGATTCCAATGATTTATAGATGTATCATGTATCATGTAGTTGATGACTCCTTGCTCCTACATATGTTGTTATAATATCCTTCTCGTTAAGGGGGAGTGTTGAAATATTGTAACTTCTAAGAATATTATATTTGTACTTTATTTCGAAGATGTTTCATTCCTCCGTAGAGACCCTATTGTATATCCGGAGATGTTTATTCCTCCGAGAGAATGTGGTAACTAGGGTTATTAGATATCCCATGTGGGGTCGGCCCTGAGTTAGTTGTTTAGGGGTTATTAGACTCTCTTAGGAGAGGTCGACCCAAATAGGGTGAAAAGTCAGTTAGAAGATGAGTATAAATAGAGGAAGTGTGTTCCTCATTTATCACTCATTCACTCACTTGTGTATTGCGCATAGGAGAGAGAGAGAGAGAGATATGCATAGGAGGAGAAGGAGCTCTTATTTTGGGACTACATCTTTTGTATTGGTTGATTATCTATATTGAGGAAAGCTTTGCTGGGTTTTCTACCCCATGAGGGTTTCCGAGGGTAAATATTTGTTTATCTTGTGAGTGTGTTTCTATCAGTGATCTTGCTTGTAAATTTAGGCTAAACTTAACACAATTGAGTAACATATCTTCTTAAACATAGCACGACAGTTGTTATGATGAATGAATTCAAATTGAATTGCCCTAAAACTTGAAATGTGGGTTTTTAGTCTTTTCTAGATGCCTATCAAAACTTACCTTGTCAGAGCATCTGTCAATCCACTAAAAAACAAATATTTAGATCTTACATTTGCAAAATTAAAGTTAGGTTCTATTTTTATTTTGTTTAATCCGTGCCAATGATAAAAATGGTCTTTTCAAGCACTTTTCACCAATTAGAGTTGCATACTTGTTAATATATTTTATTAAACAAATACAAATAAATAAACAAATTCATCTAACATTAGACAAAGTATAGTCACTTTTTAGGAAAAAAATTATAGGGAGCAAATTAATAGCACAAACTGGAACATATAGTCTATGCATATGGCAGGGACTAAAAAAACAAATATTATTTAGAATTCTTTATTGAAACCAATAAATTCATCATATTACTTAATAAAAATTAAGAAAGATCAAATTTAAGTAATTATAATAATTTTCATTCTAAGTTTAAGGTCACTTTCATTGAAAAAAGTATACTCACTTAAGTAATTAGATGAAGTTGTGAAAACATATATTTGATAGATTTGAAAAAGAAGACAAATATCATTTAGAAATCTTTATTGAAACCAATAACTTCATCATGTTACTTAAGAAAAATTAAGAAAGATTAAAAGGGTAAAGAGTGACCTCAACACTTTAATGAAATAAGATAATCTCCGCTTCCTATAGTACATATGCTAAAAAACGGTCCTTCCTTAAACTTATTGTTAAGGACTAACATTATTGATAATCGATCACTTAATGAAGTTTGTATAATTATATAAGTGATTAAACATATATGTCTCAACCAAGGAATTACTTAACAATTGACAACATTCCATCATGCTTCTCAACCTTGATGACCAATTAATTCACATGAACCTAAGCACATATTTGAGTTAGAATTCTAAATCATGTTGAGGATGCACTTCTAGATATCATGTGTAAAAGTTTAACCAATTAAGTTGTCCTTCAATCGTATAATAGTTTAGGGAGAAGAATAATCATTATTAAGCAAAGAGTTAAATATAGTGAAGCAAATTATTTTTAATCGAAATTTAGAGTGTTTGTAAAAAATGGCATTTTGCATTGAAAATTATTAGCTTGCCCTAATCTCTTATATATGTTCTTTTGAGATGCAACCAAATTGCATGTGAGTAATCCTTAATTAAGTTATTTCAAACTTGCTTGAAATCATAAAAATTGCGTAAAAAGGCAAAATTATAATTAAAAATTTAAGGCTTGTAAAATTTAATAAACCAACTTAGATCCAAATCCTAGGCTTTATCAAGCGCCGAGAGGGATCAAATCTCTCGAGGTGAAAACCTCTCCTCGAAAATATCCTTGAGTGCAATAACTGAGAAGAGGTTTGCACCTTGGAAGATTTGATCCCTCTCGGCGCTTGATAGAGCCTAGGATTTGGATCTAGGATGGTTTCAGTTGTGGGCCGTGACACAAAACTGGAGTTTGATCAGCATTGTAAGGAACAGGTTAAATTGAAAACACAGATACATTTACGAGGATTATCATTATGTAAGTAATAAGTTTTAAGGATTGAGTAAATTATTAAACTGGAAAATAGAGACAATAATTTTGTAAGGATTAAATAAACGAAAATATGGTTCACATCGTGATCATTCTCAATCTATCTTCTTCATCTTTTCTTATCTTCACACCTGGTAGTTTTGACATCTTCTCATATCGATCATATGAGAATGGAGGTTGAAATCGTAGACCTACCAAATATTTTCATTGAATTGTCGGTTTTCATATATGAATTGTAGTGCACGATTGGAAGTTTCCATATCAACAAAATTAGAGTTCCAATTTTCCTTGTTATCACATTCCATGTATCCAAGTATGTCATATTCATTGGTAGTTATATACTGATTCCTATATAACCCTGAAATTATCTCCCATTCATGCTTTTGAGAATCCCTTTGCTCAAATAACACTTCTTCATGATCTCTTTAGTTCACAATCATGTTTTCTAGGTTCTTCTATATGTTCTGATGATTCTTTTTCTCTTTCTCTTCTATACATTTGTCGTACTTTTCTTTTTTTATCATCAATATCTTCATTATTTGCAATATTATCATGAGGATCCACAATATACCCTAAAATAGAGAAAAAAAAAAATTTAATATGTTGAAATCATTGCAAATAGTTTTTCTATTAACTAGATAAATTCAATGTATAAATGTAAATAACAAAAAACAATGCATTGTTGAAATCAATGCAAATTTTTTACTTTTTATTAAATTGATAAATTGAATACATACATGTAAAAAACAAAACAAAATATGCATTGCTAAAATCAATGCAACAAATCAAATAAATATGCATCGTGTTATTTAACAACATTTGTGTGTGGTCTATTGGTAAGTAGTAAGGTTATTGGGCTTGTGTTAACCTAGAGACGAAGGTTCAAAACCCTTTTTGCTTGGATTTATATTCATGGATGATTTTAAGAACCCCCCCCCCCCCCCAAATTTATATGTATAAAAAATGGGCGAATCTTCCCAATATATGGGAAAATTTGAAGGCGATTTTATCAATAATATAATATGTATATATAATGTTTTGGAGAATATTTCATTTTATTATATGATGTTGTAAAATCTTGGCGATTGTTTTACTAAATTATAAGATATTGGCGAATATTTCACTGAATTATAAAATATTGTAAAATCTTGGTGAATATTTTACTGAATTATAAAATTTTGTAAATTGGGGAATCTTTCATTTATTTATAAAACACATTGAATGGCACTTTGCTTGTTAATTATGAGTTCAAGGCTTCTTCAAATGTTGAATTCATTTGCTCTATTTCAAGTTTTGATCTCAATACCAAATGGCAGTGGCCTTAATGTTGCCTTCATATCCAAGCAAAGCCGAGTGGATCTTGTAGACATGTATTCTAAATGTGGGTGTTTGGAGGATGCATGTAAGTGTTTGACCAAGTGCCAGAGCAAAAAGCAAAAATAGTTGGTTGAGCAAGTGTTTGATATTGTGACATAAGCAAAAATATTTAAAAATTATAGCTCGGAATAGCATCAAAACAAACAAAGACATCCACAAGAATGAAGAATCATGGCCAAGAAAAAAATATTGAACCACTCTGAAAAAAGGGGGAAATAAAACTCGTTGGTTGTAAAAGCTTGATGGAAATGCATTAGCAACAACCATATTTGGATTATTACAAGCAGAGTTTAATGTAGTAACAAGACTAGGTGTCACTGAACTCATAGTGGATAAGAATGACACCTCATAAATAGATAAAGATAATAAGTTAATAACTAATAAACGAGGTGATATTCAGGTGTTACTCTTCATCCAATGTTTGTCAAGATTCAGGGAAAGTGGGGACTCCACTTGTTATCTCGTCCCTTAATGGTCTAATGGACATGTGGGGACCTGAATCTTGACAAACCGATAAACTGATAGAATGAAACATTATGCATGATTTTGGCCTCCACTAGCCAATTATTCCCGTGGAGGCTAGAAAATTTATGCAATGTAATTATGCCAAATGCACTAGAGGAATGTTGGTCTCGTGCCAATAGGTCTCCTACGATCAATGCATAGGAACCTAGTGCATAGACCATTTTTCTCTTTGCTTAGCTATGTAGAGCTCATTTATTTTTCTAAATAACGATAAATATTTACAAAGAAAAAATACAATCAACATAAAAGAATCGAAAAAGTGAAGACAATTAATTCATGCAACTAAAAGGTAATAAAAACTTATTTTCTCAAGCCCTAAATCAATGGAAATCAACTAAAACCAATATTGATTCAAGCTACAACAAAGGGTTAAATCAAGCATCAAATGAGAACTAGAAGCATTCAAGGGTCTAACACAATAATTAACCAAAATACACGCAAACTCCACAAATCGACAAAATGCTTCAAACAAAAGGAATAAACAAACCATAAAAATTTGTCAAGATATTAGAGGTAAACACCAACATAGTTTCATGTACTTGAATGAGCTCATTCTTGCTTAGCGAAAGTGTAGTCAAATTAGTTATTTATCCTTTAATGCTAGGACACTATCTATGTGAAGAGATAGCTCCTAGGCCTAGCTTTGTCAAATTCCAGTGTCATTTCCTATCACATACAAGAAAGAGACAATGCAAAATATAAATATCAAAACATCAATCTTAAAATAAACTGCATCAAGGAAATGTATGTCATATCATCAATGTTACAACAAAAAAGTACAATGTATCTAGAATCTATTTTTAATTAAAACCCTAGCTCAAATTCACATATAGTGATCACCCGCAAGGGTCCATGGAACACCTATACCAAAATAATATCAAAACATCAATCTTAAAATAAACTGCATCAAGGAAATGTATGTCATATCATCAATGTTACAACAAAAAAGTACAATGTAATTAAAACGCTAGCTCAAATTCACATATAGTGATCACCCACAAGGGTCCATGGAACACCTATACCAAAATAAGACTCAAGAGTCCCTCATGTGTATTGGATCATATACAATATTAGGTGAAATCCATTTCCCAATTCACATTTCGGGCCTGGTCCTCATTTTCGGCACTCTGAACATGAGCTTCTCCGGATGAGTCGTCCTTATGATCCTCAAGAACATTATGTTCCATATGAAGTTCATTAGAGAAATTTGTCATTTTTTTTCTCCCCTTCTTTCACAATTTAATTGCCAAAGAGCTAGTGCTCTTTCATATGGAAAATTGTCAACCTCATACTTTGTTACATATAATCTTAAGCATGTATCCACATTTTTATGAAGCTTGTTCCTCAACTTTGACTTCAAAAATTTCAATGCACTAAACATTCTCTCATCCTCCATTGATCCCAAAATCATGGTTTGACATAAATCTACTAATTTGAAATACTCTGACACATTTTGCAGTAGAAATTCACTACCACTGAGTTTAGTCCATAATCTTGTAATAGCACCATAATCTAGAGGATTCTCCAACTCAAAAAATTGATACCATATTGTATCAGCAAAGCATCGGGCTTGATCTAACAATTTTTTTCCATCTAAAATACATTGAATATGTTCTTGTATCTCGGCCTCTCGACAAAAATGGCTCTGCAAAATCTTGCATTTTGCTATAAAGTCAACCTTTATAGTGTATGTACATTGACAATCATTCCAATATTGAGGGTATACCACAGACATGGCCTCCAATAATTCATCTCGAGGAAATCGTTCTCTTATCTCTGATGATAGTGATTTTGCAATTTCTATCAAGTTGTGCCTCACTGAATCACAACATTGTCCAATTGTTCTCTTCACACAGGGGACTCTTTGGTGGTTCTTTCTATCTTGTCATTATAATAAAAGGGAACCATATACCCACGCATTGCCATACATAGAATCCCTTTTTCATCAAACTTCAATAAATTCTCATCATTTTCTATATTGATTATCTCAGTCCAATTTGTAAATGCTAGACCTGTAAAAGAATTTGCCATCGTATACAAATTATTTAATGCAAGGCATGCTAATTTTCTAGCATTTGTGTATTAAGAAATATACATCGTGCGACTCTGAGACAACTTCACGAGGCTATTTCATGAAGCAGAGGAATAACTCCAGCCAACGTTAAATATGTCTCTATACCAGTTAATAGAAAGAGAAGAGTTTGAGATTTTTCTACACTTAGGCGATGTTCATACATCACCCCTGCCAAGGATGCATATTCATCGAATAGTCTTTAAGCTGGTCCCTTCAGTGAGATCCATCTTGTATCAACATCTTTTAATATTTTGTTTCCATTTGTAACACCGTCGGCAATTTTTTAAACTCTGAAAACAGTTTGGGACTTCAACAAAAGTATGCATGAACCTCACGTAAAAGATATTCAACTTTTGAAACCAATGGAAAGTTGCTCACTATTTTAAATGCAAGATTCATCCTGTGAGTCATACAATGAATACTAAGCATATACGGTGAAGCTGAGAGTTGTAGTCTAGCACAAAGGTCATTCCTTTGTCCCTGCATTACTGATGCTCCATCTGCTCCAACGCATACCAATTTTTTTGCGATCATTGAATGATCCATACCACCAATTTCCTTCAAACTATTAATAATAAGTTCATAAATATTTTCTGTTGTAGAACTTTTGCTCATTTTATGAATTCCAAGTAGATAAGAATGCCTGATATGGTCATTGACTGTATAAATGCTCATGCAAATCCATGAGATATTATCAACAGCTATAACCTCATCCAAAGATAGTGACAAAAATGTAGCATTCAAAATCTTCTCTTTCATATCATCCTTTTCTACTTGAGCTAGATATTTTCCCCATTCCCAACCACTCGGTAAAGACCAATGAAAAGATGGAAAATTTGGCACTTGAATAAAAGATAGATATTTCATCATTTTTGGATAATATGTCATAGGACGACTATTGGATAGGATGTGAAATACAGTGCTTAATTGTATCGTCTTCAATAACAAATTTGTTTCCATCATATTTCCAAATTGAGAAGTGATGGTTCCTCCACTTTTCTCTTATTTATTAAGAATTTATTGCATTCCTCTTCCTATTGGAGATGTCGACATTGGCTAAGATATTTCCATCTAGTAGTAGATTTCTTCTCATTATTTGCAATTTTCTTATCATACACCTTTCCAACATGCTTCTCTATTGTGTCTAGCTTCATTTGCAATTTCACTACCTTGTCAAGTTTCCAACTACTTGAAATGCATTTAACTTCTCGTGAGGTCTCATTCTCATTTGATGGAGGTATCGGTTCAATAAATGGGAATCTTGATACCCATTCAGATTGGAATTGTCTCTCGAAGTCCCATTGGCCTTTCTTCCTCTTCCATGAATGGTCTATGCCACCTTGCAAGGAAAAATCTTCAACATTTGAGCTACCAAGTTCTGTTGAAAATGCATTTGTCTCACTTTGATCACTAGAGGAATGTATTCTACCATCCATTGTATGGTTTGTAGATGCATCCTCCAAAGTGTTGACATCTCTCTCATCGATGCCTTGCTCAAGAGAGCTTAAGGAATGAATATGATGTGGATTATTGGATTGATGGTTTTGAAAATATGATATTACATCCTTTTGTCTTAATGTTTTATTTTTCTTTCCATGATCCATGTTTGACATCTTACCTAATGTTCCACAATTGAAATTCCAAATCAATATAGAAACTAGAAGGAAGCCTGCATGAGAAAAATGATATAAAATTAGTACAACTGCAATTCCCTACGAGGAGGTTGGTCCTCCGCAACTGCAATAAAAATATACTAAGTGATTAACCTAGGGGCCACTAGAGTAGAAGGGAACAAACAGCACACCACTATAAAAAATTTCTACGGTGATCAAGACCAGGAAAACAAAGATGAACTCTCAAGATAAATTTTGGGATGATTAGGGCCTAGAACAAACCAGTAGAGTAGCAAAGGACAGTTACCCAGGGTCCACAATACAGAGTCTTCGGGTGCAAGTGTTTGAATCACGAACTGCCCTCCCAAATAACTGCAAGGGATTTCCTCCCACGTATGTCCTAGGTACAGTGGAAATATCCTTCCAATGTCACCTGTGCAAATCCCTAAAGGTCAAAGATACTAAGGCTACCACAGTTGCAGAAAGAGTCCGAGGGGATAGTCGTAGGTCGAACCGACACGTATGGGCAGGGTAGCTAAGCCTGAAATTCAGAAGCACACAAGGTACTAATGGATCCCCGTACACGTGACATCTCTGGTAGATGCTCGATTGAAAAGCAGGGGGGTATCCCTGGCAGATCAACCTGACACGACCTCATGCTTAATTCCGGTTTGAGTGGAGCTTCCTAGGACACCTCTACAAAAGTGGATTTACCTAACGATAGTTTTACTGCGATTTTGAGATTTGAACGGTCTTGGAAGTTTAATATGCTCTATTCCAAAACCTTAGCCTAAGCTAGTTGGTTTGTGTGACCTAAAAAGAAAAGTTACTAGAAAATTTTAAATTAATGGTTCTTTTTAAGGTTTTTATTTACTCAAAAGGGTAGTGCATCACTGCATTT
Organism: Larix kaempferi; assembly: GCA_027924585.1. Classification (NCBI taxonomy): domain Eukaryota; kingdom Viridiplantae; phylum Streptophyta; class Pinopsida; order Pinales; family Pinaceae; genus Larix; species Larix kaempferi. The sequence continues at coordinate 8,239,634 of BSBM01000361.1, read as the reverse complement.
GTGTGTGTAATGGTTGCAACTGAAAAAATAAATGTGTATATAATAGTGTAAAATCTTCACAATTTTCTGGTTTGCTTATCTTTCAAAACATAAAATTGTACAGTAAATCTAAAACAATCCAAATATTTTTTATATTTGTCAAAGATGATAGTATATATGACTACAACTACTTCAAAAAAGGGGGAAATTAGTGCATACACAGGAAAACAAGATAACCAATTAACACTACAATGAACCAACACCTTTGCTTCCACTTTAACCTGTCACAATAGTCTCAACCTTGATTAATTACACCAAACACATGGAGCTCCACCAGTTCTAATATGGAATAAAAGAACCATTTGAACAAACAATGATAATGGCTAGCTCCTGAGTTTTACCCACTTGTTTGGCTTGGCAGAGATCTGTGAATGCTCCCAACAAATATATAGTAAATGCATTTACTTTCTCAATCTGCACTAAATTCCAAAAAAATAGTTTGTGTGAAAAGGCTCACACTGATGTATTTTCAATTAATCTTAAGGTATAAAAGAATAAAAGAATAAGGTACAAAATATCATAGGACTCCACCTTTAGAAAGTGTTGGTCAATTTTATCCTCATTGTATAAAAGAATAAACATGGTCATACAAACAGCTCTATGTTTCCTTCCACATTATTCCTAATTTAAAACAACAACATTTGCACCCTTGTTTGCAAATTGAAGGGTATACCATGTTATCTTCCAATGAGGGAAAAATTATTGATCCACTTGTGAATGTCAAAAAGAAATATATTATCGAATTTGAGTTATACCGAAAGACCAATATCCACTATCACAAATCATACTCTAATATACACAAAGAAACAATCTTTATTTAGTGCCAGAAATGAGTGCATACATAGTAAAACAAGATAACCAATTAAAATCTCCTAAAATAACATCTATCCAGAAGTGAATGCACCTATCTATTGTCCCACCTAGCTAAAAGGAGATTTTTTGAGAAATACTATATAAGAGATGTTTTGAGAAATAATTTATACAAAAATGGAATCTTCATGACATCTAGATCATTCTGAAAACATCTTCTAACCTTAAATTGTATTTAAGATGAAAGAATTTTACACTTCTAACTCATGTTTTCCTAGATTTATAATGTAGATATATCATACATACATTAAGGAAGCTTTCACATATTTTCAAAGTTATAGTGGATTGCATAATGATCCAATCTGATGAGTCCCAAGGGTTAGTTCAATTGGTTGAACCATATGCCCAAACCATATTGCACACAGAAATGACACATATTATAGTCTCAAATCCAATCAAAACCACAATCATCGATGAACGCATGAGAAGAGGAGATGGATTGAATCAGTGACTCCATTTTTGCGTACTTAATATAAGGACCAAAACGAATATTAACCAACCAACAAGAGACATATATATTATGTTTATGAAGAAAATATAAACAAATATTTCAAACTATGATACCCAACTTTAGCATTCCTTGCTTCTATTGAGGTTGGATTGAAGGATTTTCAGGTAATGAACTTTGAATCAAAGAGACAACCATATAACTAGGAAAGTTGAATGCAACAAATGTTGCAAGAAAAACAAATGATTGTGCAAGCTCCATTAATATAGATATTGCAGATGAAATACATGGTTGGTAAGCAACATGGATGGAATTGCTGGAATTATGTGTCATTTCATGCAAGAAAGCCAAATTTGTAGGAATTTCAATAATTTTCTGCTAGCGAGAGATTCACGATGGCAATGCATAGATGCATTGTTTGTTCTGAAAATGAATGCCTAGTAATGATTTTGTTTGAAAAATGGGGTGAAATGGCCAACAAGGAGACCTACATAGGATGTTTGGATGAAACCTATCTTATGTTGTGTTTCAGTTTTTGAATTTTGGGATTCCATAGTTTTCAAAGTAGCTTGGAATATAACTAACCATTATTTTTTCTTTTGTCCTTTCGATGAGAAATACTTAAAATGGTTATGTGATTTCAAGTAAAAAATAACCTTGACAAGAGTAACCTAGTAAGCAACTCTACAATTGCATCTAACATGCCCAAATGACTATTAAATTTATCCCAAGCTTATGTGCCTAATTAATGGCCTATATTTGAGGCTTGAATTGTTTATAGAAAACATTCATTGTGTACTACCATTAAATGGATATTTGGAAATATTTATGTTAGAATATTAGGCATACACTACACAAAAGGGAAGGTGTGATTTATTTACGCTAGAATATTGGGCATACACTACAAATAATAAACAGTCTGATTTCAGTTTTGAATATCTGTTAAATATTAATGAACTTAACTTTTTTTATGTTATCAAATCCATCCTAACAATGACTTGAAGCTAAGTTGGATATGTAGTATTGTAAGCATAGTTGATTGAGTGTTGAATTTTTATGATCTAAATATTGAATCAGCGACTACTAAGGATTCAAGAATCATGTGAAAGATAAGTCCTAGATAAAACTCCAAATACCTCCACTTTGGGGGACTTGGCCAAGATAACTTAGATATGTATTATTGTAATAGTAGTTGAATGAGCGTTGAAATTTGATGGTTTGAATCTGCTGGCAAAGATTTAAGAACCATGTGAAAGAGAAATCCTTGATTCCTTGCTATGATTCCAATGACCTCCATGTTGGGGGACATGGACATCTTCTTCTTTATGTCTCTCATGGCATCAATGGCGTGAGATTCTGTGTATTATATATATATATATATATATATATAAATTTTTGATATATAAATCTGGGCAACTTCTAAGTAATGTTGAAAGCAAGAGAAAGAAAGCTAAGCTAGTTGCTAGGTCTGAATAAAAGATATAAATAACAATATCTGATTCCCTATGTAAAACTGCCTAGAATTTCTGATACTTTCCTAGTTGATTTCATCATCTCTTGTAATACTATTGGAGCAAGATAGGTGGTAGTCGGTCATAGGGGCAGTTTATGGAGCATGTTACCCTTTAACAACATTAAGAAGCAATAAACCTACAGTCTGGGCTAATTCTGGGCACATTCATAGGTATCATATGCATGTTAAGATTTTCTAACAGCTTAATTCTTCAATTTGGGCATAGTTTGGGCATTTCAAAGCATATATTATCCTCCCTACAACAATGAATCTCAAATATAGGAAATTTTGGGCATAGAAACAACAATAAAGAACAATAGTAAATAGCCCCGTAAGACCAATTCTGAGTAGCCCTGTGGGTGAAAAAGCAACAGTAAAGGGAAAATAGGATTACATACTATCAGTTGTAGGCTACACCATGATCAATAAATTGAGGATAGCAAACTCAATCACAATTATAAGATCTTTCTTCATCTTAAAATATGGGCACTCTCCCCCACACGATGCAATTTCCCTGACATGGGCACAAAACAGTAATGCGAAAATCACTTACACAAGAAGGGTATCAAAGAACGAGGAGCACAAAATTGGTGAGAGTGATCATCTTTGACCAAGCCTCCCAGGGTTAAAATAAAATATACATATTTAGGAGAGAAATCAAATTTGGTCAAGTTAATTTCATACAAGAAATGGAGTCCAGAGAAAAGGCCACCATTTCCAAATATAAGTAATATTCCACAGATCCAATGTGACCTAGCTCACCTCAAAACTATCTTCATTAAAATATAATTCATAAATATCAGGTTTACCCATTTTGATGGTTAACACTTTGGCATAAAATTCAATATTTTTGAAAAGTTTTTCTTTCTCGTGATCCCTGGGCCCTACACTAAACAAAAAAAATCTCTATCCCTCTTCAAATGGATCCCTCTTCAACTTGGACAAGATCCAAGTACCAACTAGCAATAGGTTTCTCAAAACTATCTTCATTATTAGACAATTCATTAATAACCTACATTTTTAACCAAGAATTAGGGTCTTAATGCACATAAGATTCCTGTTTACATTGGTTATTTGTAATACACAATTTAATAAAAAATTCAGAGGAAAAGTTTAATGTGGAAGGATGTCTTAAATTTTCTGCTACCTTCAATAGGGTAGATTACATATATAAGATAAATTCAATTTGTCTTGGCTTGAACTTTGGACTCCATAACATCCTACATTAGGAATGCATGTGCTATTCTCTGTTGGAAACATGGCAATATAGGTTGGCATTGATGGCATTGATAGTATTGACTCTATTGTATAATCATAACTAGAAAGTGGAACTAATGTTGTATTGAATGGGTTGGACAACCTGGATGCTCGAAGACATCTGAACGGGATTTGCTTGGCTGCAGGAGTTCCTCTGGTAGAAAGTGGAACTACTGGATATTTGGGACAGATTGACATGGATACAATTGAAGTTATCAATTTAAATAGGCAATTTCTATTTCGTAAATAGCACATTGGGCAATCAATCTTGAAATTCAGACTTGATATGCACATTGTTGCATACCATTCAAATGGAAAGGATCCTGATTTTAGTGTAGCATTTCTTAAGTAGTTTAATGTTGCATAAACAAAATGATGACAGGCCATGACAAAAGAACAAGAATTAACAAAGATGATTGCAGGGCTTCCGGATAAATATGTCAAAATTATGAGTATGAATTATGCTAATCTGTAGAGGAAAATTGGGGTAGTGGTGGACATTTAAATTGGTTGAGAAATGATTTGGGTACTACACCAAAATTCCTTCCTGCCTTTTTTGGAAATACTGACTATGCTTCCAGAGGAGGCATATTACTACAAAATTGTAGCTCTTCTAGAGAGACGTCATCAATTTCAGAAAAAAATTACGGATCAGTGGAGATTGCTTTTAATATCTTGAGTTCTTACTTGGCTGCTGAAGATTTTCGTGAACAGGTTTTAGATGTTTTTCATCATGGCTACAGCTAGTCACTGGAATCCCATCTACCACTATTGGGGCTCTGAACTTGGACAAGGTTTTTTTTATGCAGCATTGAATGTTGTCTATGAACTGATACGTTACACAATTTTAGTAAGTCCCGGTGGCATTGCAGAACAAATGCCTTTGATTCAGGTGCTTGTACCTCGTGTCATGGAAATCAGGCCAGGCCTCATGGTTTCATTGAAGAGTGCCCAAAGAAGGATATTCTCATGATGAAGGAATGGGAGATCGATGCAGGAAGCGGGGAGATCGATGAAATGAAGATCTCCAACAAAACTCATCCAGGAGAATCAGCAATCGTCTCATCTGGTAATCAACGGTGCAGATTGAGTCGGTGTTTGGGATTTATCCCACATTGATAGAGAAGTTTATATGTTTAGTGTTTATAAAGCCCAGCCTTACCATTACTATTTGACGCATAGTGCAAAGGTTATGTGGGAGCTCTAGGTGCTTGGACTCCACGAGAAGTCACCATCCTGGAGCCCGGGATGACCTATCAAGCCCCTACCCTTTTGGAAAAAATAACAACATTCGGTGATTTATCGAGAAAATGATCTCGTCATTTGATTATTTTTTTTAACTATTAGTACAATGGTCATATGGATGATCGTGGATTTAAGAGATAGTTATTTTAGTTGGCAATAAGTTTGTTTAGTGGGAGCCTAGAAAAGCCTGGGGATTCCCGCAGAAGGAGTGATAGCTTGTAGAAGCTTACAAAGAGGTCGCAAAAGAGGACCAAAATCCAGCAGGCGTGAAGGAAGGATGTAGCCGGTAGGCATAAGCCTAAGGAAGGCCACAGGATGCCCGCAAGTGTGAAGTAGTGAAGCCAGCGACTAGAAAAGAAGGAAGCTTGCAAGTTGGAAGATAATATGTAAATTAAACAAAGTTATAATTAATCCTACAGAGATTCGAAGAGACATGGATGATGAATTAATTAATTAAAAATAGAATTAATCAAAGAAGTTTTTAGTTAAAAATTGTTAAATGTAGAGATTTGAAAAGGTGCCAGAGATGCAATGTTTAGAAGAAGTTTTAATTGACTATTTAATTAAAACAGTAAGAACCGGAATTGAAATTAAAAAGAACAGAAAAATGAAAGGGTATGATAGTTTGAAAAGATGTATTTGTTCATAATGAAGAGGTATGAATTGAAGAGGCATGAATAGAGTATTTATTGAAGATTCCAAGTTGAAAGAGAATTGTGTCTTGCAGTTATAAGTTTTTGTATCTGCCTAAGTAGTCCAAGAAAAAATTTGAAGTTCCAAAATTGACATTCAAAGGGTGGAAGGGTGGAGCTAGGGAAGTTTGGTGCCTGCAGGGGAGTAGGTGCTTCCTTGTCCATTAATAGAGAGGATCTATGGAGTTACTTTAATTTTCTTTACTACATACTGAAGTTGCTGCCTTGTTGGTAGTTAGGAAAAAGGTTAGGCCTAGTAAAATTAATGTGAAAAACATAAACCAATGTGAAGTGGCTGTAATCAAATTGATGTAGTATAGTATTTATTGATATGGTGTAGTGTAAATAGGACTGCTTCCTTCATAATATTACTGCACATTAAATACAATATGATATCAGATATAGATAGGCATATGGTCAATTGACAGACTTATTTGTATTGTTGTTTAATGTATTCATATGGTGAACGCATAATAATGAAAGCCAGAAGTTAAAAAGCTAAGAGGAAAATGATTAAGGTGAAAGTTAAAAATTTAAAAACTAAGTTCAAGGTTTCATCATCGTCCTTGATAGTAGTGATAACCACATTTATTGCATGTACAATGCAGTGCTCTGGACTATGATAACATAATGAAATATCCAATTGATAACCAGATCACTGTATATACAATGCAGTGCACTGGATTACGATAACATAATGAAATTTACAGTTGGTGGAATTATGTCATTTCAATAAAATATTATGTAATTATATTATGCAAAAATAGTGAAAACAAGATTTGTAAAGGGAAGCCAACAATTCAATTAAGAAACCATAAATCTAGAAGAGTTACCATAAGAGGAAGAGCAAAGATCAAACTCTGCTTTTCCAAAAAGAGGCATAGAAGAAACTTATGCAATAGAAGGATGCTACTCATGAAGAAAATCAGCAAGGAATCTTATAAGTGACAACAACAAAAAGGCCTAAAGTGTCTTATTAGGTATCTTGCATCCATGCTTCTAATTAAACAAACTCTTCTGATGGAAGTAAGCTTCTTGGAGAAAATAGATGGTACAGAGGTGATGTAAGCATGAAAACACCGCCTCATTCTTCTAGTAATTACATATAATATAAGTAGGTGTGACTATAGAGTTCTCCATGTTAGTTTTCTACCATCTCTTCTTCCCTAACTTCCTAAGAACCAATCTGCAGTATGTACATATCAACAATGCCTCATACAAGGATCAACACATCAGGGAAACACCATGCTTCATATCTGGGGATACTATTGCATAATATCAAAGGGATTCCTTCTCATAGCTTGCATTAAATCTAACTCCAGAACTGGCCTATTATCATACAATACTTTCTATCTGCCCTAATATATATTTCGGAGTAAATTTTGGCAATGCTATTAATACAAGTTGGCTAAAACATCAAGTGTGACCCGTGTCAATCACTTAGGAGGCAATTTGTGGCATGTTGTTCAAATTTTATGCTCTTATATACTTCTTGATATTTCCTGTAGCTAATTATTAGGGTGATAATATTTAATCAATACCCCATAGAGTAGTATCATAAAACCAGTGAAGAAAATAACATCTACTTTTTCCAATAAACATAATTCCATCTCTATATCTGATTCACTTTATTTTGAAGGCAAGATTGATCCTTTCCAAGGGTTTCCAATGTAGCAAATGCATCATCAACACTGGATTGATCAGAGTTCATTCCAGAGCTAACAGAGTCTTAGACTGTTACTTTTAGTAGTTAACTTTCTTCCAAGATCCCAACACCAAGGGGCCCACATGACATTGACTCATACATTCTTACTTCTTGTCAAAAAATGACTCTAGTGACACTACTTTTTTTTTTTGGTTTCCTACAAGAAGCTAGATTGATGCTCTTTTCCATCAAGATCAGTCTTTCTCATTTTTTTTGTTTTTTGGGAATGACTGCTTTTTCAGCATGTCTATAATTAGCAGTTTCTATATATGCTAGGTACATCTTTGATGGTGTTCTAAGTATGTTTATGGTGGGGAGGTCTTGAATTTCTGGTAATGGGTAAAGAATGGTAATTCTAGAGCAGTTTTGGGTAGGTGGTTTCTCCTTTCAATGTGGCACATGGTGGCCAGGGATGGATTTCCTATTTTATATGAGCATTTATTATTATTTCATTTTAAGACCTTAGGGTGATATCCTTAAAACCCTACTCGCCTTCATGAGCTAGTGGATGTGCATGGCACTTCACTTCTCATATGAAATCCCTATTCTTTTTGTCATCTTGTAAAATTCAAGCTTTATTTAAATTTTACATTGCAAATATACTTGTAATCATAACATTAAAGACAATTGAAAATGCCTTAATGCTTTATTTCACTTTTCTAATTTGTTTAATAAAAGATTGGAGTCGACCCAATCCCCTTCTAGCATGAAGATAAGGGTTGACTAGTTGACTAAGCTTAACAAACATGTGATTGTTCCTTTGCAAATAAGTTCCAATCCCCTTATAGCATAAAGATAAGGCTAAAACAAGGGTTGACTAGTTGACTATGCTTAAATAAAATTCCAATGTTCCTTTGCAAACAGGTTCATAGACCATTAGCTATTCCCAAAATTTGCTAAAGAGGAATATTACAGTGAGTTTCATATATGTGAGAGTGTGACAAACATAAAGATCACTGTAACTAGTCATCTTAGCATGAAAGGCAATTGGAAATGCCTTAATTCTTTATTGCACTTTTCTAATTTTTTAATACAAGCTTGGAGTCGACCCAATCCCCTTCTAGTATGAAGATCAGGGTAAAACAAGGGTTGACTAGCTGACTATGCTTAACTAGCATGCAGATTATCCTTTGCAAATAGGTTTCAATCCTCTTCTAGCATGAAGATAAGGCTAAAATAAGGGTTGACTAGTTGACTGTGCTTACGTAACATGCCAATGTTCCTTTTCAAACAGGTTTGTGGGCCATTAGTTATTGCTAAAATTTGTTAAAGAGGAATATTACAGTGATGTTTCATATATGTGAGAGTGTGACAAACATAAGGATCATTGTATGATTGCTTAGCAGCTATGATAATCATCATTAATACTCAATGCTTGGCATTGGTGGCCTCTATCTAATTACCAAAAATTTGACATCAAACTACCCAAGTGAGTTTTGGTGGAATTTTTTAAGTGTTGTTTGCCTTTAGGAAGAGAATACAAAGAGGAATTGTGCAACGCTGTAAATCAAAATTTTATTTGTCAAAGTATTTAGTAGAGTAAGGCATAATATATGGTTTATTCTTTGCTATCACTGGGATACAAAAAATTTGTAATTACATTGATATTTCATCAACTCAAAGGAACACAGCCAGCCAAAATGCTACCATCCCAGTGTATAAATGTCGATAACCTGGGAAAGCAGTAACAGAGGTTGTGCATGGGGTTAATAGCGGGTTGCAAATAAGGGTGAACTTGGAGTTTAAGTTGATTTTCTAGATGTCTATACAGTGTTGTAGATTGATATCTTGGTAGATACTATCTGGATGGTTTCACCTTTGATCATTCACCTTGTGACCAAACAAATAAGTATAGCCAAAGGGTATGATGATAATTGTTCTGGAATACTAGTCATATCCAGCCTTAACGAGAGCTCATTTGTTGTTCTAACAAGAGAAAAAAAATGATGTAATTCACTCCATTGCATTCATGAAATCCATTATTGTTTTTGCCAAGCATAAAAGGCAGAAAAGGAAGATCGATATATCATAGTACCTGCAATTCATTTAGGGTATTCAATTGAAAATGAAAAACAGTTTTTAAAGGTCTAAATTTATTTCCCTATGTCATGATGGCATGCAAATACAACGTGGACAGTAGTCTTCTATTGCTAATGATCATCCAGTAGAAAGTTTGATTACTTTGAGAAGATCCTATCTTTAAGGACAAAGCTGCAGTGAGTTGTTGGAGAAGAATACATAAGCATGTTGAGGAGGAAGTAAATCTACAAGAATATTAGCAAGTTGATGTCAAAGTTGTGGTCTAGGCTTATAAAGGAAGTTTGAACTAGAATAAAGGTGTATTTTATTTGGTCAACAAAATCAAGAAAGCAATTTTCAACATGAAGAAAATACATAATAGCAAAGAAAAAACTATCCTAAAAGATATTAAAGACAAAGAAAATTTTCCTAAATACCAACTTTCTTTCCTCACATTAAGAGGCATGTTCATTTCTCAAAGAACATATTATTATAAGTAATCGACCTAATAGAGGGAAGGAAATAATTTCTTAAGGAGAAATAGTGAAGGAAAAAAAACTAGACAATCAGAAGGCCTTGAAGAAACTTGCTTGACATGGATTGGAGATTTTGTGACTTATTGCGTTTACCCAATCAATAGTAGGGTCAACCTAATTGAGGAGTTTCTGAGTTCTTTGTATTCATATTTGAAAAGCGGGTGAAGGGTTATAAACTTCATTTAGTGAGCAAAATTATAACAACAACGATCCATCACTCATCCACCCACTGGTTCTAAAATTTGACTACCGACTCTGCTTGCCTATATTGTCAATAATTATGATTCAAACAACCTCTTGATAGACATTCGGTTTGATTCTGTTATGCTACTCTTCTAGTTCTTAGAATTTATCGACTAAATGGTGTCATATTTTTTTAATTGTTGGTTAGTTTGATGCACTTAATTTGATGATCATTCACCATAAGGCGCATCTCTTTCATTTATCCCCATCTATTAATTGTTATAACTAAATTTCTGGGTACAGAACATGGAAAAAATTACTAACTGTATAATGAATGTGCCTTGAAGGATATATATAGAAGTTGAGAAACTCAAATTTGAATAACAAATGCATAAATTTCACTAAATAATATCTGGTTCCATGGAAAACTAACCTCTATAAAAACTGGAGAACCCGGGAAACTTTGAACAAATGCAGAGATTTTCCACTCAGCCTCTCAGCTACTATCAAATGGATTTCGACTCAGCTACTGTCAAATAGCTTTCCACTGTCAAGCTTCATGCAAATATATGATGATTCTTCATGTGGGGTTTTTACGGTGACTCTTGCAACATTATATAGAAAAAAAAGGTCCCCATTTTACTAGATTATTCCACGTTTTTCTAAATGTGGACCGATTTGGAATATCAAAATCTTCATCTAAGAGCTGAAACCGCCAAATTTTGTATTTACCATGAAATTTGGAGTTCAGAAACCGTCGAATTTCTTATTTACCTTGAATCTGGAAGTCAAAATCCCCATGGTCCACAAATCATGGGCGATCTAAATGCAAATTGCCTCTATTAATGAAAAAACTCAGCGAGCAAACTGCTAATCACCTCCATGAATGAAAAATCGAGGCGAACCAGCTGCCAGTCCCCTCCATTACGGAAAAGACGGGGCGAACTCGCCATTTTAGCTATATTTCACATGGCTAAAATTCTAAATTCATTTTCCCCTCTCTCCTCAGTTTGGCTAATCGATTTCCTACACTTAAGGGTTTAATAAATATGCGACGAATTTATTAAAATTCAAAAAACCCTTTTTATATTAAAAATTCACCATAGATTTTCTTGTGACCCCTCTAATTTCTCCCTTGGGATAAATTTCGCCCCTAAAATCATCCATGTTTATATTTATTTATCAAATCTAACTATTATTATGGTTGGCATTGTTGAATATATTTGTTTATCAAATCTAACTATTATTATGGCTAACATTGTTGAAATCAATGCAACGAATCAAATCAATATGCATCTTGTGTTTTTGAAGAACATTGTTTTTTTATTAAATTGATAAATTCAATACATACATGTAAAAAACAAAAACAATGCATTGTTGAAATCAATGCAACTAATCAAATCAACATACATCTTTATTTTTTAAGAAAATTTGTTTGTTGTCAATTGGTAAGTAGTGAGATTATTGGACTTAAGGTTCAAATCCCTTCTATTTTTCTATTTCTTATGTCGGTTATAGTAATTTTTTTTTACTTATTTTGTTTCTACTTCTTATGTCTACTATAATATATTTTTTACTTCTTTATTTTATTTCTTATATTTCTATTTTTTATGTCAACTATACTATTTTTTACTTTTTTATCTATTACGCATTGTTGAAATCAATGCAACCATGTTTTTTATTAAGATTCAAATCCCTTCTATTTTTTCTATTTCTTAAGTCCGCTATGGTATTTATTTTACTTCTTTTGTTTCTACTTCTTATGGATACTATAATATTTTTTTACTTCTTTCTTTTATTTCTTATGTTTTTACTTTTTATGTCAGCTATTCTTTATCTTTTTTACTTCTTATATTTTAATATTTGTTTTATGCATTGTTGAAATCAATGCAACCATGTTCCTCATTTTTATGTCATCTATTCTTTATCTTTTTTACTTCTTATATTTCTAATATTTGTTTTACGCATTGTTGAAATCAATGCAACCATGTTTTTTTTATTAAGGTTCAAATCCCTTCTATTTTTTCTATTTCTTATGTCGGCTACAGTAATTTTTTTTTAAATCAATGCAACCATGTTTCTACTTCTTATATTTCTAATATTCGTTTTACGCATTGTTAAAATCAATGCAACCATGTTTCTACTTTTTATGTCAGCTATTCTTTAATTTTTTTACTTCTTATATTTCTAATTTTTGTTTTATGCATTGTTGAAATCAATGCAACCATGTTTTTTTATTAAGGTTCTAATCCCTTATATTTTTTCTATTTGTTATGTGGGCTATAGCATTTATTTACTTCTTTTGTTTCTACTTCTTATGGCTACTATACTATATTTTTTATTTCTTTCTTTTATTTTTTATGTTTATATTTTTTTATGTCAGCTATTCTTTATCTTTTTTACTTTTTATATTTCTAATATTTGTTTTACACATTGTTGAAATCAATGCAACCATGTTTCTACTTTTTATGTCAGTTATTCTTTATCTTTTTTACTTCTTATATTTCTAATATTTGTTTTACTCATTGTTGAAATCAATGCAACCATGTTTTTTTATTAAGGTTCAAATCCCTTCTATTTTTTCTATTTCTTTTTTTGGCTATAGGATTTATTTTACTTCTTTTGTTTCTACTTTTTATGGCTACTATAATATTTTTTTCCTTCTTTCTTTTATTTCTTATGTTTCTACTTTTTATGTCACATATTCTTTATCTTTTTTACTTCTTATATTTCTAATATTTTTTTTACTTCTTTATCATTTTTACTTCTTCTTTTTATAGTTTTTATGGCCGACATGTTAGGAACAAACGTTACAACATCTCTCTCATACTCGACAAACATTGCTCAACAAATGTTTATTAATGGACGACAAAATATTTATTACTTTTTTCTTTTTATTACATTTTATTAATGGCCGACAATAATATCGACAAATGTTACACGTAACGTTACAAGATCTCCCTCATATTATTACTTTTTACTTTTTATTATTACATTTTATTAATGGCCGACAATAATATCGACAAACGTTACATGTTACATGCGTTACAAGATCTCCCTCATATTATTACTTTTTACTTTTTATTATTACATTTTATTAATGGCCGACAATAATATCGACAAATGTTACATGTTACATGCGTTAGAAGATCTCCCTCATACTGGGTTGTAGAGCACCTCTCGGCGCAATTACTCAAATTCATAGCCATCAGTTTGATTCAATCCTTTGATATATAATATTTCAAGATGTGAATTGAAATATCTAAAATTGAACTTGTAATTAAATTATCACAATCCACCAAAGTGCTCATTTATTTCATTGATGAATTGAAGGCCAAACCTAAGTGAGACTGTCGATATATTATATTAACCCAATTTTTGCAAACCAAGGCATAAAATCAAATTGAATAAGTTCAAATAAGAGCATATAAGCATTGTTGAAGAACTAGGAAGCCAAAAGACTCAATCGGCATATATGATCCAAATCACCAAATCTTAAAGAATTGATGACAACAAGTGCAGAAAAGAAAATATCTAAGAAAAGAAAATCATCAAACCATCAACTAAAACCAAGCAAGACAAGATCAATATACAAATAAAAAGAGTTTTTTCTAAAATTTGGATGAGGGCCTCTTTATTTTTTGCAAAAATTAAGGGGATTTGTTGGGGGCCCAACAAGTACTTGGCTTTCTTTAATTTCTTCCACTAAAGGTGTTTGTGAAGGTTGTGTGCTTGGTAAACATCATTTGGAAATGTTTGATAAAGGAAAAGCATAGTGTGCTAAAGAACAATTGCAACTAACTCATAGCAATATGTGTGGTCCTCTTGAATCTCCTTCTTTGTCTCATGCAATCTATTTTCTTATTTATGATGACTTTAGTCATAAATCTTGGGTTTATTTTTTGAACCATAAAAGTGAAAACTTTGGTATCTTTCAAGAATTTAAGTCCATGGTTGAAAACAAAATCTGGTAAAAGTATTAATACTTTGAAGAGTGATAATGGGGGGAATTCATTAAAAAGGTGATTCAATGCATATTTATATAAGCATCGTATTCAACATCAAACAAGTATTCCTTATACACCTCAACAAAATGGGGTAGATGAAAGAAAGAATAGAACTTTGGTTTGAAGTGGCTAGATGTATGCTTTATTCTAAAGGATTACGTAAATGTTTTTGGGATGAATCCATTTACTGTTCTAACTATATCTTGAATAGAGTCCCTACTAAATCATTTTTGCAGGTTACTCCCAAATAAAATGGAATGGAAAGAACCTAATATTAGTAACTTTAAGGTTTCTAGCATGGAATGTTGGGATCATATCCTGAATGAAAACCAGAAAAAGTTAGAACCTAAGTCTCACAAATGTATTGTCATTGGTTATTGTGCGGAATACAAACCATACAGGTTTTTTGATTCATCTACCCAAGGTGTCATCATTAGGAAAGATGGTCAATTCAATGAAGTCTCTCCTCATATTGAGTCTGTTGAGCGTCATGTTACCTCAAATTCACCTTCACCTTCTAATGCTCCTATCTCTATTACCCCTTCCACTCCTTTTGTGCCTATTATTGGTTCTAGTTCACCTTCTTCTTCAAGTGATCCTCATTAATGTCATGAAGATACTAGTGTGGTTCCTACCACTACTTCTCTTCCTGTTTGGGCCCAAAAAACTCTTGAATCGTAGGTTTTGAGATTGGCATTTTTTTCGATACTCATTGTACTAGATATGATTTTTCTCTTATGACTAAATTTTTGGCCACAAATGATCACTCTACCTATGCTTAAGCTAAAGGTAAACTTGAATGGGAGAAAGCAATGACAATTGAATATGACTCTTTAATGAAAAACAAGACATGGAATCTTGTGCCTCTTCCTCTTGGAAAAAAATTAGTTAGATGTAAGTGGATATATAAAACAAAGTTTACTGTAGATAGATACATTGAAAAACATAAATCTTGGTTAGTAGCAAAAGGGTTCTCTCAACAAGAAAGGACTGACTATACTAAAAATTTTCCTCCAGTTTCTAAAATGAATACAATAAGAACTATTTGTTCTCTTGTTGCATATTATCATTGGGAAATTCACCAAATGGATGTGAAAAGTGCATTTTTGAATGGTGATATTTGTGAAGACATTTATATGCAAAATCCACCTAGTTTTATCACTATTGACACTTCAAGTTTTGTATGCAAATTGAACAAGTCTTTATATGGTCTGAAACAAGCACCTAGAGCTTGGTATGAGAAAATTGATGCTTATTTCTTAAAGAATGGTTTTAAGCAATGTATATTTGATCCAAATCTATATGTGAAGAACTTTGATGATGATGTTCTCATAATAGTAATTTATGTCGATGATCTTCTTATTACTGGAATCCATCTTACACTTATACAAGAAATGAAGAATAATCTAAAGAATGAATTTGAAATTACTGACATAGGCCTACTGCATTATTTTTGGGGTCTACATATTTAGCATATGGTTAATGGTATATTGATGTCTCAGCCTAAGTATGCAACAAATTTACTTGCTCAGTTTCATATGAGTGATTATAATCCACTACCTACTCCATTCCAGTCTGATGTAAATTTAACTGTTGATTGTGACCACATTGTGACAGTCCTCTTTTTGATGCCACATTGTATCGTCAACTTGTGGGTAGTTCGATATATTTCACACACATCGTGCTAGATCTCTATTTTGTAGTCAGCATGGTTTCACAGTTTATGCAAAACCCTCATGAAAGTTGATGTAGCCAATAAAATTTGATTCTTTCATCAGGTCTAGAAACCATGCAAACCCACAAGAATGGAAAAATAACTATCTTGTATTCACTCTCCGTCACTAATTATTACAATGAAAGTTAAACCTCGTATACCTACTAAATGAAATTTTTGAAAATCGTTAATTTTAGAAAATTCTCGCATGACTCTAAAAATGACTAGTAACTAAAAGTTAACTAGAGAGACACTAGTTGTCAAATTGATTTTCTGATTAGGTTCATAAACTAAGAGATAACTAATAATTACAAATTTAAGAAATCCTTACAAAACACTACAACCCCACTTTGAAGCATTATATGAAGGAATTTGGCCCCAGAAAAGTGTTGAAATGAGGTTTGATAAAAAAAAATATGATCATCCATGGAAGTGAACTCTTAAAGATTCAACTTCTTTTTAAATTTCATCCCAAATGGATGACTAAGTCAAAATTTATGACACTCGAAAATCCCTGCATCATTCTCCTCTGGTTTAAAAGAATGTAGCTCTTGCAAGTTAGTGTCTTCAAACTGTTGCCACTTAATGGGATCTAGGTTTAGCATGTCCCCCTATAAAATCCATGTGCTTTGTTCTAGTGCTAAGCCTTCCCACTAGACTATATATCGGTTGTATTGGCCTTGCTGAGTATGAAGGGTCTTCTTATCTAAACTATCTATAATATTTAAATTCTATCTCTTGCTCGGAATGGTATGTTTCCAATCCACCTCCACCTCACTGTCATCACCCAGATCATCCCCATAGAAGATATATGAATCGTAAATGTTAAACACAGGGGAAATATCGATATCATCTAGTAAATCAACCTTATAAGCATTGTCGTTAATTTTCTTGAGAATATTGCAAGGACCAATTTTTTTATACTTCAATTTGTGGTAGGTTCCTTTAGGAAACCGCTATTTCTGTAAATAAAACATCACCAAATCACCTTTATTGAATAAATAATTTCGTCGATGTGAATCTTTTATAATTTTATTCTTATCATTGTTGGCATGCTACTTTTGTCTCACTTGTTGCTGCAACTGTTGAATGTGTTCTATAAATGCTTCCCCATCATCACAGATTCTAACCCCAAGCAATAGCTACACCAAATCTAGGATTCCCATAGCATTTCTAACATAAAAAAACTGAAATGGATATTTACCTATATATCTACTCACTAAACTATTGTAGGCAAATTCTGCTTGAGGTAAATCCAAATCCTACTGCTTGGGTTTCTCTCCAATAATGCTCCATAACAGGTTTCCCAAACTCCGATTTACTACCTTGATTTTTCCATCTGTTTGGGGGTGATAGGAACTATGGAACTGTAATTTAGTCCTCATTTTATTCCATAAAGTCCTCCAAAAATGACCCAAGAACCGATTATCTCTATCAAAGGTGATAGTTTTTGGAACACCATGTAATCTAACAATTTCTAAAAAAAACAATCCTACCACCCTTGATGCATCACTAGTTTTCTTGAAAGCAATCATAATGATCCATTTTAGAGAATCTTTCAACAACCACAAAAATAGAATCTGTATCTTGATGCGTGTTTGGGAGCCCCAACACAAAGTCCATGCTCAGATATTTCCATGGTTCTGTGGGAACTAGTAATGGCATGTACAACCCTATATTTTGTGAGTGTTCTTTAGCCATTTTAAAAATCCTACAATGTGCAACATACCTAGTTATATCATTTATCATCTTCAGCTAGTAATACTTATCTTTGATTAAGGCTATCATCTTATTTTTTCCAAAATGTCCTTCCAAGACACTATTGTGAAGTTCTCTAATAATATTATCTCTTATAGAACCAATTGGATTGCATAGTTGTTTTCCTTTGAAGAGGTAGCCATCTTGCATAAAATATTCACCCTAAATAAGATCCATGTTCCTAGCTTTTGGATTTTTCAATTGTTCCATAATCTTACAAGAATTGTTATCATATGCATAGATATCCTTCAATGTAGAAAACCCAATTTCTTGAATTTCTATGGTTGTCAAAAGAACAGTGCACCAAATCAAAGCATCTGCAACTTGGTTCTTTCTTCCTGATTTTTGCTTTAGAACAAAGGTGTAGCCTTGTAAGAAAGAGACCCATTTTGCATGTCTACCATTCAATTTCTTTTGGGTGTTTACATATTTTAATGCAATGTGATCGCTAAATAACACAACCTCTTTTGGCACTAAATAATCCCTCCAATGTCACAATGCTTGCACAATTGCATAAAATTCTACATCATATGTGGAGTAGTTCTTTCTTGCCTCATTCAACTTTTCACTAAAAAATGCAATTGGTCTACATGCTTGGCTAAGTACATCTCCAATGCCTACATGTGAAACATCACAATCTACCTAAAACACTTTATCAAAATATAGTAAGGCTAATATAGGTGCCTCAGTTACCTTCTTCTTTAGAAACTTAAAACTTTCCCCAGCTTCATTAGTCCACTTGAATGTTGTGCCTTTGGTGCGATTTGTTATGGGTGCTACAATATTTCTAAAATTTGGAATAAATTTTTGGTGAAAGGTGGCCATCCCATGAAAAATTCTTACCTTTTTTATGCTCCTAGGACTATGCCACTCCAAAATTGCTTTGACCTTCTCTGAATCCATCTTGCCTCCTTCAGCTAAGATGATAAAACCCAGAAATACCAAACTTTCTTGCAAGAACCTACATTTCTTCAGGTTTGCATAAAGTTGATGTTTTCTCGATGCATCCAATATAATCTTTAAATGCTACAAGTGATCTTCTTTGTTGTTACTGAAAACTAGAATGTAATCAAAATAAATGACAACAAAATTACCAAAAGAAGGTTGAAGCACAATATTCATCAACCCCATGAAGGTACTAGGTGAATTGGACAGCACGAATGGCATCACCATCCATTTATATAGTCCATTGTTGGTCTTGAAGGTAGTTTTCCATGTTTCCCCTTCATGAATCTAGATTTGGTGGTATCCACGTCGCAAATCAATTTTAGTACAATATTTAGCTCTGGCTAGAAAATCCATCATGTTGTCCAAGCGTGATATAGGAAACCAATATTTGATAGTAATTTTATTGATTTCTCTAATATCTATGAACATCCTCCATGTATCATCTTTTTTTGGAGTCAACAATGCTAGTACAACATAGGGACTCATGCTTTCCCTTACCACACCTTTCTTTATAAGATATGTTACTTGCTAGTTAATATTTGCATGTTGTGTAGGGTTCATCCTATAGGATTCCTAATTAGGAAAAGATGATCCTTGGATTAGATCAATGTGATGTTGAATATCCCTCTTTGGTGGAAGACCATCAGGTAGTTCATTAGGGATAACATCAACATATTTTTCTAGTACTCTGGCCACTTTGGTAGGTATCGATATGTCTTCCTTGGCTCATTTTTGCACTATTAATGCATAGCAAAATCTTGTTGTCTTCATTTCTTTAACAATGTCTCTTTCTGACAACATATTCCCATTTTTCCCTTCATCCTTAAGGGGAAATAAGACAACTTTTGATCCATCCTTCCAAAAGGTGTAGGTATTATTTTCTCCATCATGCATGAATTTTTTTTCATATTGCTAAGGCCTCCCCAATAACGGATGACATGCATCCATTAGAATGGCATCACACCATACTTCATCTTTATAAGTCTTATCGATGGAAAAATTGATCAAACATATTTTATTAATGGTGACTTCATTCCCTTTTTTGAACCATGTTATTCGGTAAGGATGGGGATGTGTTTCACATAGTAATTTCAACTTATCTACCATATTTTTGAAAACCATTGTAATATCCCAAGAAAAGACTAGTTTTATTTTACATTTATTGTTGTTACAAACTTATTTATTGTTGACAGGTGTTGAGTTAAATGAATTCTGGAGCACCTAAACTATTTATTTGGGTGTCGAATAAGTGAGCTCTGAATAACACCTAAATCATTAAAATATGTTGAGCAAGTGAGCTCTGGAAAATATGGATTATTTAATTGGTGTTGACCATAATCTTAGGAGCACCAGGACCGTTGACTTAATAGTGTTGAGAAAGTGAGCTCTGGAGCACTATTAGTTGAGTGAGTGTTGAGCGGTAAGTATCTGGAGCACTTAGACTCAAGATTATTAACTGATGTTGAGTTGGGAGCTCTGGAGAATCAGTAATCCATTGAATGTTTTTATTAAAACTCAATTATTATTATAATTTTAATCTTTCTAACTGACTGGGATTGCAACTCAAAGATGGACCGAGCATGCAAGAGTTTAGAATGGTCAAGTAGCTGATAACTAAATATCAACTAGATATTAGGTGAGTAAAAGTCCTATTTCAAATAAATAAAGATAAAAATAAATTGTGAGAGTTAAAATTAACTAAATTATTAATTAAATATAAAAATAGAACAGTGAGTGTGTCTAACAAGTAAACTGAGTGATTTAAACCTAAATCCTAGAAGCCTTTCCTCATAAAATATTATAAGTAACATAGAGAGAGACGTTGCAAGGGAAAGTGTTTCCAAGTTCACTAGAGGGTTCAATCGTGAGTCTTAAGTGCTCAGAAAACCAAATTGTTTGATATTCGGTATGTCCTAGAAAGAGGATTGTGGGGAAATTAAGGGAAGTTATTTGTTATAAAGATTCACACAAAGGGATGGTAAACAGACCTTGTGACTACCCTGTTGTTAGTAAAAGAAGATAGTGAATTTACCCTAGGCCTTCTAGTTCTTTCCATGCTCGGTTCGGCTCGAGGGTGACCTGTTGCACAATCTATGAATGGTTTGAGGTCTACGGCTGGGTAGAACGTGGTAGTTACCAAGTCAGTCAGATAGCAATAAAGGACTAATAAGTATCTTCATATTTTGTTATTGTTTATTCAGGAATCATATTTTATAGATCTGAACTATTTCCTTTTGTTATATATGGTGATAAATATAGATGTGTTGAATTCAAGAATCATATTTTATAGATCTGAACTATTTCCTTTTGTTATATTTGGTGAGAAATATAGATGTGTTGAATTAAAGAATCATATTTTATAGATATGAACTACTTCCTTTTGTTATATTTGGTGATAAATATATGTGTGTTGAATTCAGGAATCATATTTTATAGATCCAAACTATTTTCTTTTGTTTATGCAAGAATCTGATGATAAATATGGATGTGTTGAACTCAGTAGATGAATTCCATTTTGAATTAAATATTGCTAGGAATAGTGTCTTTCCAATTATTTATCATGCAATTTTAATTGCAGGTTGCTATAATTAAATCATTGGAAGAAGTAATTAGCCATGATCAAGGGGTCACCCTTAAAGTTCCAAACTAGTAGTTAAAACATCTTATAACATATTATTCAAGTAGAAAGCTCCTATTATCACCCACATGGAGAGAGAATCCCAGAAACAAGATTCTGGAACGGAGCCCCTAAACTCTAATAGGGTTATTAATATGTATTTATAAATTATATATATTAATAACAGAGCATTAAACTTTAAACCAAAAACTCCTTTCAAACATCCTCCATCATATATAAACATCAAAATTAAACAAATACGAAATCACATAAATTTTACTATTCATATTATACTCATTACTCCCACATTTATTATTTATTAAGATTTATAAGCATTCTGTCAAAACATGCATAATACAGAAACAAGAGCAAAACCCCCATAAATCAAATTATAAACCAGAAACCGTGGGTCACGCTTTAGTGTAGATCCGGGATCAAATCCCATCATTCCCATGACACATACACATAGCTAAATATCACGCTCAGCGTGGATCAAGGATCCAATCCCATCGTTTCCATAGCACATACAGTCAAGATCACTTCCAGCGTTGATAAGGGATCGAATCCCTTTACCTTCACAGACAGACAGTCAATATCATTCCCAGTGTAGATTAGGGATCAAATCCCATTGTTTACATAACACATACGTTCAAAAGTTCATGCTTCCAGCATAGACCGGGGATCAATTCCCGTAAGGGTCAATGCCCAACACACCCACACACTAGTAAGGTCACACAGAAGCGAATGACTAGGGATCCATTCCCTTAAACAAAGAACTAGCTACAGATTTAAAAATAGGGTCTTACTCATGCGTAGACTAGGATTGAAATATAGAACCAGACTCAAAATTATAAAAGAAAACATAGTAATCATTCCAGCAAATCATTTATAAATCGAAGGAGTAAACTTAGATCACCTCAAACATCAACGTAGCTACCAAAGAACAGAATATATCAACCCCTAAACAACGATAGCATTTAGATACCAAAACAAATCACATGATGCGGAATATCGAGGTTATATTATCGATGACGTCTAGCTATTAAATATGCATACTATCATTTAGACACAGACCCAAAGTCCTAAAGCATATGCTTCTCAAAAATTCTGAACATAATAATTATAAAAATTCCAAGAAGGATTACACATTAAAATACAACCCTCGTATTTAATTATGGGTACAAGATCATTACAGCCAGAGAAAAGAACAAAGTACGCCTAGGTAAAAACACATAAGGCCCATGGGCATACTCTTTTCTTTTCCCTGCCTTATGTGGGCTTACCAGAAGGCTTGCGCAGTAGACCAACCAATGGCTCCACTACTCGCCTCCAGCATTGAACCCAACGAATATCCACCTTGCACACAAAGATGAAAAGCAGAGGTCAGTTATGGATATGAGGGTAAAATCTACCATATGAAAACACTCTACACTATAATATAAACCTGGACAAGAAAAAAATGAATCATACCTGATGGTTGCCACAACGCAGTCGCCCACCTCCAACGCATTATGCACAGACCAAGAGGGTAGCTCTGGTCATGTGAATGTCCCTTCTAGAGAAGGTGTATGGAGGGAGCCTCTGCTCCTCCTCTCCAACAACGAAATCACACAAACCCAAACAAACAACCAAATCATGATTTTTCCTTGGTAAAACCCTCCCCTCACTTGGATTGAATGTGACTGCCAGCATGGAGCCTTCACGCAGGGCCATCACATGGGATTTATTAAATTCCCAACTACCTCCACTAACCTTCAAACATTGCACTCAACTCTATAGTGAGAGCCCATAGGATTGGATCATATGCGCTTAGGTAGTTAATACCACCCTTAGGATATGTTAAGCATAGTCACTTCCTTAGGGACATTGGTCCCCTTCCTTTACCTTCTTATCAAGTTCAAAACATAGGGATTGTTCCCATTGAACCGGACTTAGCATGAATTCTCTTTAATCTACCTGCAGAAAGGATAGATGCATGATTTATCTTACATATAAGCTAATTAAAACCCAGGAAAGCAATGGATCCAGGATCCGTCCATGGAAACATTTAAGATCATCTATTCAATTACGTTAAAGTAAAGCAAACAATTATTGAACAAGCACAGTCATGACGATAGGATTTAGGTCATAAACTGAATTCAATAATCAAGCATAAATGTTCTAGTAAATAAATTTAAGTGATATATATATCAGGTTACTACATAAACAAATAAGTATAGAATCATTCCAATTCAATCAAAATCAACCAAACCAGTACTATGTAGTAAGATAGACGAGGTAACCAAGTAACCTGTAATGTCCCTTTTTAATAATTTTATTAAAATGGCAAATTTTTCACTGTTTTCCCTAGTTCGACCTTTGACTAGTTTTGATGTCTAGGTCTCCAATTTGCTCCAAATGCTCCCAAATATTCTGAGAAGGTATATGAATGATATTAGGACTTGATTATGATGTTCAGGGATGATATAGGACCACCAAAATACTTCTGCAAACCCCTTTAAGGTTCTGGACAAATTATGGAATTTAACCAGCAATTTGAGGTTCAAATCCCCCCAGGGTAAATGCTGAAAATGGCCATCCAAAAGCTTCCAAACACACTCAAATTTATGAACAGAGGTATGGGATGTCTAAGGGAAAATATTAAGGTCTCATGTGCACCAATTTTCAGTTTGTTAAGTTTGTTATAACCCTCTCCCAAACAACTACAAAATCACTAGTTCGACCTTGGGAGAAATGGCATCAAATCTTCTCCAAATGCAATGAAACTTCACAAAATGACTTCAAATGCTTCGATATTGAACATGAAACTCTTAGAATGCATCATTACAATTCCATACATCATTTTAATATCCATGGCTCACTCATTCATTCAAATATAAGAACATTTCATTGTCATACATCAAGATAGTGGGGAAATGGCACCATTTTCTCATTAGCAATTAGATTTACATGACTCCACTTGTGCTCTCGACCTAAGACTCTTCATGACAGTAAACACAGAGAATTTATATCATATTAAAAAATAATGGGGAAATGGAAGCTCCCCCAAAGATGTCAATAGCTCACCAAGTGCACCTCAATCCATAGAGCAAGAATATGATGAGAAAACTTGGAATAAATGAAAGAACAAGCTGATATTGAAGTGTCCACAAGCTTCCCTGTAGCTTGCACCTATAACTTATGACTCCATTAAATCTCCATGAAAGACTTGAATGGCCTCTCCACATAGAAACTTGGATGGGAATCTTTCACCCTCAAAATTGGCTAAGGCAAGAAGACTAGTTTTCCACTAGCTCTCTCTCTCTTCACAATTGCAAATTCTCAAATGATCAAAATCCATTCTCATGCTTGATTCATGTATTTTATAACCAAACTTATCCTCCTATGGTTCTAATTCCTCCCATTAACTTCTAGATATTTCCAATTAGGAAAGATTCTACATTATGCCACTTGTCTCCCAAGTTCCCAACCCTCCACCTTCTCCAAATTCGAGTAGGAGTCTCTTTGGCTTCTCCAAATCCCATGAGCGCCATATTGGAGCCTATTTTTGGGCCTGACATGTCATATTAGTCAGATGTCAGCAATCAAGACTGAAATTTTTCATAGGTGTCATATATTCTTTGTCATTGTTGTCATAGGAGCTAGGGAATCTATCCCGAGTGTCCACAAACTTCTAGTTTGACTCTTCCTCTTCCATGGAGGTTACCATTCCATCCAAATTCGACCTATGATGATAAATGCTATGTGTATGAGCCTACCAAATCATCCAATAATTTTTTCATTCTCATGGATTCGAAATGGCAAGAGAGAGATGCCATGTGGCATTGAAAAATCAAGCTAGTGTGGGTCCCGCATCCTCCATATGTCTTCAAAACCAATTGCCACCTAGAATTTCTCTTGAATTTATTTATTCAACCTCTTTATTAAATACTTGAACTATTCTAATGTCTAAACATCATTTATTAGCTCTCTTATTACAATTCCAAATGTATCCATCCAACCTAGGGAACTAGTAGGATTGATGGGATTGTCTTACTATGCAATTATTTGAATGGGGACATTACAGTCCTCCCCACCCAAGATTGCTTTTTCTCAAGCAATTTCAGATTTGGATGTTGCAAAATCTTCTCCTCTTCCCATGTGGAATCTTCACTTGGTAGATCCTTCCATTGTGCTAAGTATTCTTTGATAGTTATGCTCCTCAATCTCCTTTCCCTTGTCTTCAAAATATTTTTCGGAACAAGTATGAGCTGACCTTCATCATCCAAGGGAGGAAGTATTTCTAAAGTGACAATTTGCTGACAAAGAGATTTCTTGAGACAAGAAACATGAAATACATTGTGGATTTTATTTCCTTATGGAAGTTCTAATTCATATGCTACCTCTCCAATCTTCCAAACTACCTTGTATGGGCCATAGTATCTTGGTTTTAGCTTTTCTACTCCATTCTTTTTGAGATATGTTTGTTTATATAGCTGCAACCTCAAATATACCAAATCATTAACCTCAAAGTTCCTTTCTTCTCTATGCCTAGCTACATATTGTTTTTGTTGATTTTGGGCAACCTGCAAATTGTCTTTCAAAAGCTTTAAAATTTCTTGGCTCTTTTCCACCCAATCCTTAGCTTTTGGGGCTCTACTATCACCAAAGATAATTTCAACAAAGGTAAGTGCATCATAACCATATAATTCTTTGAAAGGATACATCCCTATTGTCATATGAAAGGTGGTGTTGTAGCAAAACTCACCCAAGTGTAGCCATTTTGCCCATGATTTTTGCTGCTCTCCCACATAGTTTATTAGGTACCCTTCCAACCATTGATTCACCCTCTCTATTTTTCCATCAGTTTTTGGATGATATCTTGTACTTGGAGTCAACTGAGTGCCCACCAATCTAAAAATTTCTTGCCAAAAATCACTCATAAATCTACTATCTCTATCACTTACAATGCTCTTGGGGATCCCATGCAATCTGAAGATTTCTTTGAAAAAGATATCAGCCACTTATGCAGCACTAAATGATGATGTAACAGCAAAGAAATGAGCAAAAATTTTCAACCTATCCACTACCACATATATGCAATCCTTACCCAAATATTTGGGCAAACCGATGATGAAGTCCATTGAGATATTGTCCCATTTTTGCTCCGGAATGGGAAATGGATGTAATAAGCCAGCTGAGCATGTAAGTCCTAATTTGTTTTGTTGACATACCTTACATTCATTAACATATTTATGAACATCTTCCTTTAGCCCCTTCCAAAAAAATATTTGCCTTTATTTTCGATAAGTTTTGAAGATCCCCGGATGGCCAGCTAGTGGGGAATCATGTGCTTCTTACAAAATTTTGTACTTGAGTTTTGAATCTTGAACCAAATAAATTATGCCCTTATAATATATCATCCCATTCAAAATCGTGTAGTTATCATCCCCTTTGATTCCATCCAATACATCACAAGCAAATGTATCTTTGGCATATTCAACTAGTATCATGTTTTTCCAATCCTTGGCAATGTTCATGAGAGAAAAAGAAGGCCTTCGAGATAATGCATCTACTACAATGCTATTCTTTCCTTTCACATATTCAATATCAAAATCATAATCTTGAATCTCGCTTACCCACTTTTGTTTCCTTTCATTTAGATCATTTTGGGTGAGGAAGTGCCTTAACTATCGTGGTCAGTTTTCACCACAAACTTATTTCCTACCAAGTATTGTCAAAACTTGGCCAATGCATGCATGATAGCCAACATTTATTTGTCATAGATGGAGTAAATATTTTCATGAGGCTGCAACTTTCTGCTCTCAAAGTCTATAGGGTGTTGTCCTTGCTTTAGGACAACCCCTATTCCTCCGCCTAAAGCATCACATTCAACAACAAAAGGCTTAGAAAAATCAGGTAATGCAAGTATGGGACAACTACTCATTACCTCTTTCATTTTTTGGAAGGCCTTTTCAGCCTCTTAATCCCACTTGAAAGCATCCTTCTTAGTCAAATCAGTTAGTGGAGAAGTCAACTTGGAGAACCCTTTCACGAACTTTCTATAATAGGTCCATATTCCAATGAAGCCTCTTAATTCTGTGATGCTTTTTGGTGATGGAAATTCTAATATAGCCCTGATTTTTTCCATGTGTACTTTCACTCCTTCTTGCCCAATAATCTACCCAAGATACAATAGTTCCTTCATCCCAAATTTACATTTAGACATCTTAGCAAACAAGGACTGTTCTTGCAAAGTTTTCAACACAATATCTAGATGTTGCAAATGCTCTTCCCAAGTTTTACTGTAAATGAAAATGTCATCAAAAAATACCAAAACAAACCTTCTAAGCTGATTGCAAAAGATCCCATTCATGCATGCTTGAAAGGTGGCTGGAGCATTAGTTAATCCACATGGCAAAACAAAAAACTCAAAATGGCCATAATGACATCTAAAAGCATTATTTTGCACATCTTCTTCCTTCATTCGAATTTGATGATAACCTAATCTAAGGTCAATTTTGGAAAAATATTTGGCCCCAAATAGCTCATCCATGAGCTCATCAATTCTAGGAATAGGATACCTATTTTTTATTGTCTTCTTGTTCAAAGTTATAAAGTCTATGCACATTCGCAAGGTTCCATCTTTTTTCTTCACCAACACTACTGAAGAAGCATAAGGGCTAGATCTTGGTCTAATGAGTCCCAACTCTAAAATTTCTTGGATGGCCTTTTCATTCTCATCTCTAAATTTATTTGGATGTATATAAGGTGGTATTTGAATGGGTGAAGTACCCCCCTCCAAAACAATGTTGTGCTCAATCCCCTTATCAGGTGGTCTACCATGTGGAAGATCTCTAAAAACTTTTTCATACTTTTGCAATAGTTTCTCTATCTCCTTTGGGTGTTCAAAAACCTTTATGTTTGGCTTGGGAGATGTGATATGACATTCAACAACCCATTCTATGTCCCCATGCCTCAATATATATCTCATACTATTGCAAGTCACTACTTGATTTGGGTAAGTGTGTTTCCCTCTCACAACCCTTAGTACACCTTTCGAATCTTGAAATTTCATCTCAGGATTTTGATAGTTTACTGTATGCTCCCCTATAGAGTACAGCCATTTCACTCCCAAAACCACATTAGTATCATAAACATCTACCACATAAAAACTAACAACAAAAGTATAGTTACCTACGGTGACTTGCAGCTTTGGAACCCATGTTTTGCACTGCATTGTGTTGTGACCTGGAATGACAACTGTGAAGCCATCAAATGGTTCAATAGGTATCTTCCTTCTATCCACCATGTCTACATAAATGAAGTTATTTTTGGCTACTCCATCTACCAAAACTGAAGCTCTTTGTTCGAGTACCACACCCTTGCATCGAATAGTGTGATAACGAGGCACTGCTGAAAGTACTGCCATTCTTGGTTTGTCCAGTGAATGATGATTTTCTTCTTGTCTTCCTTCTTATGCTGCCTCATATGCCTCTTCTTGATCTGAAATATGTTCTTCTTCATCCATACCCCCTTCATACTCATCATTATCAGAAAATACTTCGATGTATTGAGCCTTTCCCTTAGTACATTTATGCCCCGGTGCCCATGGTTGAAAGCATTTGTAGCACAATTTTCTCCTTCTAAGTTCTTCCCTGTTTAGTCCTTCTTTCTTATTCTATTCATATGAATCTCTTTGCCAAGGCTTCTTATCAGATACATCTCTTTTCCAAGGTTTCTTTTCAAATCTGAAGTTAGGCTTGGGAGGAAATCTTGTTCTAGAAAGCACATTTTGGAGATCTCTAGTCAAGCTCATAGCATCTCTTAATGTAGTTGGTTTGTGGGATTTAAATAAACCTTTTAAGGGTTCAGACAAAGCTTCAGTGAACAGAAATACTAACCTTACCATAGATATATCATCCACCTTGACTGATAACTTTTTAAATTCTAACATGTAATGAGCAGGAGTTCCCACTTGCTTCAATTGGGCTACTTCTTTGAAAGGTAATTCTGGGTCTTTTTGCTCAAATCTCTCTAACACCCTATCAACAAATTCTTCATAGGTAGTAACCTGATCATGTCCCAAAATTTTCATACCATGGAACCACCATTCATTGGAATCTCCTTCTAGATGCAAGATATCCATTTTTACGGCATCCTCCTCCACCATTGGATTCAACTGAAAATACACATCGAGTTTCTGCACCCCAAGTGTTAGAAGAACTTTGAGAGGAACCATCAAAAGTAGGAAGTGGCATTTTACCAATGGCACAATTTAATTCTTTGTTTTGGTATAGAGACCTATTATCCTCCCTCTTCTTGAGTGTGTTTGAGACAGTAAAGTATTGGTCAAATGGTAGATTCCTTCTACAATCCTCACTCCACTTTTCTCATTCTTTTGCCAATTCACCCATGTCAAATGGGATGTTAGGTTATTCTTTGGGCACAAGAAATTTAGGTGTAGTAGACCTTGGTGTGCTCTAAAATTCATTAGGTCTATTATGGGGTCCTGTCCTTGAAATGATATGCTCACCCTTTGTCTTCTTTTCTTCGGATTGTGAACTACTGCTGCCTCCTATTACCCCTTTGCTTCCAAGTTGGCTAGCCATCAATTCGAATCCTTTCATCATATGTTTTCTCATGTCTCTCATTCCCATTGAAATTTCACCAAAAAATGGTTTTATGACTGCAATAAATTCCTCCTCATTTTCTGAGGTTTCCTTTCCTTCCTTAGGCATGGTTTCAACAATGTACTCTCTTCTCCTGCTACTTCCTCTTCAACAAAAACTTCTTCAACTTTAGGTTATAAGGGTGGTGGATTATTTATTTGGATCCTTTTCAAGACCATAAAGTTCCAATACCATGCTCTGATACCACTTGTAATGTCCCTTTTTAATAATTTTATTAAAATGGAAAAATTTTCACTTTTTTCCCTAGTTTGACCTTTGACTAGTTTTGATGTCTAGGTCTCCAATTTGCTCCAAATTCTCCCAACTCTTCTGAGAAGGTATATGACTAATATTAGTACTTTATTATGATGTTCAGGGATGATATAGGACCACCAAGAGACTTCTGCAAACCCCTTTAATATTCTGGACAAAGTATGGAATTTAACTAGCAATTTGAGGTTCAAATCCCCCGAGGGTAAATGCTGAAATGGCCATCCAAATGATTCCAAAACCACTCAAATTTATGAAAAGAGGTAGGGGATGTCTAAGTAAAAATATTAATGTCTCATGTGCACCAATTTTCAGTTTGTTAAGTCTGTTATAGCCCTCTCCCAAACAGCTACAAAATCACTAGTTCGACCTTGGGGGAAATGGCATCAAATCTTCTCCAAATGCAATGAAACTTCACAAAATGAATTCAAATGCTTATATAATGAACATGAAACTATTATAATACATCATTAACATTCCATACATCAGTTTAATATCCATGGCTCACTCATTCATTCAAATATAAGAACATTTCATTGTCATACATCAAGATAGTGGGGAAATGGCACCATTTTCTCATTAGCAATCAGATTTACATGAATCCACTTGTGATCTCGACCTGAGAATATTCATGAAAGTAAATAAAGATAATTTATACCATATTACAAAATAATGGGGCAGTGGAAGCTCCCCCAAAGCTGTCAATATCTCACCAAGTGCGCCTCAATCCATAGAGCAAGAATATGATGAGAAAACTTGGAATAGATGAAAGAACAAGTTGATATTGAAGTGTCCACGAGCTACACTGTAGCTTGAAACTATAAATTATGACTCGATTAAAGCTCCATGAAATACCTGAATGGCCTCTCCACACACCAACTTGGATGGGAATATTTCACCCTCGAAATTGGCTAAGGCAAGAAGACTAGTTTTCCACTAGCTCTCTCTCTTCACAATTGCAAATTCTCAAATGATCAAAAGCCATTATCATGCTTGATTCATATATTTTATAACCAAACTTAGCCTCCTATGTTTCTAATTCCTGCCATTAGCTTCTAGATATTTCCAATTAGGAAAGATTCCACATTATGCCACTTGTCTCCCAAGTTCCCAACCTTCCACCTTCTCCAAATTCGAGTAGGAGTCTCTTTGGTTTCTCCAACTCCCATGAGCGCCATATTGGAGCCTATTTTTGGGCCTGAAATGTCATATTGGTTAGATTTCAGCAATCAGGTCTGAAATTTGTCAGAGGTGTCATAGATTCTTCATCATTGTTGTCATAGGAGCTAGGGAATCTAGCCCAAGTGTCCACAAACTTCTAGTTTGACTCTTCCTCTTCCATGGAGGTTACCATTCCATCCAAATTCGACCTATGATGCTAAATGGCATGTGTATGAGCCTGTCAACTCATCCAAGAATGTTTTCCTTCTCATGGATTCAAAATGGCAAAAGAGAGATGCCATGTGGAATTGAAAAATCAAGCTAGTGTGGGTCCCACATCCTCCATATGTCTTCAAAACCAATTGCCACCTAGAATTTCTGTTGAATTTCTTTATTCAGCCTCTTTATTAAATACTTGAACTATTCTAATGTCTAAACATCATTTATTAGCTCCCTTATTACAATTCCAAATGTATCCATCCAACCTAGGGAACTAGTAGGATTGATGAGATTGTCTTGCTATGCAATTATTTGAATGGGGACATTACATA
This sequence comes from Larix kaempferi, assembly GCA_027924585.1. NCBI lineage: Eukaryota > Viridiplantae > Streptophyta > Pinopsida > Pinales > Pinaceae > Larix > Larix kaempferi. The sequence continues at coordinate 8,207,450 of BSBM01000361.1, read as the reverse complement.
ACCAAAATGCAAACAAGCAAGATATCAACATTTAATCAGTTTTGAAGTTAATTTTAAAAGAATCATATGTATTGCGTCTATTAGGACCCTATATAAAAAAAAAAAAAATAGCCATATTTTTTAGGGACATTACAAGTGGTATCAGAGCCCAAATTCAAAAACTTGAGGCCTATGAGCCTACACTACTTAAAAACCGCTGCAAAAATCATGAATGAGAAAACTAATAAAACATGTTTTATTTCGCATTGAATACTTCTTCAGGACAAGACAAACATCATGAATGCTGAGAGGGAAGACAGTCAACATGGGAACTTAAACTCACCACCTCAGGAAGAGGAACTGATAGTATAATTGAATGACAGTCTCGAGACAGTCAAAGCTTCTGATTTTCTAAAAACATTACAGAGCCTGCAAGAAGAATTCCGAAGTTTCAAGGATGATAACTTGAACGAGAGACGAGAACAACATGAGGTAAACAAATCATTACTGCAAACCTTAATTGGAAAGATAAATCATAGAAAGACGACACACTCAACAAATAGAGCTATGAATAAACAACACCACGAAGAAAAGGATAGTAGCCTAGAATCTAAGAAACATGATGAGTTGCCAAACCACTCCAACTCATCCAACACCTTGGGCCATGACTATGAGAATTCTTCGGATTCTTATGTATCATCCCCTTGTAAGAAGAAACACAAGAAAGAAGACAACTTGCAGGGATATTTCAGGAAAATCTAGGCTCCAACCTTCGAAGGAGACTTAGATTTAGGAGAGAAAGCCAAGGAATGGTTGTTGGGGATGAACAAGTACTTTCAAGTACATGAGTATTCTAGCCACATGAAGGCCCATTTGGCCATCTAGAACTTGAATGGAAAGGCTTCCATATGGTGGCAATGTTTGCAACACACTAATAAGATAAAAAATACATAAATTAAGTGGAAGACCTTTAGAAAATTATTTCAAGAGAAATACATGTCAAAAATATTTTTCGATAAGAATATAAAGGAATTCCATGAACTGCAACTAAATTCCCTTACCATGGATGCATTAATCAACATATTGCTAGAAATTTTACACTACATACCCTACGTAAGAGATGAGAAAGTAAAAATACAACGGTTCCTAGGGTGCCTTCCAATGTTCTACAGAGTCAAAATTGAATTTGATGCACCCAAGACCTTAGAAGTGGCCTTATACAAGGCTAGGCTCTGTTATGAGCACAACCAGCACCGAACTGAGAACATAAATAAGAATAAGGAAAATATAAGAACCTCTTTCGACAACCGAAGGAAAGGATTAATTTAGACCACCTCCCTACCAAAGACAGAACAATGGTTTTCCAGCTAACAAAAACTTCAACAAATTCGGGGCACAGTCAAATATGCCAGCACATAGTGTTAATAAACCAGCAATGGAAAGAGGGACTAGGACATCCCCTATGCCAGGAAGATGTTGGGGATGTCAAGGATCCCATTACTACCGGGATTTCCCAAATAAAGACACCATATTTCTAAATAATTTACAAGAGGAAGTAGCATTGGAAGACATGGCACGAACACCCAAAATATGTGCTTCCCTAGAAGGAAGACAAGCAGACCATCAATCCACCATGGTCGAAATAGAAGGTAAAATATCAAACACACCTGTTTCCATTTTGATTGACCCAGGGGATTGTCCTAGTTATGTTTCTCCTAAAGTTTTTGAAAGTTGCAAATTAAAAAAATAAAAGCATAGTAAACCATGGCTGGTACAATTAGCCACGGGAACAAAGAGGAATATTTCGGAACTTGTTAAAAATTGCTAGATTGACATGAATGGGTTTCAAACCAAGGAAGACTTAAAAATTTTACGTTTAGCTACATACGACCTACTGATAGGCATGGAATGGTTAGAACAACACCATTCCATGCGTGATTGTCTAAAAAAAACTTTCACGTGCACGGATAAACAAAGAAATCAGAGAAAGGTACAGGGTATACCCAAGAAAGTATCTATCAGGAAAATATCATCCTTATAAGTCAAAAATTGTGCAAGAAAGGGATGCAAACTTTATGCTGTCAAAATTCACAATTTAGAGAACAAAGGAGAACACCAGATTGGGGACTTTCCCATCCTAGAGGAGTATAGAGATGTATTTCCAGAGGAGATACCGGGATTACCTCCAAAGCGAGACTTATATTTCTCCATAGAACTAGTGCCCAGATTGGTACCAGTTTCAAAATCGCCTTACCGCATGAGTACCCCTGAGTTAGTAGAACTAAAACTTCAACTGCAAGAAATTATAGAGAAATGATACATCGAACCTAGTGTGTCCCCATGGGGAGCACCTATACTTTTTGTGAAAAAGAAAGATGGTACGATGCGGATGTGCATTGACTACCGGCAGCTTAACAAATTGACTATAAGGAATAGGTATCCACTCCCTAGAATAGATGACCTATTTGATCAGGTCGGGGGAGCAAGATTATTCTCCAAGATTGACTTGAGATCCGGATACCATGAAGTGAGGATCCGTCACTAAGATATAAACAAAACCGCTTTTAGAACCCGGTATGGTCACTACAAGTTTGTGGTAATTCCCTTCGGGCTAACCAATGCACCAGCAAAATTCATGTGCATAATGAACTGTATTTTCAGCAAGTACTTGGACAAATTTGTACTAGTATTCATAGATGATATAATCCTTTATTCTAAGAATGAGGAAGAACATAGAGACTCATCTATGGATTGTGCTACAAGTACTATGAGAAAATTAACTTTATGCTAAATTCAGTAAGTGTGATTTATACAAACCGCAAATACAATATCTGGGGCATATCATCTCAAAGAAGGGTATTGTCGTACATTCGGAAAGTATCAAGGCTATTGAAGAATGGGATACACCTACATGTGTCACAGACATCAAATCATTCTTAGGATTCGTAGGTTACTATAGGAAGTTCATTGAGAACTTCTCTAGGATTGCATGCCCTATGACATCCTTGCAAAAAAAGGAAAGCAACTTTTATGGACATCCAAATGCGAAGAAAGTTTTCAGAAATTAAAACAGTTATTGACTACTGCACCCATACTAAGGATTGCGGATCCCAATGGATATTTTGTGGTTTTCACTTACACAAGCAAGGAAGGACTAGGCAGAGTCCTTATGAAAAATGAATTCATGATCTGTTACGAATCACGGAAGTTAAAAGAGAACGAGAAGAACTATCCAACACATAACCTTGAGTTAGAAGCTATCATCCACACCTTGAAAATGTGGAGGCACTACCTCATGGGGAAGAAATTTCTCCTCAAAAATGAAAACATGAGTTTGAAATACCTTTTTGATCAACCAGACCTAAATGCTAGGCAGGCTAGGTGGTTGGATTTCCTTAGTGAGTACAATTTTGAACTAAGGCACATCAAAGGAAAAGAGAATAAAATTGTGGATGCCTTAATTCGCAGGATCAACCTACTATATGAGGTAACGATAATCCAAACAAGTTCTGATCTACATGACAAAATATGAACAACAAGTAAAAATGATCGTTTCTATATTGAAATTCTCCAGAAAATACAAGAAAAAAGATTATTTATACAACAGAAAAAATATAAAATAGACGAGTCAGGACTACTTTGGTCTAAAGATAAACTTTATGTCCCCGAGAGTGGGAGCATCAGATCTGATATATTGAATGAGTTCCATCAGAAACCCTATTCCAGACACCCTGGATACCAGAAAATGATATCAACTGTAAAGAAACACTTCTTCTAGCCAAAATTAAAAGCAGACATAGCACTATTTATTGCCAAATGTCAAGAATGTCAGCTAGTTAAAGCTGAGCATCAACACCCAATAGGGCTACTTCAACTTTTACCCATTCCAGAATGGAAATGGGAATTGATTAGCATGGATTTCAACACAGGCCTACCAAAATGCAAGAAGCATAATGACTCAATCATGGTTGTAGTGGAAAAACTATCCAAAGCACACTTTATTCCGGTAAATTCAACCTATAAAGCTGTTAACATTGCAGATATTTTCTTAAAAGAGATTTTTCGAATACATGGGATACCTAAAGCCATCATCTCGGATAGGGATAAAAAATTCACAAGTAACTTTTGGAGATCATTATTTTCCAGATTGGAAAAAAAAAAATTGGCACTCCTTATAATCCGCAGACGGATGGAGAAACAAAACGTGTGAATCAAATACTAGAAGACATGCTTAGAATGTATGTAATGAACAATCCTACCCAATGGGAAGAATATTTACATCTTGCATATTTTGTGTACAACAAGGGTTATCAGACTTCAGCTAAAATGAGCCCGTTCGAAATACTCTACGGCAAAAAATGTAGAACACCGGTAACTTGGGATAGCCCAGTGGATCAACTCATGTTGGGGCCGAATCTATTAAAGGATATAGAACAATTGGTTACCAAAGTACAACAGAATCTAAAAGAAGGACAAGACTGACAGGAAATCTATGCCGACAGAAAAATAAAAGACATAGAGTATTAAATCGAAGAACATGTTTACTTAAAAGTAAAAGCAAAGAGGAGCTCATTGAGCTTGGGAAAATGCGGGAAACTAGCTCCCATATTTTTTGGTCCATTTGAAATATTGGCCAAGAAAGGCCCGGTGGCCTATGAACTAGTGTTTCCTGCGCATGTAAAGGTTCACAATGTTTTTCATGCATCATTACTTTAGAAATATGTTTATGATACTAAACATGTAATTGTTTGGTCATTGTTATAGGTAGAACCAAAAGGGGAGTTTGTGTCGGAACCCCTTCATATATTGGAAAAGAGAGAGTTAATACTCAAAAACCAAACCATTGTCCAGCTGAAAGTGCAATGGAATAATTTTGGTCCTGAAGAGGCCACATGGGAGAATGAGACCGCAATGAAAGAGGCCTACCCCTCCTTATTTCAGGGTTTCAGTTCAAGTACCTAACACCAGGACGGTGTTTTTCTAAGTGGGGAGGGATGTAATATCTCAAGAAAAGACTATTTTATTTTACATTTATTTTTCTTACAAACTTCTTTATTGTTGGCACGTGTTGAGTTAAATGAACTCTAGAGCACCTAAACTGTTTATTTGGGTGTTGAGCAAGTGATCTTTGAATAGAACCTAAATCATTAAAAGATGTTGAGCAAGTGAGATCTGGAACATCTAGATTATTTAATGGGTGTTTTCACGTCCCCACCGACCTACCTGGCCACTAGAGACCATGATCCATTTTTTTTCTCCCAAAACATCAACTGAGTGCCCATACACATAGTCGGGAGAGCTCGAATCCAAAACCTTCATTCCGCAACAGCGAATCCCGCAATCCGCAATTGCGGATGTGGGAATACGGAATTCTAATATGTGAACATGCACTTGATGATCCCGCAACCCGCAAACAACTAATCCTGAAATTCACAAACAGCTGATCCCAAAATCCACAACTCACAATCGCGGATGCGGGATTGCAGAAATCCAAAATACAAAAACGTGCACTCGACGATCCCGCAACCCACAAACAGTTGATCCCGCAACCCACATCCCACAATTGCAGATGCGGGATTGTGGGGACCCAAAACACATATAGTTTTGAACTTGGTAATCCCACAATCTGCAACCCGCAATTGCGGAACCTTGCCTCTGTAAGGGAATTTCATCAATTCTTCAAAGGGGCATAACTTCTTCCTCTAGCATCTAAATGGGGCAAGGTTGGTACCATTGGAAATCTCTTGGGGAACTCTATCCAATGGTAGAATCCTCTGATCAGGTGAGGTATCTAACCTCCTCATTTCGTTCTCTGAAGTTCTGTCTATATCCCCACTTAGACACTTCCAACCTGCAACCTGCCAAGATCTTCCATTCCATCTGACCCATAGAGGTTTCTGAAATCACTTCCAGGGTCCTCTTCCTTCTCAAGGATCAGGTGTAAATATACATCTTCACAGGTTAGTTATGCATAAACATTCATCTTCAATAATGAAACACTATCATTCATTATAACCTGTAAAATGCATTAACAGATTCAATCCACACATCTATCTTATGCAAGAATTACAAGGCATTAAATTCATGCAATATATGATAGACATACAACAGTGTATTCATCCTCTTACTCAGGCCTGTATATGACTTCATGTCAGTCTCATTCATATTCATACATTCGACAGTTTCATAATTATACACAAGCATTCATCACAACAATGAAACAACATCATTTACCATAACATAAATACTTATCTTTCAATTCCGAAGCAACTGGCTAAGTGAGAGCAACATTCCACCCAACCTTATATCTTTATCCATCCTATATTATTCCAGCTGAGAGATCACCCCCGAGCTGGGTAGTGTATCCACTAAGGAGAGCTAACAGGTTCTCTCATAGTCAAGGCTCCATTCTTATGCTAATCCATCCTATAGTTGGGTTTATCAAGCATTCCAAGGCTCCTACCCATGCTAAGCCAACCTACAGGGGTTTATCAAGCAATTCAGGGACAACAAGGAAGGCGTTGCTAAGCTAGTGAGCTCAACCACAGAGCTGCGGGCATCTTAGCACTCAGTTGACCTGGCACCCACAATACCTACTACATCCAACACAAGGAAGACCTAAATCGCTGTTACATAGTCTCTCAAGGAATATTCTCTTCCAGTGCTATTCTAGGATGGGCATAGAAAGGTCCAGTCGCTCTCAGCCGACCTGGAACCCACAATACCTACCACATCCAACACAAGGAAGATCCTATCACTATTGCACAGTCTCTCACAGTATTTCCCTTCCAGTGCTATTCCAGGATGGGCATAGAAAGGTCCAGTCACTAGTTCATTGAGACTGTAGCCTTCACTCGGTTTATCAAGCAACCCAAATCTCTCCCACAGTTCAACAACTGATTCGTTACCAGGATTGGGGTTTCCTCACAGCCGATTGGGATTTCCTCATGATCGCTATGCCAATACCACTCTACAACATCTTCTATCAATACCACTTTGTCCCTATAAATAGGGTTTGCACACACAGGGTGCTACGGCTATCAACTCTTGGGTAATTTCTATCACACAGGAAACACAATTAACTCCCATTCCCTCTCTGAACTAGCTCAGCGTATACAGGAGGTGCGTAGGCGAATTCTCGGTGAGGGTTGATGGCTCGTGAATGCTAAGTGCGTGAATGGACGAAGGAGTGAGTGAGGAATGAATGTCTATATGTCTGAGTGAATGAACGAATCCCCTTCCCCCATAGTCAAAACAGGTCCAGCAAGTTTCCGCCAGGCGATTAAGTGTCATCCTACACAAGCGATCAGATCCATGCCCTGCCATACGAAATTGCAGGCATGCTCCATACTCCAACGGCCTCAACCATCAAGGTTCTCAACCACCCACTGCAGTTGCATTAATGCCAGCAAGGAGTTCAAACGGGTTCACAATCAGACATGTGGTAATATGGGCAATCAATCCCAAACCCCATCACATCTCCCTAGTGGATACACATGGCCCTTTCTCATTCGTTGCCTCCTTAGCCAACTTCTTGGTTATTTTATTCATTCAATAATAATTACATCATTTACATTTCTCCATGGCTTAGCAGCCCATGAATAATCAACTGTCCAAATACTTGCCTAAGTAATAAACTTAAACATCCACTAGTGCGGCCTTAGCCTTGAGCTCCACACTAGGGAAAATACACATTCTGTACATACACAGTATTTACATCAAATCCAAATACACATCAAAGGAAAAATGGGGTATTACAACTCCCTCTCCCTTAAAATAACACCGTCCTCGGTGTTCTCAAAACTGAACAAAAATGGGAATGCCTCTCTCATGGCATCCTCCATCTCCCATGTGTCCTCTTCTGGGCTAAGGTGCCTCCATTGCACCTTTACCTTCCCTATGGCTTGGTTCTGGATCAAGGTAACCTTCCTGTCGAGGATGCATGTAGGCTCCACCTGGAAATCTCCCTCTGGTTCCACCTATATCACATGCCAATCAATGATATGATTAGGATCATGTACATATTTCTTAAGTAAAGACACGTGGAAAACATTATGAACTTTCGTGTTAGCAGGGAATGCAATTCTATATGCAACTGGCCCTATCCTATCAAGGACTTCAAATGGCCCACAATATCTTGGTGCCAACTTGGCACAACTTCCCAATTTCATGAAACTCTCCATGGGTCTCACTCTCAAGTAGACATGATCCCCAATCTGAAATTCCTTATGCGCTCTTTTCAGATCTTCATAACTCTTCTGCATGTCCTGTGCTGCCTTCAAATTTTGCCTAATCTTAACAACTTCTTGTTCCATCTCCTCAATCATTTCGGGTCCAAGCACTACTCTATTCACTGGGTTGTCCCAGCTCATTGGAGTTCTACATCCTTTGCCATACAACACTTCAAAATGACTCATCTTCAATGATGCTTGATGCCCATTATTGTAAGAAAATTCCACTAAGTGTAAATAGTCTTCCCACTTAGATGGCTTATCCATCACATACATTCTTAACATATCCTCAAGGATCTTATTCACTCTCTCAATCTGACCATCTATCTGAGGGTGATAGGATGTACTAAATTTCAACTGGGTTCCCAACTCTTGGAACAATCCTTTCCAAAAATTGGAGGTGAACTTTGTATCACGATCAGAAATTATTGCCTTGGGAAATCCATGCAATCTGAATATCTCTCTCATGAAAATATTTGCAATATCATTATCCTTCTGGGTGAACTTGACTGGAATGAAATGAGCTACCTTTGATAGCTTTTCCACCACAACCATCATTGAATCATGCTTCTTCACTATCATAGGAAATCCTGTTATGAAATCCATAGAAATCACTTCCCACTTCCACTCTGGAATGGGTAAGAGTTGCAACAATCCTGCTGGATGTTGGTGCTATGCCTTGACCTGTTGACACTTCTGACACCTAGCAATGTACTCAGCTATGTCCTTCTTCATACCATGCCAAAAGGACTGCTTCCTTGCTGATGTTATAGTCTTCTGATATCCTGGTTGCCCTGAGTATGGCTTCTGATGTATCTCATCCATCACCAACTTCTTCAAATATGCATTGTTTGGAATGTACAGTCTGGTATTCTGATAAATGAGAACATCGTCCTCACCCAGTTTATATCTTGCATACTTCTCCCCTATAACATTCTGCTGCAATTTCTCTTTAATCTGGAGATAGACTTCATCACTATCTTGAGCCTCTAAAATTCTTGCCTTCAAATCCGATTCACATCTACTCATTGCTGCAATATGGAATCTCCTACTGAGTGCATCAACAACCTTATTCTCTTTACCTTTGACATGCTTAATCTCCACATCAAACTCACAAAGAAACTCCATCCATCTAGTTTGCCTTGCATTCAGATTTGGCTGGTCAAACAAGTACTTTAAACTCATATGATCAGTTATGAGCTCAAATCTCCTTCCCAAAAGATAATGCCTCCATCTCTTGAATGATGGCTGCTAGCTCTACGTCATGGGTGACATAGTTCCTTTCATGCTCTTTCAGCTTCCTAGATTCATAACAAATTACAAACCCTTCTTGCGTTAGTACTCCACCGAGTCCTTCAATGCAAGCATCAGTGCATACCACAAAATCCTTACTCAAATCTGCAATCCTCAAAACATGTGCGCTAGTAAGTAGCTCCTTTAACTGCTGAAAGATTCTCTCACACTTTTCAGACCATACAAACTTGATGTTATTCCTCTACAATGAAGTAATTGGATGTGCTACCTTGGAGAATCCTTCAATGAACCTTCTATAGTAACCAACAAGGCCCATCAGAGATCTAACATCTGCTGCATTCCTTGGAGTGGACCAATCCATGATGGCCTCAATCTTCTCTGGATCTACTGCAATGCCTTCTGCTGATATAATATGACCCAAATACTGCACCTTCTCTTGATAGAAGTTACATTTACTCAGCTTAGCATACAACTGGTGCTCCCTAAAAGGACTTGCAATACCATTCTCAAATGCTCATCATGCTCTTCTTCATTCTTTGAATACACAAGAATGTCATCCAGGAACATAATCACGAACTTGTCCAAGTACTTGCTGAAGACACATGAATGTAGCAGGTGCATTGGTAAGACCAAATGGCACCACTGTAAATTCATAATGACCATACCTAGTCCTGAAGGTTGTCTTATGAATGTCTTCTTCCTTTATCCTTACTTGATGGTACCTAGACCGCAATTCAATCTTCGAAAACACTCTAGCTTCCTTCATTTGATCAAACAAGTCATCAATCCTTGGCAAGGGATACTTGTTCTTAACTTTCACTTTGTTGAGCTCCCTGTAATCAATACATAGCCTCAATGTTCCATCCTTCTTCTTAAAAAACAACAATGGTGCACCCCATGGGGATACACTCGGTTTGACATACTCTTTGTCCATTAGCTCCTGTAGCTGCATATTCAACTCTACCAATTCTGGTGTGCTCATTCTATAAGGAGCTTTGGAGATGGGTGCTACTCCTGGAACAAGATTAATGGAAAAGTCAATGTCTCTCTTAGGTGGCAATCCTGGAACCTCACCTGGAAACACATCCTGATACTCCTGCAATATCTGGAAGTCTTCTATCCTGGGTCCTTTATCTTCTGCTGAGTTGGATATATGCACTGCATATAACTGACAACCCTTTTTATAAAGCTTCCTTAATTGCAGAGCTGAAATCTGCCTTACTGAAACATGCTTTGGAATCCCTTTAACCAACCTTGGCTTTCCTTCATCATCTTTCTCATAACAGTCCACCTTGGCTCTGTGTATTTCTAGCCAATCCATGCCAATCAGGGCATCATATGATCCCAAGTTTACTGGAGGGTTCAGTCATGAGTCTTGAGAGCTCAGAACACCATATTGTCTAATATTTGGTGTGTCCTAGAAAGAGGACTGTGGGGGAATTAAGGGAAGTTATGTGTTATAAAGATTCACACAAAGGTTGGTAAACGGACCTTGTGACTACTCTGCTGTTAGTAAAAGAAGATAGCAAATTTACCCTAGGCCTTCTAGTTCTTGTCATGCTCAGTTCGGCTCGAGGGTGACCTGTTACACAAACCAAGAACGGTTTTAGATCTATGGTTGGGTGGAACGTGGTAGTTACCAAGTCAGTCGGGTAACAATAAAGGACTTATAAGTATCTTTATATTTTGTTATTGTTTATTCAGGAATCATATTTTTTAGATCTGAACTATTTCCTTTTGTTATATCTGGTGATAAATATAGATGTGTTGAATTCAAGAATCATATTTTATAGATCTGAACTATTTCCTTTTGTTATATCTAGTGATAAATATAGGTGTTGAATTTAGGAATCATATTTTATAGATATGAACTATTTCCTTTTGTTATATCTGGTGATAAATATAGATGTGTTGAATTCAGGAATCATATTTTATAGATCTGAACTATTTTCTTTTGTTTATGCAAGAATCTGGTGATAAATATGGATGTGTTGAACTTAGTAGATGAAATCCATTTTGAATTAAATTTTGCTAGGAATAGTGTCTTTCCAATTATTTATCATGCAATTTTAATTATAGGTTTCTATAATTAAATCATTCACAGAATTAACTAGCCATGACCATGGGGTCACCCTTAAAGTTCCAAACTAGTAGTTAAAACATCTTATATCATATTATTCAAGGAGAAAGCTTCTATTATCACCCACACACAGAGAGAATCCCAGAAACAGGATTCCAAAACGGAGCCCCTAAACTCTGCTAGGGTTATATATATATATATATATATATATATATATATATATATATATATATATTAATAACAGAGCATTAAACTTTAAACCAAAAAATCCTTTTAAACATCCTCCATCATATATAAACATCAAAATTAAACAAATATGAAATCACATAAATTTTACTATTCATATTATATTCATTACTCCCACATTTTATTATTTATTAAGATTTATAAGCATTCTGTCAAAACATGCATAATATAGAAATGAGAGAAAAACTCCCATAAATCAAATTACAAACCAGAAACAAGTTCAAGCTTTAGCGTAGATCTAGGATCAAATCCCATCGTTCCCACGACACACACACACAACTAAAGATCATGCTCAGCGTGGATCAGGGATCCAATCCCATCGTTTGCATAGCACATACAATCAAGATCACGCCCAACATTGATCAGGGATTGAATCCCTTTGCCTTCACATACATGCAGTGAATATCACGCCCAGTGTAGATCAGGGATCAAATCTCATTGTTTACATAACACATACGTTCAAAAGGTCACGCTTCCAGCATAGACCGGGGATGAATTCCCGTAAGGGTCAATTCCCAACACACCCACACACTAGTAAGGTCACGCAGAAGCGAATGATGAGGGATCCATTCCCTTAAACAAAGAACTAGCTACATATTTAAAAATAGGGTCTTACACATGCGCAGACCAGGAGTGAAATATAGAACCAGACTCAAAATTATAAAAGAAAACACAGTAATCATTCCAACAAGTCATTTATAAACTGAAGGAGTAAACTTAGATCACCTCAAACATCAACATAGATACCAAAGAGCAGAGTATATCAACCCCAAAACAACGATAGTGTTTAGATACCAAAACAAATCACATGATGCAGAATATCAAGGTTATATTACCGATGAAGTCTGGCTATTAAATATACAGAATATCATTTAGACATAGACCTAAATTCCTGAAGAATGTGCTTTTCAAAACTTCTGAATAGAATAATTATAAAAACGTGCAGAAAGCTTACACATTAAAATACAACCCTCAAATTTAATTCTAGGTACAAGATCGTTACAGGCAGAGAAAAGAACAGAGTATGCCCAGCTAAAAAAACATAAGGCTCGCTATATGTCTCCTTGTCCCTTCGAGGGCGCAGCCAAACAAAACATAAAACCACAAACAGAATCGATACTCCATAAGTATCCCCATGGAAGGAGTGGTCCATTATGGGCCATGGGATTACCCAAAGACTTGCGTAGCAGACCAACCAACCGCCTCACGAGTCGCCTCCAACATTGAATCCAACGAATATCCACCTTGCACACAGAGATGAAAACCAGAGGTTAGATACGGATATGAGGGGACAAGCTCCAATATTAAAACACTCTATGCTATAACATAAACCTGGAAAATAAAAACAACGAATCATACCTGATGGTTTCCAAAACGTACTCGCCCACCTCCAATGCGTTATGCACAAACCAAGAGCGTAGCTCTAGTCATGTGCAGGTCCCTTCCATATAAGTTGCAAGGAGGGAGCCTTTACTCCTCCTCTCCAACAACGGAATCACACAAACCCAAACAAACAACCAAATGGCGATTTTGCCTTGGTAAAACCCTCCCCTCACTTGGATTGAATGCGACTGCCAGCATGGAGCCTTCACGCAGGGCCATCAAATGGGCTTTATTAAATGCCCAGCTACCTCCACTGACCTTCAAATATTTCACTCAACTCTATAGTGAGAGCCCATAGGATTGGATCATATGCACTTAGGTAGCTAATACCACCCTTACGATATGCTAAGCATAGTCACTTCCTTGGGGACATTGGTCCCCTTCCTTTACCTTCTTATCAAGTTTAAAACATAGGGATTGTTCCCATTGAACTAGACTTAGCATGAATTCTCTTAAATATACCTGCAGAAAGGATAGATGCATGAGTTAGCTTACATATAAGCTAAGTAAAACCTAGGCAAGCAATGGATCCAAGATCCATCCACAGAAACATTTAAGATCATCTATTCAATTATGTTAAAGTAAAGCAAACAATTATTGAACAAACACAATCATGATGATAGGAGTTAGGTCATAAACCAAATTTAGTAATCAAGTATAAATGTTCTAGTAAACGAATTTAAGTGATATATATATCAGGTTACTACATAAACAAATAAGTACAGACTCCTTCCAAGTCAAGCAAAATCAACCAAACCAGTACTATGTAGTAAGATCGACGAGGTAACCAAGCAACCAAAATGCAAATAAGAAAGATATCAACATTTAATCAGTGTTGAAGTTAATTTTAAAAGAATCACATGTCTTACGTATAATAGGACCCTATATAAAAAAAATAGACGTATTTTTGAGGGAAATTACAACCATATTCTCACAATTGCCACTATAAACAATAACTTGACATTCATTTCCCTCAGAAGTGCTCCTGGTTCGAAAAATATTTGTCCGAAGCCATGAATCTTCATTGCCACAACTCTGCCTTTGCTCTTTTTCAAGAATCACCATTGACCTCTGTATCATGAGATTCTTGACTTCATATTTATCTCCTTCCTTATTCTCAGCTTGGACCAAGTTTAAACTAGGTTGTTGTCCTTGCTTTGGCTCTTACATGTTATAATTTGAGATTTCAAATGCTCGATGGCCCTCTACACACCACCTAAAACACACATAAGGTATTCCTCTTCCACCACCATAACCTCTACCCCTCTGAAATCCTCTTCATTGTAGTTGAAACGTTGATTCAACTTATCTTGTCGAGTATATTCTACTTTCTCAACTCCTTAGGATGATTCACCTCTTCCATAGTTAAAACCACCCCATGAGGAAGACAATGTAGCCTTCATTTATCCTCTATTCATTTGATAAAATTATCGGTTTTGTTTTTCCTTGACTTTTAAGGCTAATGGGTATGCCTCTTACACGTTGCAAACCCTATGGATGCTCAATTCATCTTGAATAGAAAATTTCAAACAATTCACATACCTTGCAGCCAATTGCTCATCAATTTCCTGGTGATCCACACAAATGGACAACTGATAAACTCGTGTGTGATTTCCTCCATGGTGGACATGTTTTTCTTCAAGTTCTGAAATCTACAAAAAAGGGTCTATGCATAGTCCAAAGGAAAACAAATCCTCGCAATTTTTTCTCCATCTTAATCTAGGTCCTAATTTTGTCTTTTCTTTTTTTTTGTTATGTCTTTATACACGTGATCCCACCAGATCATGGTGCGACCCTTAAACTTTGCATGCAAATTTCACCTTCTTTTCCTCTATCATAGGATTCCATTCAAAAAATATTTCCATGGCGTTCAACCAATCTATTAACTCCTCTAGTTTAAGACTCCCTGCATATTCTAAAACTTCCATTTTGATCCCATCATTTCTCCCTTCTGCAGTCCCGAATCCTTTCTTCAAAAGTCATGTGCCCGAATTGTTCTTCTTCATGTTATATATGCTAATATGCATCTCCTTTGTCTGTCTCCTCATCAGACACTTCTCTTCATATTATTTTCTCACTAGACAGCACGTTTGTAAGATTTGTTATTTGTCTTTGGAGGTTTTGCATATTTCTACGCATCTTAGCAATACCTGCTCTTCCTCTTCCTCTCCCAACCATCTTCCTGCTCTGATACCATATGATGTAGCCAATAAACTTTGATTCATTCACGAGATCTAAAAACCATGCAAACACATGAGAATGGAAAAATAACTATATTTTATTCCTTCTCCATCGCTAACTATTACAATGAAAGTTCAATCCCTTATAACTACTATCTTAGATTTTTGAAAATTGTTAATTTTAGAAAATTCTCGCATGACTCTAAAACTGACAAATAACTAAAAGCTAACTAGAGCGACACTAGTTGTCAACTCACTTTTCTGATTAGGTGCATAAACTAAGAGATAACCTATAATTACAAATTAAAAAAAATCTCAAGAAAAAACACTAAATTAACCCCAATTTGAGGAATTATATGAAGGAATTTGGCCTCAAGAAAGTGTCAAAATGGGGTTCGATCAAAATGTTCTAATCGATCACGGTAGTGACCTCTTTGATATGCAACTTCTTGTTAAATTTAAGCAAACAGATAACTGGGTCAAAATTATGACCCTTGGAAATCCCTGCATTATTTATGTAGACGATATTCTCATTTTTTGTGATGGGTCGAGGAGAGATATTGTCAAGCTTAAGAGCATTCTAGATCTGTATAGCTCAAGTATGGGAATGTTAACAAATGGTACTAAATCATTTATCTCATTTAACAAAGTTGGAAATGAATTTCAAGATTTTTCCTTGACTCTTTCCCTTCATAAGAGTTGAGATGGAGGATAGCTTAAAGTATCTTGTTTTTTTCTTAAAACCAAACAATTATCAAAAGAATGACTATAGCTTGCTAATTGAAAAATTGGAAAAGCGATTGGTCTGTTGGAGTTTCAATTTTTTTTCCAAGGGAGGTCATATTGTCCCTGTAAAGGTCATGCTAGAAGCTAACTTGGTCAATTGGATGTCTTTATCGTGGATCCCGAAAGGAGTCTTGGAAAAGTTTAGAAATGTGAGTTTTAGGTTTCTGTGGAGAGGTTGGGGTGATCAAAAAATTCATCCCATGGGTTAGATGGGAGAGACTGACCCATTCAAAAACTTTAGGGGGTTGGGGTCTCAAGAATATTTTCTTATTTTCCAGTGCATTGGATTCTATATTCTAAGAGCATATGGAGATTAATTAAAGGGTCGGGGCTTTGGTGGCAGGTAATGGTGGACAAGTATATCTTCCTTGATTTGGTTGAAGGTTGGATAAGGATGAGGGTGAAGGATAACCAAAATATATTTGTGATTTGGAAAGTGGTAATCAAAATTTTTTCCTTGATCAAGAAAGATTGGGCTTGGAAGGTTGGGAAAGGATCCAAGGTAATAATTGGAGAGGATTCCTGGTTGGAAAGTGGGAGGTCTATATCCTTAATCCTCAAATGATTCAATAGCTTAGAGGTAGGGGCAATTTATGACTTTCTCACATTATCTACCTAGGTAATGTATTTCTATTTGGGTCATGGTTGGATCTTAGTGGAAATATTGGGATTGGCATGCAAAGAAGAGATATCTAGGACTCTTCATTTCATGTTTAAGAATGTATCAGGTGAGACTTAATGGAAAACCGAATGAGTTGATATGGTATTTTGCAGAAACGAGAGCATAATCCCTGAGATTGGGCTACAAATGTCTATGCTTAGAAGGGATGAGAAGAGAGATCCAGTGGTGGTAGAAACCTCTATTGAAGTTGAAATTTCCTATGAAGGGAAAACAAATTGTGTGGTGTCTTTTGAACAACAAGGTTCTAACTTGGGATAACCTTCATAAGTGAAATTGGGTTGGCGCTGGCAGATGTGCTCTTTGTTATAACAATGATGAGTGGAATGATCACATTATAATGGAATGTGATTATGCAAAGGAATTATGGTCAGAAGTTGAGTTTATTATTTCTTTAAGGAAAGCTTGGACCGAGATCTCAATTGAAGAGGGTTTCTGGTCATGGGTAATGAATCCACAAACTAAGCCATGTAAGGTCATGTCGGTCATAGTGGCATGGGGGATTTTGTTAGCTCAAAACCATTGTGTTTTTTAAGACAAATTGATTTCACCTTTAGTATGTGTGGCTTAAGGATTGAGCATCCCTAATGCTTACCGTCAAGAGTCAAATCAGGATAGTTAGAGAAGAGTGGTGGAGGAAGGGATAAAGAAGGATTACCCTTGGGCATATTTTGATGGGGCCTCCCAGGGGAACCCTCCTAGATGTGGAAAAGGGGGTGTTCTTCACTATTCTAACTCCCACTTTATAAAATTCTAGGCAATTTTGAGGGTGGTTTCAAATAATTTCGTTGAATTGATGGTTTGAAGCTCTTGTTGTTGTTTGCAGTGGAAAGAGGCATTTCACATTTGCAACATGTATATAGGGAATGGAATATGGATGTTGATATTATATCAAAGGAAAGAGTTCATATGCAGCATGGAACCTAGCATATGGTTGAGTCGCATGATGGAGTAGTCTCTGATTACTCTCATCCACCTTTCCATGAAAATGCTACTACAAGCTAGTGTTTTACATGATGACTCTAACATTGTTTCAGCTATGTTCTTTGTCATTTGGCATTCTCAATATGTTTTTTGACATTATTGATGGCTGAGAGATGTATAACCTTAGTATTTTGACAGCCTGGCCTTATACAACCTTGGAAGATTATAGTGGTATTATGTCATGGATCTTGTTGTTAAAGCTCTGTGTGAACATGTGAAGAAAAATCTTGTTCATTTTTCGACCAAATATTATAATGGTTAAAACAATCATGTGAAAATTCTCTATGCATCTTAAATATGTAATTTTATAACTCTTTCTTTAAGAAATAATGAAATTATAATTTTATTTTTTTTTAAAGAATCACAATCATGAACCAACTAACATTTCAGTGATAAGTATCCTCACTAACCATTATTGCAATTGAATTATAATAAATGTTTCCTATCTTTTTAAAAAATAGTATAATACAACTAATTATGCACTAATTGGGACAAACCGTCAAACCGTTATTGTTGGCCGAGGGTTTACCATCCTTACCATCCAAGAAATCTGGGGAAATATTGATAGGTTTCCCATACACTGTTTCCAAAAAAAAAAAAGATAAAATGTTCACAAACGTGTAACTAAATAAGGTTTAGATAACGTCCCAAAGAAAAAGGGTCACGATTGGCCTTTTCAGTTAGGGTTAAGAGTGGCAAAGCCCACTGGAATACCGTCTCCTCGTTATCAATGTATTATAGTTTTTATCTTTGTCCTATTTCAAGATTTAAATCGTTTATGTTCGAACTTGGATTATCTTGGTGTTGTGATCGTTGTAAGGTAAATACTTGCAAAGATGACCATCATAAATCTAACAAGAGTAGAAAAGTTTCCCTAAAGATCACAAAACTTAGACGGATTAGTACTCCTTGTCCTTTTACATTATTTGTCCATGCCCAGGGGACTATAAGTAACCTATTTGCTCATTTTTAGCATTAATGACTTTATTTTTTTTAATTTCTTCAAAATTCTTTACTATTTTGGTCTTTATGGGAGATTAGGAATGATTCAATTTTTCAAGAGTGTCCTGCTTTGCTATGGTTGGGTACTACTTATGCTTTGAGGATGTATAATGAGCTTTGCCAAGAAAATATCAAACCCACAAAGATTAGAATCTTGATGGTGCTGTTGTTGATGATTATTGTACTGCTGGTGCTCTCCTTATTTTGAACCATTCTCATACTTTTAAATTGAAGATGCATGGCGGACAGGTTCTAACACCAAGGCCGAAATTCTTGCTTTATGGTGCCTCATTGGATTTGCAAAGCTCCTTAACATTGACTCTCTCAAGATATTTGGTGATTTCTTTATAGTGATTAATTGAGCAAAAAATATAGCATCACTACAATCTATTGCTCTTTCTCATTGATGCATGATTAAAGAAATACTGAGAAGTTTTCACCGATCGTCCATTCAACATATCTATAGAGAATTGAATGAAGATGCAAATACTCTATCAAAAGATGCCTTGCTTTTGGAGACGAAACCAACCTAAATATTGGACCAAACACCCCAAAAAGAAAGATAGCGACAGCTTCCCAGCTATCTGTTAGCACTTCTCACCAATCTAGAAAGGTACTTCCATTAACGGCGGGGAAGAGGCAGAGGCAGTGGCTAGCCTTATCCATTTGGAACAGCTTTATTCACAAGATTCAGGTAGGCTTGGAATTTGACATCTCACTGGACCTTTCTTTGGTTTCCGGATGTAGTTGATGAGTCAACATCATCATACAACTTTGCTGTTCAGTGTTTTAATGGAACAACTTTATTCACGGAACAACTTTATTCACGGGACTGCAGTCGTGGATTTGGGGATTATATCGGAGTTCACATTTAGTGGGCAAGGAATTTGACTCAGATTGGATTGCAAGGCAACTTCCACAAAGCATTTGCCCACTAGATTGGATGATATCCACGCACTAACGATACGCAACTCCGCCAGTGGGAATATCTGCTGGTCAAACTAATCAACGTTTTCTCACTGATCAAACCATTAAAGCATGGTATTGTATCATAAATCATAATTTACTTATCAAAGTGGTAATTTGTAAGTTAGTAGTCATTTCAGTTATATTTTACGGTTAGTTTTTTTTTTAATATGGTTTGAAATTTTGAAAAAATCTTAGAATTATTGATATCATTTTTGGAAATTGCATAATGTGAGTGATACAGAAGTTTTTGAGGGTGCTAAATCTATTTATGTATTCAAAAACATAATTTGAACACTTCAAAATTTGGATTTCACCATAAAATATTTACCATATTTTGACAAAAAAACTACCGAAAAGTCAAAAACATAGAATATAGACTACCCATTTACAAGTGCTAGTTAAGTGATCAGGTTATTAAAGAAAAACCATACTACTTAAAATAATTCATTAATAGTCATGATTAACCTATTTCTTTATGTTCAAACCAAACCACACCAAGAAACATTCAAACCAATTAAAAACAATTTTCTTGAAGAGGAATCTTCCTAATTACTATAATTTTGATGAGATAGAAAATTGAGCCATACAACCACTTATTTCAAGAGAAACCAATAGATGTATGTTTAAATTGGAATGAGTCAATATATATACTAATTTAACTACATAAATTAAATTTAAAAGTCAATTGAGTGTAGATCAAGTAGTCAGAGGAATGTTGTTATCCTTCCCACCTAAGTTCTTGTTAAAATTAACAATTATATTCATATTTTAAAGTTTTTATCAAAATTTACCGTCATGAAAACATTTCAGAAAATAATACTAGGTTTACGCTTATAAGTATATAACATATATCAAGTTTCAAATTTATAAATATATAATTAATATTAATTGCATCGAGAGTAGGGAGGTGCTTAGAATTCACTAAGATACTTTTATAATCAAATGATCACAATAATTATTAAAAAGCCATGCCTTAATATCTAAGCTTTGAATAGTTGGATAAACCACATAAAAGTGAGAAATGACGGCCATCCATATGCATCACAAAGTGTGATAGACAACGAAAGATTAAAAAAGCCAAATGCGCACACTTCACCCTCTTTAAGAGGAAGAAATTCACCCACTCATTCATGCTCTTATGTAAACCTGTCTCCGTTAAAACCTGCCCTTTTTCTCGGGATATTTTAATGGGTCGGCAAGATGGATACGTGGCAAACTCTAGTGGTGTTTTAAGATGGTGTGTGAAAGGATGTCTCTGTGTCCCCAAGCAAGATGAACAACACGTGGCAAACTTTTGGGTAGTAAAAGTCGGGTCTTAAAGTGGTGTGCGATCGGGATACGTTACACACTTTGACTCGTGGGTTGATTGAAATTAGAATACACATTATAAAAAATAAGAAAACAAGGAATAAGTTCGTTGGTGTGAGGTGATGCTGAATTTTTTATTTATTTTATCATTTTTTAATGTTTTTTTTAAGCGTTTAGTTGTGAAGAGGAAATAATCAATATTGATATGATATGGAAATTTGTCAACCCAGAAAATCTATGGGTTAGAAAACTAGAGTTTATGGGTCAGATGATGATGTGCATGTGAAGAACTTTTCCAAAATAAAGTTTAAATAAAGACAAAATTTCTTATGATTTTCTTTCGTTACGTTACGAGTAACATGATTTATTTTTAAAAATCGATATTTATTTTAAATATTTTTATAAAAAAACATTTTAAATTATAAATGTAAAACAAATCCAAATTTTATTAACAAACTAAATTTATTAATTAATAATATAGTGTTAGAAGCATTGTAAAATTTTAAGAAGATGTGAATCTAAACTCTTAAGAGGAATTTTTTTATACTAACAAATAATTTCGATTTGTGTTTATTATTAAATCAATTTTTTTATGATTAAGTTAAATATTGCTTTATTTAATATTGGTAAATAATCTCACTATAAACTCTTTATATTTAATAGCTTTTCGTGAACATTGAATTTTAATAGTGCAAGGTATTATTTTAAAAATTATAATGGTTTTTATTGTAAAATATTAAAGCAGCTTGGATGACAAGATACTCAGTCTATCCCTGCAAAATAGCTATGTCTACTCAAGGTTGCACTAAGTTGAAGCAAGACCAAACAATAACAACACTCTTTGAGAAAGAGTTGGGTCTCGTATTCTTTTAGGGTCAAAAACTCCACTCTCAAAGAACACCTGAATCCTCCTTGAGATGCGAGGAAACAGAGCCAAAGGGCCAAAGAAGAAACAAGAGACTACTTTAAAATATTTGGGAAAAAAAATGGTGGATTTAGGGCATTGTGTCCCAATGATATATAAGTTTCTCTTTACCCCCTTTCCTCATTAATCATGAAGATCATAACCTAGAATATGAGAAGCCTTAATGGGAAAATAAAGTAATGATATATAAGTTTCTCTTTACCCCCTTCCTCGTTAATCATGAAGATCATAACCTAAAATATGAGAAGCCTTAATGGGAAAATAAAGCAAAGAATATTGTGTAACAAGATTCACTAAAAAAATCTATTAGGAAACAAAATATATAGGTGAAATGTTAGATCCAATAGCAAATTATTGCTAGAGAGATTATAAGATTTGAGCATATAGAGCTAGGCACATAAACAAAAGAGATATATTGTGAAAATCAAATCAACAATCAACTAATCATGTAATAAATGAGATATCATAGATCATTACACAAAAACTAGAAGCAGATAAGAAGAAAAGAATGATATATTTCATTAACTGTAATGAATGGAGGTGAACAAAATATATAGAAACAGAATTTGAATTAGGTCAAGAGGCTATTCGAATTGCTCATGCAGTGCTTGGAGACTAGTCAGGCTTAACTAGAGCCAAATACACTTAGTTATCGATGCACACTCACCTAGACTGAGTTTAACTGGCCCACGACTCCCCAATCACTAGTTAATATGACTGAGCGATGTGCAAGAAACTGAATGTATGTGCATCCAAATCCCTAAAATCACTCAAATGGGACGCTTAGGGTCAATTAGGAGCTAGATTAGTGGAGCACATCTAGTCCTCAACAAGTTCCAAGCTCAATCACTCCTAAAATCAGGGAATGCATCCCCAAATCAAGGAATGTGCCCCCTATTCTAAGAATCCGACTTAGGGTTGATTTAGGTGGTCAATTAGGATGGGGTTTGGCCCACTAGAGTCATTAGGTCAAGGTCTAGGTGGATAAGTAGAGGGTTATTTTCTCTAACATCGTCCATAATCCTAACCAGGTGAAAAAAAAATGGGTCCTAACAATTTGCAGCCATATTAGGTACCCATGCACACATAATAAAATTCTTAGAAAACTAGGGAAGATGGAAAAAACCACATGGAAATCCCCCCATAAAAGAGAATGTGAAGAGAAAGCTTTAAGAATCTTGCTCAAAAGATGCCTTCACTCCCAAAGTGGCTCTCAACTAGGTGAACTACTTCTCAATGAAGGGATTTGCAAACATCCCTACAAACCTTTGTGAACTCCTCCTTCTTTGGAAGTGCATGTGATCCCATTAATGAGATCCAAACACTTGAAGTGCTTGAATGGTGGTTCTTGACCACTCCTTACTTCTAATGGAGGAAATCCCTTGAATATTTTGTGCAGAACTCCGTGAACTATAGGTCCTGAGAAAAGATTGTAGATCAGGAGAACAAGAAGACACTTTAGAGGTATTTTTCAACAAGAACTTGATTTGGAACAAGTTTTCTAATGGTTTCTTCAATTTGAACTTGATTTGGGACAAGTTCTCCAATGGATAGAAGAAATTTTTAGATCACCTCTTCTTCTTAGACTATAAAAGGGTCCTCCTCAATTGAGTGGTGGATCATGGATGTGCATAAGTTCTCATAGTCCATATAATGTTGTGAAGCATCTGAGGCTTCTTTCATCCTCTCAATGTATGTGAATATGTCCTCGTAGGATGTGTTGTGAAGCTTTTGGGGCCTTGTTCAACAAGGATGGATCTAGCATACTAACTATGTAGCAACTGATATGGGGAGATAGGAGGTCCATGGATGCAAATGAGCTCTCTAACGACTGCAAATGAGCTCTTTGATGGCTGCAAGACTGGATATAGCATATCAACCATGTAGCAACTAAGTTGGGGAGATAGGAGATCCATGGATGCAAATGAGCTCTCTAATGGCTGCAAATGAACTCTCTAATGGATGCAAATGAGCTCTATGATGGCTACAAAATCCCTTCTTTAACCTACAAAATCTTGATCCCTAATAAAAAATCACTACAACATTGATTAGTTTAGTACCCCTGCAGTTCTGATACCATATAAGATTTGAGCATATAGATCTAGGAACATAAACTAAATAGATATAATGTGAAAATCAAATCATCAATCAACTAATCATGTAACAAATGAGATATCATAGATCATTACACAAAAACTGTTAATTTTTTAGCATTAATTCAACATACTCTAGGATCTTTACTCAGAGAATAACATGTACAGCATATCAAGCATATCAAGCAATCACATAAGACAATGGACACACAGAGTTTCACTGGGGAAAACCATAAAGGTGAAAAACCCCACAACTTCCTTAGAGATAGAAAGAGCAATGATACAACCAAAGTACAAGAGATAGTCTTCTCCTAGCAGTTGAACCTCCTCCTCACTTGTGCGCCACTTTTCGAGTGATATAGAAGTGAAAAATAATGAGATGATCAAAATAGAGATCTCCCGATCTCTATTTATACATGACCTGTCCTACCCAATAACCTAGCAGGGCCGACTTGTCTAACTCAGTCTAATAACCCATGGTTAAACTAATCAGGGTCAACCCCACACTTGGTGGTCTAATAACCCATCACAACAAGTTATGACACTTGCGACACTTGTCAATACAAATGACGACACTTCCGTATAGAGGAATAATAACGTATGTATAGGAGTACAATATACATAGGTGAAATACATTCCGAAGTTACATATACATCAACACTCTCTCTTAACTAGGAAGATATTTCTCGACACGGATATGCTAGCACAAGTCTTCTTCTCTAGATCATCGTCACTGGATCATCGTCATCGAATCATTGTCATCGTTACTGCTACTGCTATCTCAATCAATCTTCGATCTACTCATCATAGGAAGTTCTACAGAGCCAGTCCTTTTTCATACTGGATGTAGGCCCACCACCTGTAGGTATTCATCATCACTAGCCATACTGTGGAATCCTCAGGACTTATTACGTGAGTCAACAAAACCTCGAAAGAGCATCCCAGGACTGATTACAAGCACACAGCTCAACCTATTGGATCTCCCAGGGCCTTTTACATGCTACTGCACAACCTGTCCACGACCACAGAGTATCATCCTGATATTCATGATCATACTAATCATAATCATCGTTCACGAAGCACAACCCAGATGCACATCACACAACACTTACATACATCGACATGGGAAGACACACTTCAACCATCTGTGGAAGGCCCAGCACTTATATCTACGCCATGGGAGAACACATCTACAACCATGCGAGAATGGCACAACACTTATATAGCAGCCATGGGAGAACACATATACAACCATGCTCGAATGGCCCCAACACTTATATCGTAGCCATGGGAGAACACATCTACAACCATGCTCGAATGGCCCCAGCACTTATATCGCAACCATGGGAGAACACATCTACAACCATGCTCGAATGGCCCCAGCACTTATATCGCAGCCATGGGAGAACACATCTACAACCATGCTCGAATGTCCCTAGAAATTACATCACGACCATGGGAGAACACATCTTCCACCATGTCGGAAAAGCCCAGCAATTACATCACAACCATGGGAGAACACATCTACAACCATGTCCGAAAAGCTCATGTGCATTTGTGTCTTCGGAACTCATCATACATAATCCAACTGATTATGTAATGTATCCACCCGATACATATCATCACATATGATCATCCTGATCATCATCATGGCATCATCCTGATGTATATCATCCAGAGTATCATCCTGATACTCAACATACATGATCATCCTGATCATCATCACTGCATCGTCCTGATGCATATCATCTGGAGAAACATCCTGAAGCTCGTCATCCATGATCATCCTGATCATACAATGTATCCACCTGATACATTCACAGATACATATACATGATACAACTGATCATATCCAGCATCCAACATGATGCATATACATATACATGATCCAACTGATCATAACAAGCATCCAACATGATGCATATACATATACATGATCCAACTGATCATAACAAGCATCCAACATGATGCATATACGGAGCAGTAACTGGAGTATCATCCTGATGCTCATCATCCAGTGCTTACATCCACATCCATGGGAAGGATCCTCCTCTCACCATGCTTGGAATGACTTCCAGCAAATGTGTCCATCACTTCTTCCTCGAAGTGTCATCAATCTGAAGAACACCAAGCCTCTCTCTGAAGTACTCAAACTTCACTTTGGCTAGTGGTTTCGTCAGCACATCTGCAATCTGCTCATCCGTCGCAACATACAGGAGCTTCACTGCTCCTCTCTACACCATATCCCTGATATAGTGATATTTGATCTCAATGTGTTTCGACCTATCATGGAACACCGGGTTCTCAGACAACTTCACACAACTCTGGTTGTCACAAAAGATACCAGTAGCCTCCAACAGGAGATCAAATAACTCAGACAGTAGCTTCCAGAGCCATACTGCCTCACAACTAGCCGAACAAGTTACAACATACTCTGCTTCAGTTGTACTCAGTGCTACACAGGACTGCTTCCTTCTAAACCAAGAGATCACACCTGATCCCATACTGAAGCAACACCCAGATGTGCTCTTCCTATCTATAGCACTGCCTGCCCAATCTGAATCAACATAACCCTGCAGATTAAACTTTTGATTCGCATCATACTTGAGCCCATAATCAATTGTACCCTTCAGGTACCTCAAAATATGCTTTACAGCAACCAGGTGAACACCTCTGGGATCCGTCAATAATTGGCTCAATGTGTTCATCTCAAAGCAAATATCTGGTCTCGTATTCGTCAGGTACATCAAGGACCCAATCATCTGACGATACATAGTGACATCAACCGGCTCAGATGAAGCATCACACAGAAGCTTCAGGTTCGATGCCATAGGTGTGGCCATGGCCTTGCAGTCCATCATCCCGAACCTCTTCAGTATCTCTACTACATACTTCCCTTGTCCAAGGAAGATCCCATCTACACTCAGCCACACCTCCATGCCTAGAAAATAGTGCATCATCCCCAAGTCCTTCATCTCGAACTCGGCAACAAGCTTCCTCTTCATATCGGTAATCAATCTATCCTCACTTGTTACAAACAATTCATCCACATACAAGAGTAGTATCACAGGATTTCCTTCCTCAACCTTGTAGTAAAGGTTGGAATCTGCTTTACTCTTGGTAAATCCCAAACTGGATAGAAAGTTGTCTATCCTACCATACCAAGTCCTAGGAGCTTGCTTCAAGCCATACAAGGCTTTCTTCAACCGCACACATATGACTCCCTATCATGTGTCTCAAAACCAAGTGGCTACTCCACATTCACTTCTTCCTTGACTACAAGATTCAAGAAAGTTGTCTTGACATCCATTTGGTGTATCTTCCATTTCATCACTGCAGCCAGAGCAAGTACTGATCTAATGGAAGTGTATCTGGCCATAGGAGCAAAATTCTCTTCATAATTAATCCCTTATTTCTGGGAGAAGCCACGAGTTACAAATCTCGCTTTGTATTTCTCTATGCTGCCATCTGCAGCATGCTTGATCTTGTAGATCCACTTGGAAGACACCACAGACTTCCCTTCAGGTCTTGGCACCACATCCCAAACATCATTCTTCATGATCGACTAGTATTCCTCGACCATGGCATCCTTCCATTCTTTCTTTTCTGTTGCTTCTTTATAACTGGAAGGTTCTTTGTTCATAATGTCACAGAGTAAGGCAACATAGTTGGTATGAGATCTAGTTCTCTTCCTTGCTCTGTGTTCCTCTTCTGGAATGCCATACCTTTTTGCATCTTGAATGAGCTCTCTAGCCCATGTAGGTTTCCTCTTGTGAGAGGTATTCTCACGGGGTGGATCTATAGGTATTTGTGGATCTTCAACTTCAGGATCTGCTTCTGGAATTGCTTCATTCATGATGGTGTCTTGAAATATGGTTTCCTTTGGTTCTTCATGATCTTCAACAGGTGCCTTCCTTGACTTGATGAAAGCTGAGTCTTCATCAAATGTTACATCCCTGCTGACATCAATCTTCTTGAACCCTGGAAAGTATATTCTGTAAGCCTTCGAGCTTTCACTGTACCCCACAAAGATGCCCTTCTTTCCTGAAGGATCTAGCTTTGTCCTCTTTTCCTTTGGAACATGAGTGTATATTGGACAACCAAATATTCTGAGATGGCTAACTTCAGGTTTCTTACCAGAGAATACCTCTTCTGGTGTCTTGTTGTCCAATATCTTGTGAGGTGTTCTGTTCTACACATATACAGTTGTCCTAGCTGCTTCTGCCCATAGATGCATAGGGAGATCTTGGTCATGCAGCATTGCCCGTGCTGCTTCCATGATTGTTCTGTTCTTCCTTTCTGCAACTCCATTCTGTTGTGGATTATAGGGAGTAGTCAATTCCCTCTTAATCCCTGAATCACTACATAGCTTCTTAAAATCCCCTGAAGTGAATTCTCCGCCATTGTCAGATCTGAAGGTCTTGATCTTCTTATCAGTTTGATTTTCCATCAAGGCTTTGATTTCCTTGAACTTATCAAACACTCCATCCTTGTTCTTCAAGAAATAAACCCAAGTCTTCCTAGAGAAATCATCAATGAAAGAGACATAGTATACATACCCACTCAGAGAACTGAATGACATCGGACCGCATACATCGGAGTGGATAATTTTCAAGATCCCTTTAGATTTTCTTTCACTGCTTGGAAATTCCTTCTTTATGTTCTTTCCTTTTGCACATCCTTTGCAAACACCTTCATGCTTCGTCTTGATTTCAGGAAGACCCTCTACAACTTTGCCTGCAATTGGTAGTGCTCTATAGTGCACATGTGCAAGCCTTCTGTGCCAAAGTTCACTTGGCTCCATGGATTCATGTACCATGGCATGTTCACTTTGTCCCTTCAATATGTACAATCCTCTCTCTTGCTCTCCAATCACTACTGCATCATCTATGGTCTTACCTTTTGGCCACATGAGTACTTGACCATCTATAAATGCAACCCTCATACCTTTTGCATCCAATGCAGATATGGAGAGTAGATTCTTCTTGAGCCCAGGTACATATAGAACCTCTTTCATCTTCAAAGACTTCTCAGAGTCTAGGTTGTAGGAGGCTTCACCACTTCCTTTGATAGGATATTGGTAGTCATCCCCAAGTTTCACCTTATGGGGTGACTCATGTTCAGATAAGTTTACAAAAGATTCTTTAAACCCAGTCATGTGTTTGGAAGCCCCACTATCAATAAGCCAATCATTACATCCATGAGAGATAGTACCTGTGAGAGCAGAGATTAGAACATATTCATCTTCACTTGATGAATCATCACTTTCTGATCTAGCCTTCTTCTTGGGAGGTTCATCATCCTCAGCAACATGAGCATGATATTTTCTTTTGTTGCCCTTCTTCTTCTTGTTGAAGTTGTTGTTGTTTTCCTTCTTGTTCTTGGGACAATCTGAGGCAAAGTGTCCTTTCTCATTACATGTAAAACATCTTAGATGTTTCCTATTTTTAAAGTGGTGAGAAGGTTTCTTAGAATGAGAATGCTCCCCCTTGAATTTGCTTCCCATCTTGGTGTGAGCAGTGAGAGCTTGATCTTCATTTCCCATCTTTTCTTCTTGGGCCACAAGCCTAGCCTCTTCTTGAGAGCACTCCTCCCATAGTCTGCTGAAGGAGATAAATTTTCTTCTTGCACGGATTCCTTGGATGAAAGAGTCCCATGACCTAGGTAGGCCATTCAATGTGGTCATTACAATTTTACCATTCTCCACTACTTCATCCACAGCTTCAAGTTGTTCCTTGATTTGAGAGACCTTGAAAAAGTAGGATTGAATGGTCTCTCCATTCTGAAGCTTTACCCCTTTCAATTGATTCCGCAGAGTCATCTTTCGATTTATGTTCTTACCTTCAAACAATTTGGTCAAGGAATCAAACATCTCCTTAGGTGTCTTTAGAGAAGACACATGGGGTATGAGATGGTCCTTTATAAAATCAGCAATGATTCTCTTATCCTTGACCAGGTTCTTCTTGTGTAAGGTCTTAGCCTCTTCTTCTTCTGGAACTGGAACCTCATCCTTTATGTAGGTGTCCAAATCATTCTCTTCAAGGATTAACCCAATCCTATACTTCCATGCTCAGAATTTATCAGCCCCTTCAAGCTTATCCTCAAGCTTGGTGTGGTGAGACATTCTAATGAGAAACTCGAATGGAAATAAAATATTTAGGTCTTACCACTTGATTTGCAGAAATATGGATCTGGTGTTGGATTAGGGTTTGTCAAAGAAGCCCTAAAAATTCAAAATGTGAATTTCAACTTTCTGAAAGGATAGAAAGATGTGCCTTGATGAGCTAATCAGCCTGGTATATTCAGAATTTGAAATCTGCAAAGTTTCACCCTTCAGAAATGCCTTTTAGTCTTCCCAGATTCATTAGGGAGGACCCTGAATTAGGGTTTGAGTTTCCCAGAGCTTCAACCAACCAAAAATATCGATCCAAAGCTCTAAACTTTGATTTTTCCAAGGAGCTTCTAGCTATGTCCTCAAAATTCAGAAATTCCTAGTTTTGTGGAAACCCCAATGTTTAGGGCCAAAAATGAAAGTGCCCAGAATTGAATTTTGATTGGACAGAAAGATTCTCCTTGACGAGTAGAGTCAATATACCTTGCTGTCTTTCCAAAATCTGTGGAGAGAAACCCAATAAACAAGAAACCCTAGTTTCCGCCGCTACACAATGTCTTCTTCTCAGGGAAGCTTTGATACCATGTTAATTTTTGAGCATTAATTCAACATACTCTAGGATATTTACTGAGAGAATAACATGTACATCATATCAATCATATCAAGCAATCACATAAGACAATGGACACATAGAGTTTCACTAAGAAAACCATAAAGGTGAAAAACCGCACAACTTCCTCAGAGATAGAAAGAGTAATGATACAACCAAAGTACAAGAGATAGTCTTCTCCTAGACGCTGAACCTCCTCCTCACTTGTGCGCCACTTTCTGAGTGATGTAGAAGTGAAAAATAATGAGATGATCAAAATAGAGATCTCTCGATCTCTATTTATACATGACCTGTCCTGCCCAATAACCTAGCAGGGCCGACTTGTCTAACTTAGTCTAATAACCCATGGTTAAACTAATCAGGGATGACCCCACACTTGTTGGTCTAATAACCCATCACAACAAGTTACGACACTTGCGACACTTGTCAATACACATGACGACACTTCCGTATAGAGGAATAATAACATCTCTATAGGAGTACAATATACATAGGTGAAATACATTCCGAAGTTACATATACATCAACAAAAACTACAAGCATATAATAAGAAAATAATGATGTATTTCATTAATTGTAATGAATGGAGGTAAACAAAATATATAGAAAGACAATTCAAATTAGGCCAAAAGGGTATTCAAATTTATCATCTACTGCTTGGAGACTACTCGGGATTAACTAGAGCCAAAGACCCTCACTTATCCATGCACACTCACTTATACTTAGTTTAACTAACGCAAAACTCCCCAATCACTAGTTTTGGATGAGTGATATGCAAGCAACTAATTGTATGCGCATGCATATCCATAAAATCACTCAACTGGGGTGCTTAGGGTTTGTTAGGGCTAGTTATGATCAGTTGGGACCCAGATTAGTGGAGCACATCTAGTGCTCAACTAGTTTTAGGTTCAATCACTCCAAAAATTAGGAAACAATTTCTCAAATTAGGGAATGTGCCCCCAATTCTAGGAATCCAACTTGGGGTTGACTCAAGTTGTCAATTTTGATGGTTTTTGTCCCACCAGAGTCATCAGGTCAAGGTCTAGGTGGCTAGGTAGAGGGTTATTTTCTCTAATAGAGATTGTTAATTAATGGAAGTGGATGCTAAACAAGTAGTAGGTGGACTATAATTTTTTGGGGATCTGAAAGAATAGCAATGGATAAATTTGCACCACATCAAGAACTCCCTCAACTCAATTTCACTTGATTGGAAGAACAACCATAGGTTTTTTCATTAATGATTACGAACCCCAAAAAATGGAGGAAAAGGTCCACTTTCTTAGAAGCATTTACGGGATAAGCACCATCATTGGAGACCAACATTAGATCATATGAGGAAACATTAATATCATAACCTTCTTGGTAGAGAAAAGGGGAATAAGGACATAAGCAAATATCAACTCCTTCAAGGAAGTTATTCAAACTTAAAAAATGGTTGATTTAGAGGCGATAAATGGGAACTACACGTGGAATAATTCGAAAGGGGTAACCCATCAAGTGGCATCCCAACTAGATAGATTCTTACTCTCTGAGACCCTATTGACCTAAGGCACTGCCATAGAAACATATATTCTTCTATATGAAAGTTTGGATCATTGGTCAATTAGCTTAAATTTGGAACTGGGGGAATGCCCAAAAAATCATCAATTCAAATTTGAAAAGTTCTAGTTAGAGCACCCAAATTTACAAACAAATATTGCTAGATAATGGAAAGAAGCATAGTGAATATGAGAAATTTGATGTATAGAATCCAGCAATGTTTAAAAAACCTAAAAACCATATTAAAACAATGGAATAAAGAAGTCTTAGGGGACATATTCAAGGCTAAAAGGGAGATAGAATTAGTAAGAATGGAACATGTTCAACAAAAAATAATCAGTAAAGGAACAACAGAGCCTCTTATCTAAGTATATTCCACCTTGCAAGCTCAGTTGGATTTGAGAAGTAGGTAGAAGGAAATCCTTTGGAGACAAAAATCCAAAGTAATATGGTTGAAAGAAGAGGAGAGGAACTAAAAAAAATCATAAATCTATGATTCAACACTGTCACGATTACTAGATCACTTCAAAATAGGATAATCAAGGTAATATGTTGATTGAACATGTAGATATAGAGAAGGAACTAATATCATTGTATCAGTCCTTGCTTATTGAACCTCAGGGCAATCTCCTAGAGGCTATCTAAAAACTCAATTAACACATCCCAAATTTGGTGACTAATGACCAAAATGACAGTCTTCTAAGAAGCATCACCATAGAAGAAGTGGAATACTAGGTAGTGATGGATATTGCAAAAGAAAAATCCCCTAAGCCAGATGGTTTCACCACAAAATTCTTTCACTCCCACTCCTCAATAATCAAATAAGGGGTTTGGAAGTAGTATAAGAATCGAGGAAAATTCCAGGGGTTCTTCCTATGCTCAAATCAACCTTCATTACACTAATTCCCAAAGAGGAAAGGGATAACAACCTAGGAAAATTCCATCCAATTTTTCTCTATAATGTCATTTACAAAATCACCACTAAAGTCATACAGAAAATAGACTTATGCCTCTCATATGTAATCTTAATTTAGTAGAGTAAACTGGGTATGAAGAAGGGACGAAGACAATGGATGGCATCATTCTCACCCATGAAACAATTCACTCATGAAAATAAACAAAAAATATGGGTATGTTATTGAAATTGGATATGTTTAAATATTTTGATGCACTTTATGATTCCCTAGAAGTTCCCTTCCATCCAAATATTTGGGTTCTCCCTTGGTCAAGAAGTATCTTCATAATGTTTCCTAGGAAGATATTCTCTCCAAACTAGAGAAGAGACTCTATAGTTAAACATTTATATCTTTCAATGTTGCAGACTGATTAAATTTGATCAAATTGGCGCTTCAAACTATGGCCCCATATATTATTTTCCATGTTAGCAGCTCCCAAGTACATCCCCAAATCCATTCAAAACCTTCAACATTTTTTTTGTGGAGAGGCACCAAATTTAAATGTGAATGTTCTATAGTAGCATGGGATAAAAAATTTATTCCTAAATAAGTTGGTGAATTAGGTTTTCATGATTCAGAAATAGAAATCTCATCCTTGGGTTCAAATATTTGGTGGATATTATTCATAGTAGGGATGAATTATGGGGCAAGTTGTGGAAGAGAAAATATGCTCCAAGCATAGAAGGTCAAGATTTGATAAATATGGAAGGTGATAGGAATGACTCTCTAATTTGGATTAAAATGCTTCATATAGTCATGATTTAATAAAATACCATTGTTTTTGGGAAATCATGGATACACAATACTCAAGTCAACCAATACTAGGATACTAGCAACTTGATATGATATGGAGATCTAGGATTCCTAAGGAGGAATGGACAAATATTCCTAACAACCTAGATTGGGAGGGTCTCTTATATAAATTGCGACAGAGATAAAACAAAGTTAAAAATGAGCCTGGTAATATTCAATGGGAACATAAAGTGAGGCAAAAATTTAACCTAAAAGAATTGTATTCCTTAACAACGAGGCATACCAATGATCATCGTAAGAATATTTGAGAACAAATATGGAAATAGAAGCTATGTATGAATATCTCTACTTTCTTATGGCTAGTAGCAAGAAGGGAAAATGTAACCTAGAACCAGCTTATTTGAAGAGGCTTTGAAGGCCCCTCATTGTGCCATCTCTATTGAGTAGAAGAAGAATCCATGGAGCATCTTTTGAACTAATGTTCTTTTGTTTCTGTCATATGGGATAAGGTGCAACACTCTTATGATAGATGATAGAGGCATAGATAGCATAATATCAACCATCAACCAATGGATAGAGGTGGCTATTCATAATTCCATTCTCAAACTATGGCCGGTAATTATTCCCAAGATTTATGATCGGGGAAACTTGGAAGGAACAAAATAGAATAATTTTTAAATATTTAGAGATGAACAATGCTCATATCTAGTACAAGATCAAACAAAATACATTGGATATGCTCAAAGTTACCCAATGGTGTGAGGAGGGTTGTAAGTGTCAAGAGAAGGAAATAATCATAATTCAAGCATGGCATTTTGACTTAAATAATAGCATTGTCAAAACTACCCATAAAAATCCTATTATATCTATAGTAGAAAAATGGTTTCCACTTCCCAAAGGTTTTAAGAAATTAAACTTTAATAGTTCTTCAAGAGGAAACCTAGGCCTTGCAGGATTTGGTGGAGTGATTTAAAATGGCAGAGGAAAAATAGTTTGGGTCTGTGTGGGTTTTATATGTGTGGGTTTTCTAGACATAGAAAGTAATAATGTATAATAACTACATGTCGTGGAGTATGGGATCCATATAGCCATCAAACAAGGATTTTCTAAAATAGTGGTTGAGGGTTGTTCTCAGGTGATCATTCAAAATCTCAAATGTTAAAGAAGCTCGATAATGGCTCTTCTATCAATAAAATATCCATAAATTGGAGGATTGAAGAGGGACTAGAATGATTAGCAATATATCTACCAAAATTATAATCCCTAATCCCGTCTCATATACAAATATCAACCACCAAAGTGGCTCACCACTTATCTAATGAAGGGGTAAAAAGTGGTCATAATGTTTTGGACAAAGAGTGGTAACTAGTTGATCCATCCTCTTTAACATATGATTGTTTAAACCTTTCCAATTATGATTTCAACTCCCTAGATCGGGTGGTAGGGAGGACTCGTAGGTACACTCAAAGGCCAGAGCACAAAAGGAGCTTAGAGTGGCCACATCAAAGAAAATTAACTGAGAGTGTACCTAGAATTAGTAGGAGGCGTAGAAGAATGCACAAGTACATAATAGGTGATCGATGACCAGGTGTAATGCAGGCATGATGTCTAAGAATGTTGTTTACAAACTGAGGGGAGAATTAAATATATAACCCTTCATTGACAAGATTCCTTTGGGAAATTTTCAGTCCATGATGGAAGGTGTGATAGAATCATCATGTTTTTTTTTACCTATTTCAATTGGAATTCTCAGAAATGGCACAAATTAGATGCCTTAATTTAGGGTATGATGGAGAGAGGTTTAGGATTCAACCTAAAATTGTTTGGCCAAATTATAGTTTCAAATCTCAACACTTTTACTTCTTAATTGATAGCTTTTCCTTATATCAGATGAGTTCCTCATTGCAAGTGAGGTTGGGACCTCCTGTTGCACTCAATCAAGAGGTGTCAATTCTGATTTGGTCTAGATATGTCATGTTGATAGTTCACTAGATATCCTCTCATCTTTGTTAGACATCCTTCTCCATATCTCCTCATGTTTATTAGGGATCCCATCATTCAGGTGGAAGTTTGTCACTAGTTATCATACGCATACTAGGCAAAGGTGAGGGGTGTCAAGGGCACATCTAGGCAAAGGAGGAAGTCTCCAACCCGTTGATGTCCAACATCAACATGATTCTGAAGCATCAGAACATAATGATAGTGGAAAACATAATTAACGATTTCATCATCCCATCCTATCTCAACCATCGAGCGTATAAGAAGTCTTGTTCGTGTCAATATTCAATTTCACAAAAGGAATCATCATTCGACCCCCGTGTTACTCTTCCAAAATTTCATCATGTCGAAGTCGTTTGCGTCTTGTCGATCAAATTTTGTCAATGTTATTTAGTCATTTAACCTTCAATTTAATTTATTTGACTTGTTCCCGCTAGCATTGTCATGCATATCATACCCAGAAAGATAAAAAAAAAAAAACCTTTAAAGTCTCACTTGTAAAAATTTCTTTTAAAAAAACGATACTATTCACCTCAAAAGAGTCCACCTTTAAATGCATCCATTACAATTTTTTTGTTTCATAACTATAGCCTTATCATTCTTTATTATATCATTCATTGATAAAGGCTTCAATATTATCCACTAATATCATATCCTTGCTTGTCCATAATTCCATTAATAACATGGAATTAAAAGGTAATGTTCCTAATAAGTTTCCCCATTGTTTTAAAATATAAAAAGAACCCTCTACCCACTAAGGATTTGATCCCTCCCCTTTCTTCTTGAACCTCCTATGTTTCACAAATTTTATTAAGAAAATTAAAAGCGGGGAGCTTTGCTAAAGTTTTCCCTATCATAAAAAATAAAAGAAAGGGGGGTCTCCAATCATCATTGTGATCTAAAGGGAAATGATTTTCCACCTTTAGATTCATTGGTTCCTCGCATTAAAAGGATTTTTGCAAATATGTTACCTCTATCTCAAATTAGAACTCTCTAACATTATCAAAAGAGGATGAGGGTAAAAAATAAAAGTGTTTCAACTGAGACGTTGGGAAGTTATTAAATGCAGTTTGGAAAATTTATGGTGTGGAGTAATTGGACACTTTTTATAATAGAAAAACCAAAACCTAGCTTCCTAGAGGTGCACACCAACAATCATGCCAAAGAGCATTACAGTACGGAAAAAAACTACCCGCAAACATGCCACTTTGCGAGAACATGCAGGGAATGAAACACATGTTTTCAAAGTAAAGAGGAAATCCTAATCCTAAACCTAATTGAAAAATAGGTAAGTGTTGAAACAAGAATGAATAATGAATCATGGAGCATCTAGGATAAGAATACCAGTTGGAAAGTGTCATTTTTCCACCTACACCAAACATTTTTATTGCAACAATCGTTGGCTAAGACATCCCCCCAAGTGGCGATATTGTCCAGTGATAAAAGGGACGATGCAGTGATTCGTTCACATGGTCATGATGTAGCTAGTAGGGTTAGGGTTTCACTCATGAGTAAGACCATTCACTTCCCAAATGGAAATGTATTTCTTAGTTCTCAAATCATTATGATAAAAGGCTCACCACAAATGGCAACAACTGCGATGGGGTATTGGACAACTAAGTAGAGACTGGATGTAAAAGATGCACAAAAAACCATTTCAATTTTTCTATTGTAGATGCCAAAAAATTCCCCCTCCCCTCCTTAGATGTTCTCCATTATTTAGAGCATCGATCTCATGTTTCCCTAGTAGGATGGTCGGAAACGACGAGATCTATCCTTTATGGCTCATATTCCATGAGTTAGTTATTTGTAGACTATTGAAGTTGAAAACATTGTTGTCGTTGATATGCTATACATTTGGAATTAAAATTGCCAGTATCTCAAATATGAGAAGTTATTATATGGTCGAGGTTGGTAGAGTCAAAAACAGCTTGAGTTTTCAACCCTTCCTTGGTTGGGTGTGTATTACTAGAGGAGTGAGAAAAATCTATGAAGTCTCATGTGAATAAATAGCGAGGGTGGGAGTTACACATGAAGGGAAGATTGGTGTCATTGTTATGGACCATATAACATTTGACTATTTTTATAGCATGTTACAGTGATGAAGTAGACCTTCGCACACACACAAAGCCTACATGTTGTAGCCTAAAACCTTTCATTGTATAAAAAGATGGGAATGGGATAGTTTTTCAGATTGGGGATTGAGGAGAAATCAGCCTCCAAGTATTGATTCATGTAGAGAGTAAATAAAATAACATTATCATTCTATTTGAAAAGTCACTCATTTTATTGCAGCACACCAGCATTGACATCATAAGGGAAAAGGTGGTAGTATTGAAGTTAATAAATGCAGTGAGAACAAACCAACACCCCAGTCAATCCAAATGAATATTAGTTCCCTTGTGAGAATTACCTTGTCATTGCTTACCTTATTTTTCATGTAGGGAACCTATTGGATTTTGTAAAACAACCAACGAGTGCATTCTATATCTTTGGGGATGAAGAGTGTATTATTAAAATCTTTGAAGATCGAACATTGGACACCAAAATGGGGTTCTATAATCTATGTTTCATTAATAAGATAACTTGCAGTAAGGAGTAGAGAGTGTCATAAAGAATCAAGGTTATATTTTTTAATGTTAAAATACCAACAACAAGCCTCTGATGGTGAAGATAGAAAAATGGTAGATGTCCAATAAAATGCGGTAGTAGCATTACCCATAATCCTCTAAAACAATTTTTTTCCATGGAAACTGGATTACAAAATTTTACATCTACCAAGAATATCTAACTCTAAAGGCTCTAAAAAATGCTTGACCTTCATGTAGCATACGAAATGCTTCAGCTACTCCCAAACGTCAAAGGTGATGGCAAGGGGCATCATATCACATCAAAGGTAAGGAGAAGGTGCTGCTAGGTTCTTAGTCATTTTTTCCCTTCGTAAGGACTCATATAGGGGCCTAACAATATGGAAATGGTAGGTAAGGATAATTCTAGGTCCATCCATTAGGGTGAATGTAGAGCATCCTTTCATTGGATATGTGTTCTATTATTTTACATGTTTTTTTGCTTTTCTGTATATTTTTAAGATTAGCATCTTCATGCATGCATGGTACCTCAAGAAAATATGAGTGTGAAGTACTCACAATGTCAGGGATTCACTCGGATGAACCTGGAACGTTGAGAGTAGCATAGGGTCTTAGAAACATCCTATCCTCAAGGATCTAAATCCAGTAGTGGTTGTTTGTACTAGCGACTTCCAGATTTCACTTTACTAATAAAAAATAATTTTGGACATACTTGCATCCTTAACTTGTAATTCTTAATCATTTAACTTTTTATTTTTAATTTATTACTATTTATTCATCTCTTTGTACAAACTATAAATATTCGGGACTGTAAATATTCTTTTATTTTACTTGTACATCTTTTTGACAAAATTTCATAGTGTAGGGTGTTTGGATTTTTGAGTTGTTTTTGCAAAAGCAAACTAGTTTCTAATATCTAATTTCAAGTCTCTTCAACATAACACAAATCACCAAATTAAAAAAATTCATCTTATAAAACACTCATAATGAAATATTAATATCTTACATCGCATTTTCATCACATCCATGACATATAATGAATTTTGTACATTCTACAACGCTGATTTTTAAAAAGCTTAATGGGCATACATTATCACACATGATAAGAAACTACCTTATCTAATGTATACATCATATATTTTTTCTTTGTTCAACTAACGCCTTAAATTTTATTTGATTGTTTTCTCAAAATTATTGCATAACGTTGTTTAGTTTATTTTTTATATATTTTGCAACCACTGTTTTCAATTTTACCCATTAGGCAATCATTTCTATTGTTTATTTACAAACTAATTCATAGTTTGTTTAGTTAATTTTGTACATATTCTTAAACTATGATTTCTTAATTATTAGTGCACTTAGTCATTTACTCTTATTAAATTAAATATTCTTTGCATGTGGTTTTGTCGAGTAACATTGCAAGTCAATAAATCGTCGTGGGATTTAAGCCATCACCTTGGTTTCCATATCCATATTCCCCTTGACCAACCCTTTAAGGGTGTTTTTTAATGTTCTTTCCCATGTCAATTCGAGAGTCAACAGAAAATGGCGACTCCGCTAGGGAAAAAAGTTCCTAATTGTCTTTTAAATTATTGTTGATACAATCCCTTAAGGTTAGCTTTATCATATCTTCTTGACATACATAATCCACTCATGACTAATTTCTGGTGACCTATAATTATTCTTTTCGACACTCTAGGTGTTCTGGATTATAGTTCGGCAGGCCAATGTTTTGTCATTGAGCTTTCCTAATTCACAGGTCTACCTCATGATAATCATAACGATAATATCAAAATATTCGTCGAATATTGTCTTTCTAATCATATTCATGCTCCTTCCTTGATGGTTTGTATTTTTCCTCACACGCTTCGTTGCAAGGCTTCCAAGTGGTTTAATTGTTTGTCATACTATTCTATCCATGGTTGGGAGATATTCTTTGAAGTTTTAAAGATTGTATTTGACTATTCAAAATCTCATTTTCCATGGTGTGACTTATATTATGATCATCATGATCCTAACACCTGTCAAAAACTCTTACAAGCCAAATATAAGAAGCAGTGGAAAACCCAAGGGATATATCACCTATCCGTAGGAGGGATTTTTCCATCAACATAATTGGCAGCTCCATTGGGGAAGAATCTATTTGATTTTTACTTAGATATTGAGTTTCCCTTGTTCCTTTTTGAATTTGGAACTTGGTTTGCATGTGTTTTTATTTCCTATGTTGATATAGGCTGTTAAAAATGTCATGTCTATCATATCTAGACCAGGTCTAGTTGATTTTCCCCTCTGTTACTACCTAGTCACACCCTCTCTGTGTCTATCAGAGGGACCTATTTTGGTAGAATTCATCAAAAAGAAAGAGCACAAGTTTCATCATTTGCTTGTTTTTATTTGGTTGAGTCAATAACACAAAAGTTTCACTCCATTACCTCTTAAGTAATAAATCCACCAAAAGCAACGCTTAGTTAACATCAATTAGGCATTTTTCTTTTGATAGAAAACACATATTAGTATTGGCTAGGGACTTGGGATTGGGTTGTGGAGAGTAAACTCTCTTGGGCCTCAAAACTTAAATAGATTGTGCTAGGGAGTGAACATCCAAAAGTAACGTGAAGTATTGTCAGGAAATCACCTCTAACACAAGTGTCAAGCATGAGGTAAAGTGAGGTAAATCAATAGATTCTCCCCTCTTAGTGTGCTAACTGGGATCTTGCATGTATTAGGGTTTCTACCATTGGAAAGTCCTTGGGGTGACACCAATTGGTTAGAATTCGGGTATGAGACTTATGTCTTACATTCCCTTCCCACACATTTGACATTGACCCATTTGACCCATGGATATCCCTCCTGGGTACCAAGCGCGAAGTGGTAACCTTAGTGGAATTTACTTAGGGCTCATACATTGGTGACTACAAGGGGGAATTTCTTATGGTACCTAAGGTAGACATATAACATCCACTTCTGAGGCCTTTGGGGTGGTTCTTGTCCTAATTGAAGGTACATGTGCCCATTTTTTGATGCTATAGAGGGTTATGGGTAGCTGATTTTCCATCCTTAGCCATACTCACCTAATAAATAGAGGTACTAAGATTTGATCACCTTGCATCTTAGTTAGAAGGCAGAGGAATTTTGCTTGTTGTTTCTTTTAGGAATTTTTACAATGAGTTCTATTTGTTGTTTGTTGACTAGTTTGGACTTAGGTTGAGTCATTAGTTTATCCTATTTGATAAATATGATTTGTCATCGCGGCCGAACAACTTTTGTGCCGCTCAAGGAGGTGCATGGGGACTCTCTTGATTTTGATGGTCCACCGGTCCCATGAAGGAGAATTAATCCTTCAACCAATTTACCTACTACTGAAGAGTTTAAAACTTACATCTTTTCTACAACACACATACAAACTCTGGTTTTTGAACATTTTGAACCACTTGAAGTTGAAACAATCGAAGAAGGTAGAGCCTCCCATTACAATCTACCTTTGATAGATTCTCAAGGTCCTATCTTAGTCCAAGTAGAGGGATTTACTTCTAAGGTTGAGGTTGATTATTGGAATATAATGTTAGGAATGTGTGTGTCATCTATCCCTAGGTGGTCGAACTGAAGTCTTTCAAGTTCATTGGGGGCAACTACGATTAGCTCTCCAACTACACCAGTTAATAGAACACATATCTCATTGGGAATTCCTCCTAGGGTTAGTAAGCCTTTAATTAGTTTACCGACAGGGAAACATAGTCCCACCACCAAAGTACCATCATTTTTCTCGTCATCAGTCATTCACACCACTATGTTGATGCTACACACCACAATTCCTACTCCATTGTTTGTGTTCAATCAAACCGACCCCACTAGTGTGGGACTAGTGGAGGTTTTGTTCCTATGACTAGAATTCCATCAGGGAATACCCTTATTTCTTTTAACCCTCAGTAAGGTATTCCTTTTGGTCGGAACCTACATGTTGGTGATAATTTTTCCACTAGTGTTAGTAAACAAGGGAGACATGCTACGCCGCATGCTCCTTTCAGTAATACGAACTCTCCCGATACAGGTTTTCCCTTTGGGTGGAAATTTTAATCAACCACTGGCCCATATACCAGTGTGAGACCAATATGGAGGGGAAATATGGCACCTAGTGTTTACCCTACAACTCCTCTTGTCAACATTGGCAACTCTATGTAGCAAGGGGGGTCACAAAGACATTCCTTTCTTGCCCAAAATTCCTTTTCCAACCAAAGGTTTCCATTTTTGGAAACTTTGACCTACCTAACCTCTTTAGGATTACAAAATGATATAGTATTCCAACAACCTCATTGACTGTTTATTCCTAACAAACTACCATAGGATAATCCCAAATTCTATGGAAATCCTAAAGAGGATCCGCAAAATCATGTTATGACCTTTCACCCGTGGTGTTCATCCAATCCACTCATTGATGACAGTGTCTTATTAAGTTTATTCCAATGCACATTGACTAGCATGGAGACCAAGTGGTATATCGAGGTGTTAAGTTCATCTTTCCATGAATTTAGCTCTTTAGCCATGGCCTTCATTACACACTTCCAATTACCTATCCAATATGGGACCGAGAATGAACTTTTGACCTCCTTATGTCAAAGTAAATCCAGTCACATATTTTACCATATCCATGAATGCAGACAGAGATGGTGCTTGATTCACACTGATATCCCTAATTAATTCTTGGCTGACTAATTTGTAAATTCATTATTTCCTACTATTGCCAAGGATATTTCCATGTTTGGTGCTATCACGGAGGAGCAAGTTATCCCGCAGGTGCAACGGCTAAACATGATTTACTTTAAATTTGGAACACTCTCTGACATTATTTCTCATGCCCCTCATCCTTCCATAGATCCCCAAATGCCTACTCTTGGTCCTCATGATTATGGAGTTATAGGGATTGTCTTGACTCCCTCGGTGAGTCATCTTGTGGATCAGATGGGAAATTTTTTTGTCAACACTACTCTGGTTTTTCTTCTGTCGATGGATTCACCACCACCTGTCCCTACCCAAACCTCTTTGGTCAACACAACGAAAAATGCACAATCAAGAAATAATAAGCAACATGGAGATAAAAAAGAAAAACAGTTAACTTAAAAAGAATAATGTTGTGCAAGGGACAAACACCCAACCTACTAATACTCCTGTGAAAGAGGAGGGTGGGAAAAAGAGAAATATGTACCTTGGCACTGCATGTAATGGATACCATCTCACTCATCAATGCCTTGATATGGAGGACATTCACAAGTTCTTGGATCATCTAGGGGTCCAATCTCCAACTGTTTTCCTGACAGAACCATTTCCTCAATCACACTATCAAATGGTAGCTTCCTCCCATACCCTCGTAAGGGGGAAATGATGATCAACATCAAACTAGGGGGGTTCCTCAAGAACATATGTGTTCTTCTGCGAGCAACAGATCAATTTGAAAATTTTCTCTAAGAACTATGATGCTTCCATAAAAGGTCCTTCCACCAATGAGTCTTCTACATCACAACCCGATGGATCTCTTCACATTTAGAAGCATACTCTTGAACCATTACCTATCCTTCCTAATGGTTTTTTTAGAAGTATAATATTTTTTCAAGAGATTCCCATCACTACAACATTGTCAAATACTTGGCGCAATCCCTTTGTGCCATGTCAGCATTAGAGGTTTTCCAAAGTTATCTTGGGAAGAGAAAGGTGTTATTGAGTTTGACCTATATGATATGAACATCATTACTTTCAACATAGACCTTGATACCCTGTTAGGATATTTAGACACTTAGGAGTTAGTTAAGATCAACTTGTGTAATATATCCGTTACAAAAAGTGTGTTTCTTTAGTATGCAATAGTATGCATTTGTAAATATTTAATCCAACAGTCACGATATGTTCTAAACATAGAGTGATCCAATGGCTCAACTTCTCTTAGATCATACCTAACCTTGATCCATGGCTTAACACTCGATTGGTCCATGATCTCTATTTAAAGAGCATGGAGGGTCATTGTTTAGTTGATCGATTATGAGAAGCTCATTT
The DNA here is from genome assembly GCA_027924585.1 of Larix kaempferi. NCBI lineage: Eukaryota > Viridiplantae > Streptophyta > Pinopsida > Pinales > Pinaceae > Larix > Larix kaempferi. The sequence goes on along the minus strand of BSBM01000361.1, from coordinate 8,162,753 downwards.
GTAACTTTCTTTCTTTGCATAATAAATTGCTCCATAGAAGCTATTTGGCTGGGGCCGTGGAGTGTTTCCCTCTCGAGGGTTTAAACCACGTCAAAACATCGGTGTATCGATCTTTGATCTGTTTGTGTGTGAAGTGGTTACTCTAGGTGTTCGGTCTTTTGGAAGTACCATGTGTACCCAAACATGGTATCAGAGCTAGAGGTCACGAGTTCGATACACACTCAGCTCGCGCTGAGGGGGAGATTGTTGCACAAAATTGCAAGTAGTCAGCGCTCCCCGATGTATTGTGACAAGGGACTAATCGCCTCTCGTGGATCCTTGAAATCTGGCGGTGGTGAGTTTACCAATAACCTACGGGTTTTGGTGTAACGGAGAACAACTTGGGATAGGATTGAAGGATTTACAAAAGTGACACTATGAGGAGAAGGAAGGAGGCATTAGAGCCTATCCCCCCTTAATGACAAATTCCTGAACTCCTAACATAGATTGAAGTTTAGAAAACTTCGCTTCTGTAAGAGACTTGGTGAAGATGTCTACAACTTGATCATCTGTAGGACAAAAGACCACTTCAAGAACACGATCATGAACAAGATTTCTGATGAAGTGCATATGTAGCCCAATGTCTATACCAAGAAAGTGGGAAACCATCTCATCATACTTGTTCTATATGTTGATGACCTTATTCTTACTGGTAGTGACCCTAAGCTTATAACCCATGTGAAATCTAGTCTTAAGCAAAATTTTGAAATGTCAGACTTAGGCCATTTGCATTATTTTCTTAGTCTCTAAGTCCTGCAAACCAAATAAGGAATCTTTCTTTCTCAGTCTAAGTATGCTTGTGCCCTTCTTCATCGCTTTCATATAGAAGATTGTACACCAGCCCCTTCTCCCTTCCAGTCTAGAGTCAAACTTTCTGCCACTTGTACTTCACTTGAAGTAGATGCCACCTTGTATCGTCAGCTTGTTGGTAGTCTCTTATACTTGACTCATTCCCATCCTGACCTTTCCTTTGTCGTTGGTCATGTTTCCCGTTATATGCAAAAACCTCATGAAAGTCACTAGAAAGCAGCTAAAGAATACTTCGATATATTTGAGGTACAATTCAATTTGGGATTCATTACAGTACAGGGAGGAAACCTTTGTTGGTTGGTTTCACTGATTCAGATTGGGCCGGTGATCCTGATGATCGAAAGTCTACTGCAGGTTATGTTTTCAGTCTGGGATTTGGACCTGTCACTTAGGCTTGTAAGAAACAACAAGCCCTTGCTCTTTCTTGAACAGAGGCAGAATATCGAGCCGCAGTTAATGCCAGTCAGGAAGCTTTATGGCTTCGACAGATCCTTTCAGAGTTTGGATTCGAGCAACAACAACCTACTCCACTTTGGTGCGACAATCAAAGTGCCATCAAGCTTGCCAAAGATCCAGTCCTACATCAACGCAGCAAACACATCAAGCTACATATTCACTTCATCAAATATCTTGTTCATGATTGTGTTCTTGAAGTGCTCTTTTGTCCTACAGATGATCAAGTTGCAAACATCTTCACCAAGTCTCTTACAGAAGCGAATTTTTCTAAACTTCGATCTATGTTAGGAGTTCAGGAATTTGTCATTAAGGGGGGATAGGCTCTAATGCCTCCTTCCTTCTCCTAATAGTGTCACTTTTGTAAATCCTTCAATCCTATCCCAAGTTGTTCTTAAGGGGGGATGTTAGGATATTTAGACACTTAGGAGTTAGTTAAGATCAACTTGTGTAATATATCCGTTAGGAAAAGTGTGTTTCTTTAATATGCATTAGTATGCATTTGTAAATATTTAATCCGACGATCACGATATGTTCTAGACATAAAGTGATCCAACGGCTCAACTTCTCTTAGATCATACCTAACCTTGATCCATGGCTTAACACCCGATTGGTCCATGATCTCTATTTAAAGAGCATGGAGGGTCATTGTTTAGTTGATCGATTATGAGAAGCTCATTTGTAACTTTCTTTCTTTGCATAATAAATTGCTCCGTAGAAGCTATTTGGCCGGGGCCGTGGAGTGTTTCCCTCTCGGGGGTTTAAACCATGTCAAAACATCGGTGCATCGATCTGTGATTTTTTTGCGTGTGAAGTGGTTGCTCTAGGTGCTCGGTCTTTTGGGAGTACCCTGTGTACCCGAACATACCCATAGACTTCCCTCCCAAGTGGATTTTCAAATTCAAGTTAAGTCATGATGGATTACTATGCATTGCACTATTGTTGATGAGGGATCCTCTACGCGTGTGATGTCTGCGTCTTGTTGGAAAGCTTTGGGTTCCCCCACTTTGGTCCCCTCCCCTGCCATGCTGCAAGCCTTTAATGGGAATTCATTCCAACCAAAATGGGTCATTGGGGTTTTTCCAATTGAGTTAGGTGGGAATACTATTACTATACACATGGAGGTTGTTGATTCACCTTTGGATTACAATCTCTTAGTAGGACGGAGTTGGTCTTATGCTATGAAATTAAGTTATGGCTTCCAATGTGTTGCATGTGATCCATTTTCCACATGAAAGGAAGGTGTTTAATATTGATTAGTTGGATTAATACAACACTAACATGAGGGTCTCTAATATTCAAAACGTTCCCCTTTTTAGTTCTTCCAACTCTACCATGACAAGTGTGGAAGATGGCATGTTTAAGGAATCCTCCTCTATGGGTACTTTTCCTCTACCTCCTCTACTTTTTTACGATGCGTTGTCCCCAATCCATAAAATCTCATTGATATCTACGAGATCATTGTCAATAGATCATATAAATGATTATATTCCTCCTCCTCATCCACACATAATGATATTCCATGTTTTGATCTCATGTCATCTCATGGTGACCATGTTCCCATTACAACACATGATGTGCTTTCGATCGGGAGCTTGGGAAACATCTCCAAGACAAAGAAGAGGCATAGGAAAAAGAAATTACATTGGTGGCATCTCACCAACCTCTAGACATTATGTTGGGAATAAACAACTAGCCACTGCCAATCATGCCGGAAGTGGCCTTATTTTTGGGAAGCCTAAGCGAGTGGTGCATGGGTTTTCTCACAAAGAATGTCTCACATAGACCCACAAAACCATGAGGTTCTTTGTACATTATGTAATATATTGGTGTGGTGTACAAGTTCCTTTTGCATGTGTGTGGCATGTATTGATCCGTCCCAAAATACATATGCAAAAAATTCAAAAACATTTTATAAGGTTAAAAAACCTAGAAACATTTAAAAAATAACTAAAATCTAAAAACATTGTATGTGTGCATCTATTTTTATCTTTCTGGGATATTTGATGTGTGTTTTGGTGTTAGTTTTGATTAATTTTCAGGATTTGATGGTCGAGACATGGTTTTTTGTAGGCACCCCCTGAATCTAATGTGTAATCTCTAAACTGGCATATAGGGATAGGTTGCATTTTTGTTGCATTTATTCAACCATCACTTCTATCGATGTTATGCCTTAGGTTCGATCCCACCTGGTTGTGACTTAGCCTTCCATATTTCCAATCATAACTTGGCTAGTAGCGCCTACCCCACATGGGAACCCAAGAGTAGCACCCTGTTTATTATTTGGTGCTCATGTGTTGTTATTGGTAGGATTTGGAACACTTTGTAGTCCTATGATTCCCTAAAATTGAAGTTGCATGCTCTTTCTTGTCATTATTTTTGGTCGTCCATGGAGAGGGTTCCCACTTTAATGTTTTTTGTCGTGCATGCATTTTTCCTCTCATTTCTCATGTCTAGCCACTTGCTGTTGTGTTTTCATAAGTTTTTTGCATGCTCACTACATTTCCATTTGTGCCACTTCTCTACCGCCTCACGAAACCTTTTTCCTCTAGAGAGAGCCACTACTCTAAGTGGACCACTATTTCCAGTACCCTGTTGCATTTTTTTTTCCTCGGTTCATTCTATGTTCATGGAAATTTTATGCTCGTTCCACTCACTCTCTCCACACAAGCTTACTCTTATCCCTTTTTTATGATCGTTAAAATATGACAAAGACACATTCTGAGTATCCTTTTATCCCATTTTTGGACTTGTTAAAACTAAACGAAAAAAGGAACTACATGGAGCATTCTTCTCTCTCTTCTTTTAGCTCCTTAAAAAATGAAGGACCCAAGTTTATTTTTCCGAACTCATAAAAAATTAACAAAAAAGGAACCATCAAGATTACTTCTATCCCTTCTTTGAGCATTAAAAAATAAAGAAGATCCTTTTAAAAAGAGAAATGGGGGGGAACCATTTTCTGTATTTATTCCATAAAGTGGTAGTAGTATATTGTGTCTCCTTTGAACATGGAACTTGTTTGAGTCAGTGTCTCACAATTGGGTTTTTTATTTCCTAGGAGTCGTCTGATTTGTTTTACTCCTTCGGCTAGTTACTCTTCTAGCCATTATGGAGAGGGTTCCAATGCCTCATGCATTGTGAATCTATATCAGTGCTCTGGTGTCAATGCTTCCAGGTCATGACATATGTCATGCTATATGTTCAAGGGAATTTTAAACCCGAGTTGGACATATATAGTCCAACTAAGCTTATTGCCCATCAATTTCGGCCATCATTGTGTCAGTTGTAATTGGTGACTTGATATATTCACATCATCTCTTGGATTTTTTTTTGTGTCATGTGATGTGGGATACACTAAGGCCCTCCTTATATGGATTCCTTATAATTGACACCAAACCATTATCTAGGAAGTGATTCTAGAAACCATTATTACCTTGGAGCTTGCGGTCCTTAGTGGCAGGTTTCCTCGCATTCAATAGTGGGTTTACATCATTAACTCTTGTTTGAAAGATTCTATTAGTGTTCAAATTCAGCTCATCTATTCACACTTAGATTGTACTAGATGTTGGGGCTAATAATGGTCTGCTAAAACACCAAACTAGCACTCACATTAAATGTCAATCCAAGAATTTATTCTCTTTCAAGGCTACATGCAAAGTATATGCAGGATATAACTTCCTTCTAGTGATGATAGAAAAAAACCTAAATGCATTTGCAACTAATGAGATAAAGTAGCACTCAATCCACTCATTCAATACAATCAATTACCACTCTGCTTGAAAAGTAAGGAAATCCACACTTCTGTTCTAAAAGTACGCTGCACATGAAAATGGAAATCACAGTGCTCAAACAAAACTTGTAGATATGAAAGGGAATCTACATTCATCCACACAAATCTGAAAGGAAATATTGACTACAAAATTCAACCAATTCAACAACAATTAATTCAATCTACAAGGAAATTATTCTATTGCAAAACTAAAGATGTGATCTATGATAAAGGAAATACAATTGATGCTTCTCAATAAGCAAACCCCCAATCTACGAGGAATAACGAAAATCTAGTATGAATATTAGCAACTGTAAATAAACATCAACCAATCAAATCAATCATCTACTTCAAGAATTCTATAAATAATAAAGTACGCAATCGATTATGCAACTAACAACAATTACTAATGAACTGATAAAATAAGCACACTACAATTATTCCATCTACGAAATTAAAAAAGTATAATATTAGCTCATGATTAGCGAAGGGGGGCCTTCCTTCTCTAACCATGGATGCAAACACACACTTAAAGACTCGGGGGAATTAGGAAAGCATTGATATTATAAAAAAAATGATACAAGTTACAACAATGCTTTTTTTACATGCTTTGTTCTCTCCTCAATCCTTAATATTTACCTGTCCCCGCGACTGACATGGCTACATCTTATTATACTATCATCGACTAACAAATCCCTCAAAATGGAAAAATTGAACACCTTGAGAATCATAAATTCTAAAGGTTGTTCTTACAAATTATAGTCTATGATCTGTTACTCGCAAATGATGTTACAACTTAATTACAAAAATACATCATTATATTCCACGATCCCATCCAAATATGGTTACAATTCTAAAATCCCTATATTCCTGGATAACTTATTGTTGTTGTGTTGATACTTGCATGATCCACACTCGAGTATTGGTCAAAGACCAAATTCTCAAGTTTCATATGATGATGACAACATTTATACTTTGGAAGTAACAACATTGTTAGTAGCAATAGACCAAAGATAGATTGACCCTCTAGCATGTGCAGAAGTAGCAACATTAAATATTCAACAGATGATCAGACCATTCTTACCCTGCATGCATATAGTCTTGAATAATTTGATTAATAAGCCACACACAAGTACAAAACTACTTTAAACAATTTATATCATAGATTAAAACTAGGTAATACTCAAAGAGGCTGTAACTTGGGTTTGGGACATTAAATCACAAGCATGATGATGTCAAAAAGGATAGGAATTTATTCAAGGAAGCTTAGAACAAGGTAAATAGGTGACAAAAAAGGTGACGAATCATGGGCCCAACATCTCCCCCCAACTTGATTTGATGCATGTCCTCATGCATCCCTATTGATATCCAGGTTTTCCCAAGAGTAGGACTCGTGCATGGAACTGAGTTGGTATGATTCCTGTGTATCCTCTACAGAGGCCATAAACCCTACTAAGATCATTACTTCACGTCCATACAGTTGTTATGTTGAGCCCAGATCATACAGAGGCCTGTATTTTTCTATAAGTATCTAGATAAGAGGAAAGTGAAACTTTAAACCAATCCACCTTGGCTCTCTCTATTCAATACGCTATATGTACATGTTCAATCTCCCCATAAATCTGTTGAAATTAGGAAACCCAAAGGGTTCCCCGGTCCTTACTACTGTAGAATACAACTTCCACCTACTTCTACTACTTTCCAAAGCTTTAGATGAAATGTCATTAATACATATCATGCACTGAGGTAAAACCTGAGACTGAATGGAGACAACCATTCTAGCTGCATCAAGGGATCTATGAAATGGAGTTTGGGATCTAATGAAATTTTCCACATTGGTAGGTTGTTCTCTAATATTTAGTTCACATGTATCTTGATTCAATTCCAAAGTATCATGGGAAACCTTCCACATAATCTAGCTCATCATGTAAGATGCAAAAGCCCTTAATTCTAGGTCCCTAATGTAAGGTATGGGATTGAAGTCTAGTTCAAAGGGAAAGATAAAATTATGCAAATAGAATTCACATAGAGATTATTGTGAGTACATCCACCTAGAAGAATATTATCTAGAACCCTTTGACATTAGTGATCAAATAAATCTTACCTTCAACCATAGCTATTAGCTAAAAGAGGAGAAATTGTTCCTTTAGAAACAAGGTATATATAGGGGAAGGTGCCCTGCAACCCAACAACTCATGAAAAATTATTTTCATGCCATCATTTTCCTCTTGATGCTTCTTGATATTTTCTTGTTCCGAACTTAACATTCTCTTGTCTATAACTTCCCAATTTTCTTCTTTGTCCCTCTGAAGGGCGAGCTACTCTAGTCTCCTTCTCTCCAAGGCTTGTAGTGTCTGCCTATATTCTTCAAGGGATATGTTAATGCCTAAAAGTCGCACACATGCAACATTTTAGCAATTCATCAACATAAATAATGCATCTCACCACAGGAATATTCAACATATCCAAAACACAGCATGAGTCCACAAGTGCCAAGAAACATTCAAAACAAAGGGAAGCGCGGGTATTACATAGTTGACTCGCGCTATAGCATAGGTTACCTGAACAATTCCCTACACTTGCACGGATTTTATTCGATATCCATGCTAATGTCAAAACAGCGGGACCACTCAACACAACAACACATTAAAAGCTCAATCCTTCCCAAGGATCATAATTTGTCTCCTTAAACACTTTGTGGCATTAATTATCCCCCTTGTGTACCTTGGAACTGCTTCATGAAGGAGGAGAGTTCACATTTTGATCTAGTTGTTTTTTGGACACCTCTTGGCCTATAAAAGGAATCCATTGTCATGCATTTGGTAGAGATAAGTTAGAGCAAGGTTATGCAGTTGGATTTGAGTTGGAGCTTCCTAATATCCCACCATTTCCTACCATTGTAAGCATTTGCAAGCTTGCTTGCCACCTACCATCAAGGGGCAAGTGTTTCTCTCCATTGTTCTTCCACCTACTTAGCATTTAGTTTGGACAAGAAAGGCCCCCCTAAGGGAGATTGTTGGCTTCCCTTGAATCCTTCACCTCCTAGGTGGTGTACAGCTATTCCATTGGGAAATACAAGAGTGGTTTAGCATACCTTTGGTTTGTTGTTGGAGTTTGCATATTCCCCCCATCTCTTTTATTTTATTTTCATCAATATTTTCATGTTTGAATGTGACCTACACTAAAAATATCTTGTAGGATCACTTGGAGGAATAGCAACCAACCAAAAAGGGGTTCCAAGGATTGAGGCCTTCCAACAACCTACAAGGATTATCCCCTCACCAAGTGGAAGAGTGCACTTCTGCAATTTTTTCCATAACATTTCTAATGGCGACCATACTTATTTTTGTTCATTTCTTTTCAAAATAGGTTTTTTTATGCTAAGTATCTAATTCTGGGTGTTGCTCACTTACAGAAGAGCAGGTATTCCACCTCTTGCTTCCAGAATTTGGCACCATCATGACCATAGCTTATTTTTTTCCACAGCCACGCGGTACCCGATGTCTTTGCCGTGATGATAGTGCGGATTTGACTTGGATAGTTGCACACATAGCACAGGTTACTAGTTTTATACTCGTGCTACATCCCTCATCAAGATATGCCTTGTGATCCACCATCTTATGAGGTTCCTCCATATAATTATAAGTACAATCAACCCTAAGAGAGCGGCTGACTGGGATGAGTGATCTTTTCAACTTTTGGTGAAGTTTCTCTATCTCTATCTTGGATTCTAGGAGGGAACTTTGGGTGCTTCTCAAATAATCCTGGGTGGCCATCAAATAATTATTGATATTGCAAATCTCATCCTTATCCTTCAAGGAGGCTCCATGAAACATCTCAATAAGCTCAATTAAATCATCTCTATCAAAAATAAATTGCAAGAAGTTACCTTGGATTGTAGACAATGCCTTCTGAGTCTTCTCCATGGATTCAAGTGAGAGTGGCTCCTCCAATGAAGCATTTCTACAACAAGATTGTGACACTGAAACATGTGTGTCATGGAGAATGTGTAAGGCCTCCTTGATCTTTCTTTCACTCATCTTGAGTGGCCTTTCAAAAGGAGAAGTTTGAGAATGAACCTCCTCCTCATATATCAGTAGATCAACCTCATGAAGCTCATGTGGTGATAGTGATATCAATATTGAGACCTCTTCCTTGACTACAGGACTTAATCTTCTTCAGGCTTAGTGGAACTTGTACTTGCAACAACCTTATCAAGTGGAATATCTATGTCACCAACATAGAGATATGGACATCCATCAGTAGATGTCTCCCAAAAACATAGGCACCCATAAGTACATACCTCATCATAGCACCCATTAGTAGATGCTTCTACAAAACTTGAGAAACCATTAGTAGTTTCTCTCTGATCCAGGTTCTTAGTGAGAGATGCCTCTATATGATCCTTAGTAGAATAGGTGATGGATTTATTATGCTGAAAACCCTCATCAATAAAGATTGTGGTCTTCTCTACTTTTGCTTCATATCTTGTATTCTTATCTTCTTCATTGCTCTAAGTGGTGGAGCAACTTGGTTCTTCTATGGGTGATTTTCTGATATCAAAGGAATACTCATCAACACCTTGAGGAAAAAATCCATACTTACAATAGAAATAATATTTGAAAGGAACAACTGCACATATATTCTTACCCTATGCTAGGTACTCCTCGTATAAATGGGGCATGTTTTCACATACTTCTATTATCTTTGCAAGATTCTTTTTAACCATTGGAGGGTCAGACCTTATGTCTTCCCTATATGTAATGTCACATGTGAAATCATTCTCTTCATGCAGCATGGACAAGCCTCCATCAAAGTAAATAACTTCTTCCTCTTCATACTGCTCATGGACTTCATCACTCACTGATATGAGCCTCATTTTGCAACTTGAAGGTGTGATCTGCAAGAGTTCTCCAATTGAGAGGTTATAGATCTTGGTCTTGCTGCTCATAGGTGAAGAGGAACATGCTATGATACCATTGTAATATCCCCAAATCTGATTATGTGTATATTAACTAATAACAAAAGTTTAGATTGGAAATTTTCCAAACTGGAACTAGTTATTAAAATTAGTATTGAATAAATTAGTCCTAGTCATAACTAAACCCACCCCAAGGATTGACAAATGGACTCTTTGGATCTTGAAGGTATGGTAACAAAGGTGAAAAATCATAAAAAACCGGGGTAAACTTTCTTAATAATCCTTTGCACAATGTACTGGGACCTTTTCTGTTTTGAAATCAGTTGCCATTGAAGTCTACTTCAAGGCTTCTTGAGTACACCAACATATGAAAAATATATATTTTCCACAATATTTTAGAAACAATTTGGAGGTATTTGGACACTATTTACCATCTAATATACTAATAAACCAAATATACAGAGTTTTTGGGGCAGCTAGACTAAGTTTGGGAGACTACGGAGAAAATGCTACTATAGTGACAACTCAACTAGTTAAGCTTCAGGCTGACTCAAACAATGTAATACCTGCAATAAAATGAGTTCTGATAATTGTAATGGGTCCATTATGGTATTAAATACCCGAAACACTTTACGAATTAAAATTGGACTCATAGAACTCATTTTGTAAAAGAAATGGCATGACTAGTCAAATTTTAATGCAAAATGAGCAGCACTTGAAAAAGACAAATTCAAACAGCCTCAAAGGCTCATGAAATTAGCATCAGAAATCATATCAGAGATAAAATACATTATTACTACCATAAGAAATCTTTATTACGGATTTTTAGTAGCATTTATGAAGTATTTATGGTTCAAACTTACAGAGAGATCTCCATCTCATGGATTCTTACAATGTGGAAGAAAAAATATTCAATGAGAGAATGAGAGGAGTGAATAGTACGCTAGATAAGAATAAGAGATGATGGCTAAGCATTAGATACCTCATGGAAGGCACCAAATCAGATGATAACTCTCGCAGAGGGCATAATCATACTAATTCTCTCTTTCTCTGGATAAATCTCCTCAAATCCACCTCAAACTTGACTGGATCTCTCCATCACTTCTTGGTGGATCGATTTGTTCATGGAGTAGGATGAATCATAGATGCGGATAAGAATTCAGTGGTTGAAGATCATATCATGGAAGAGAACTGCAATAATCTTGCATTGGGGCACATCACCCAAGCATTGGTTGAGGCGCATCACTCAACCTTTGAGAAACAAAGCTCTCAAGACAAAAAACAAACTGAAAAAATATGCCAAAGTGTTGCACCCTCCTTCTTTTATAAGCTCAATGCTTAATTATATGCATTGAATGTGATCAACTCCTCTTCTCATGCGCTCTCCTTGACTAGATTTAGCATGTCTTCATTTACCTGCTTTTACCCTTGCTTTGTTGCCTTTCCACTTTGGACTGCTTTCTTGCTTTTGGAAACATCCTACTTTTCCTATATTTCCTTTGCTTTTCCTTTCTTTGCTCTTATTTTCTGCTCCTTCCTGCTTTGTGGACTTGCTTTCTTTTCCTATCTGCTTTATGCTTTTCAGAACTGGCTGCTTTTGTCTTGCTTTTGTGTTGCTTTCTATCTCATTGGTGGCTTTGTGGATTTTTCTGGATTTTCTCATAGTTTTCATTTGGGGTTGAAAAATCACTAGGAACACTTGAACTCGTGCACCACCTTATCCACCTAACACATGCCTCTAAATTACATAAATTAAATATCATCAAAATTATTTACAATTTTAACATAGTACCTTAATCCTAAGTCTAAAATTTAATTACTTGACAATTAATGCCTCAAAACTTAAACCATCCTTAATTAATTAATTCCAACTATCACTAGGACTCATCGGGTTGAATGGATAGTGGTGGACCATGGTAGTATCAAATAAAATGGGGACATGTAATACCCCCATTTTGACCCTTAGGATATTTTGGGCTATAATGTAAATATTGTATGCATATTATGTATGATTCCTAGCATGGAGCTCAAGGCCAAGGCCCCGCTAGTGAACACTCGATCTTGAAGAGGCAAGCATTTAGTATTGTGTTACCCATGTTCTAGTGAGCCATGGAAATTGTAAATATGCATTTTAATATAAATCCCCACAACTAGCTATGCAATGCAACAAGAGATGGGGGCATGATGTTTACAAGAAATTGGGAGTGAAATATTCAAACCCTTGAGCCAATCAAGTCAAGCCAAAGGTCAATGAGAGAACCCATGAACCCTTAACTACCCATGTTGACTTTTGTTCCCAATCATTCATTTCTCCCAAGAGTTGGTTGAGGAAGTTAATGCCTTGGGGAATGGAGAGGTATGGCTGTCCAAATTCGGGTATTGGCAAGCCACCCTTCATAGAAATTCGTGTTTGGCTTCTTGGGTAAGAAAAGATCCACGAAATTGCTCCCCAAGCCATTATTCACCCATCAGTTTTTCTCTCTCGGGAGTTGGGAGCTTCCTGGGCATTTTCCTTCATGATTTTGTTGTGTTTTCCTCCATTTTCCTAGCTAGGAAGGGCATTTTTGTTTTGGTTAACAGTGGGGAAGATAATAAATCGATTTTGGGGTTTTAAAGAGGCCTTTTTGGCCCACTATATGCTCATATATTGTGGGAGAAATTGGTTTTCTTCCCTGGAGTTGATTTCCTCTTCCCACAATCCGTTTTGGGGTGTGCCACGATTTGGGAAAAACCCATAGAACCTATTCTGTAAATCCCATTGTTGAAAATGTGTAACCATGCTCATTTTTTGAGTTTGTTGTGTGTAAGAGAATGTTGGGGTTGAGATGGGTATCCATTGCTTTGGCTATGCTGAGCTTGAGAGTCCCATTTTCCTTGTAGATATCATGCCCAGCTCGGGGGTGGTCTTTGAGTGCTGAAAGAATATAAGCTGGGAAGAGACCTATAGTTGGGTGGAATGTTGCAATGACATAGCTAGTTTCTTGGGACAACATTACATCAAGATGAGTATTCTATTTCTATGTTTACTTCTGCAAATGTTTTAAATTGATCATGTTTATCCATATGCTGGAAATTGCATAATATATGTGTGTGTAGAATATTACTTCTGTTATGTTAAATTGAATGGCATCTGCATACATTTGTTTTTAATTCTGTGAATTTGATGAATGGGCTGAGTTTATGTAAAATCCCTAGAATTTGGTATCATGTTCCCTTCCTCGAATTGGGTATGCGGGAGGGGACGTGACAGGACATTACAAGGATGAAGGACGTTGAGCTTTGTAGGCTTGTTCTCTCGAAGGGTGATAAGAGGCCCAATCCTACGAAATCTTGCAATCTTCCAATGGCCCCTCGCCAAAGAATGTGAAGTCACCGTGGGGGAAGAGGAAGGGTAGAGAAATGCGTGGTGGAAGAGGAGATGGGGATGGAATACATGGAGGGGATTCCCTCCCATATTTATGACTCCATCTCAAAAATGGAGGATTAAGAGATGGAGCGCATAATTGAGGATCGAGGAGAGGTTGTTGCTCTCGACCCGTATTGGATCTTGAGGCATATTCTAGCCAAAGTGATGTTAGAACGTAGAATATTTGGGGACATTGTAGTGTAGATTGTTGGAAATGTTAAGGAGGATATGTTGCGTAATATTGTGGACATGGAAGGGGCGATGGATTTGGATAAATCTCCATTTATTGATACTACGGCGCGCAATTTGTCTCCTACGACACACCCTGGTTATTCCTCGCTAGCTCGCATGGAAGAAGCTCAGGAGGATTCTGCACCTCCAACGACCGACTCAGTTTAGTCTTTTTCATTCATTGTCGTGTTGTCTCTTGGTGTCTTCTCATTATGATTTTTTGTTGGTTTTGTAATGGCTTTGAGCCGAGGCATATTGTCTATCATGTTTGTCGTTGCTACCAACTTATAGTTTTTTGTAACAGATTTTTTCCTGGGATGGGATCTATGTTGGATGGAAAATGGTTAGTTAGGGTTGTTGCATGTGGAATGACTATTTTGTTGGGCTTAATGGGGATTTCTAGATGATCTGGTCTATGTTCAGGGAAAACCATTTTTGTAACATATATATATTTTTTCTCTTTTAATAATAGAATGTTCCTATCTTACTTAAAAAAATAAAAAATTTATAATATTTATTATATGTAATATTTTATTATTATATATTTAATTTTTAAGTTGACAAATAAATATATCACCTCTAATTTATTTTGTATTAATTTTTAAAATGAGAAATAAAATTATCACTTCTATTTCATTACTTTAATCATTTATAATATTTTATTATTATATTTGAAATAAAAATAAAAATATGACCTCTACTCCATTACTTTAATCATTTATATATTTTATTATTATATAATCATTTATAGTATTTTATTATTATATAATCATTTATAATATTTTATTATTATATATACAATTTTTAAGTTCACAAATAAAGGTATCACATCTACTCATTTTTCCTGCTATTCCAAAGGAATCAAGGAAAGCTTGAAATACAATCATTACAATGGGGCTCAACAAGAGCATCATATCACTTACTAGAATTGAACCTGGGTGGGGAGGGAAACAATATTTCCTCCCAACCACCCAAGCTACAACCAATGGACATTGTGTCTAACTTTTTTATTTTAATGACATTTATTCTATATAATATTTTATTATCATATATATAATTTTTAAATTTAAAATTTCAAAGTTTATATATTATAAATTTAAATATCATATAATATTAGGCAATGTTTTATACCACTTTGCAAGATATCAACAACCTCAAAAATACTATCACATCTAATTTCAAAGCGAGAATGTGGGACGAGAAAGATTTAAACAGTAAAATAAAGTTAAGATATTACAAGGAAATCATTAATCCTAATCTAGGATATCAAAAATACCTAAGTGTCTTAACAAGTTCAAAGAAGAAGATTAATATAGGAAAGATAATAATAAAATCCCACGAGCTTCATAGAGAAATAAGATGTTGGGAAATTCCTAAAACACGATGGGAGGAAAGAATTTGCCATCTCTATGAGTCTACGAGCATTCAGGACGAATCTCACTTTATTTTAGAGTGCCTTGCGCACACCCACATTCAATTGCAGTTCCCTAATCTTTGGTGCAACTCTAATATCCATGATCTTCTAACTTGTCAAAACTACGGGAACCTAGGAATCAAATTTTATAAAAATGCAAGTAATTCCTTTCTCTTTTCTTAAGGTCTCAATGGACGTTAATCATCATTATCACCATCATCATAAAAAAAACTTATATTTAAATTAAATTTGATTTCAAAATAAAAATTATGAAATTTGACATTATCACTTTTCTTAATAATTACATTATTAAAATTAAAAATACATTAAAAGAAAAAGAAAAGAATATTATTAAACAATGTTTTCAAAAAAATCTTTATATTTTAAATTCCAAAACAAAATTTTGAAATTTGAAGTGTCTCTCTTTTAATAACTATATTATTATGTCCTTGCGTATGAAATGATATATAGCGATCGATGTGAGTGATTAATGCTTCCGTAACAGTTCAAGTTTTTTATGACTACTAAGTTCAACTATATCTGAAAATGATTTTATTTCTGTTATTTAAAAAAATCTAATTATCTAATATCTGATTAGCAGAGAGAAGATGGTCTCTACATCGTTTTCTATGCCAGTAGAGGCGACGATGCACAGACGTCACTTCTTCTACATTGGTTTATTTAACATATTTATAATTTAATTCATTATCTACAATATAATTGTCCTACCGAGTAGGACCCAACGGGCTAATGTCAGTATTTTAAAATCTTTGGTTGTACTATTGGCTTGAGTAGACAATGAAATTTATTAACATGCAGTCCCACCTATTCTGCAATCTATTCTTTCATGTTACATTGACTTGCGAGTGGCATTCAGGCTGTATCCAAGCATGCTTGGATATTAGGGCTTCATAAATTACGTTACGCGAGATAGAGGAACATAAATTTATTTATTTATTTATTAGTTGTTGATATGATTGATTTGATATAGAGGCTTTCATTGAGCTATCCCTACACTCATAATAGCAAGAGGAAGATTTTTTTTAGTTAAGCCAATAAATGAATAAAGACATGACACTCAACTCTAACCCTGACTAAAGTGAGCAAGGTAAAGAAAAGAAGGTAAGTCCCTCAACTCTAACTTTAACTATAGCCTTTAATATCAAGTCATAAACACCAACCAAGAACCAATCTATAGTTTTTCGTTACTTTGTCCCTTCTACCAATATACCCCTTTTGTAGTTATGTGTACCCATTGTGAGATGGATACTTGTTGTAGTTGCTTCCTGTAACACATATACGTTACACTAGACTTAAAATACATTAATTTTTTTTCTTCCTAAAATGTTGCATGCATAGTTTATATGCATTCTTATAAAAAATGGATAATAAATATAATCATTTAGTAGAAGCTTAAAATATTGCATGAAACCCATATTCACATGAATACATATATAATAATTTTGTGCATAATTGCGGAAGCATAAGTATTTCCACCTGCTACATATTTAACACATAAATTTTCACCATTTATACATTATAAAGTAAGGCTTGGAAGTCAACACTTCCAACCCTTTTCTTTTAAATCCTTTCCTGAGAACTACGCATTAAACGTTTTGTTGAGAAATGCACAGTCAGAACTGTGCAGTAAGAAACATTTTTCACATATAAATTTTCACCATTTTTAATACACATAATAGATTTTCTAAGAATATACATTATACATTTATAAATTTATTCCTGAGAACTGTGCAGTAAACATTTTGTTGAGAACCGTGTAGTAAAAACTGCAGAGTAAGAACTGTGCAGTAAAACGCTATCTTAGGAACTGCGCAGTAAGAACTGCGTAGTAAAACACTATCTTAGGAACTACGTAGTAAAAACTGCGCAGTGAGAACTGTGCAGTAAAACACTATCTTAGGAACTACACGGTATGGTTCACATAAATGGAACAAAGGCATTTATAGCTATATACATAGACAATTCTTAAGTTATATAATTTCCATATTCTTATGACAAGTAAAAACAACTGCGCAGTCAGAACTGCGTAGTAAGAACTGCACGGTATTGTTCACATAATGGAACCCAAAATGTCATAATAAAATTATTCTCACATGTTAACTACACAATAAGAGTAGTCTTAATATTGCGACAACCAACACATAAAATATTTATGATAACAATTACCAAGGAAAAACAATATTCCAACATATTAAATGCACAGTAATATGTTGGTTGGAAATTTGGTTGTCATTGATGTCAATCTTAGTAAAAGGACATTGAAGTGGTCTATCAACATCAACTTCGTAAAACAACATGAAGAAATGAATCCTTGATGACAAAAGTATATACAAAAAAAATGCTACATATCTGTGCAATATGGATGGGTACATGTCGCACATATACTGGGCTTTGCACAATAAGCAAGAATATCAAAGTGCAATGAAAAGACTTAGTCAACTCAAGCGCATTTTGTTGGGTAAACTTGACTAGGAAGAAAGAGGCATCTGACATAAAGAAGCCCCTAATTTTGGACAAATCAATCTAATCAAGGAAACAAGTAGGGATATAAATAAACCAAAGATTGAGGTAAAGGTAAGGTGTGCACAATGGAGATGTAAATGTATTCTATATTTGGGAGCTTCAATTTATTGAGGAATCAATGGCTCATTGATCCAGAAGAAATAGAGGGTAGAGAGATGAGTGCGTAGACCAAAAAAGTAAAGCAACAGACAATGCGAAGAACCAGAGCAGTGTACAAAATTGAAGAAGTGTGGAAAATTGGAGCAATGTGTTGGATCAGAGCAGTGCACATAACTAAAGCAGAGTATACATTAAGGGAACCAGTGCACAGAACTGAAGTAGAGAACATAAGCGTGTGCAAAATAAAGTGAAGCAATGCACTGAACAAGTGTGAAGTTGTGTATGCAAATCAGAAAGTAGTGCTACAGAAGAACATCTACATCTATCTCAGGGAGGCAGGATGGGGCAAGGATAGGATATTGTAGTATCCTCTCAGGTTGGTTCCTCAACACAACAAGTTGATGCTTGCGCAGAGGATTGGTGTCCTCATAAGTTGGTTCCTGTACATAGCAAGTTGGTGCTTGCGCAGAGGATTGGTGTCTTCACAGGTTGGTTCCTGTACACAACAAGTTGGTTCTTGCACGAAGGATTGGTGTCCTCATAGGTTGGTGTTTGTAATCAACGAGTTGGTGCTTGCATGTGGGATTGGTGTCCCAATTAGATTGGTGTCTTAGTGAGTTGGTGATCACATCTTTGGAGATTGGTGTCTCCCATCTCTTTATGTAATCAAAATCTTCATATATATATACAAATTTACTTTCCAAATACTCTATGCATAGTTGTATTTTATTGTTGGGATTTAAACAGGAATTGGTGCACAATTTTTAAAGTGAAAATTGGTTAATTTGCACATGATATTGATTCAGCCCCTCTCAGTGTCATTAATAATTCCAAAAATTGGTATCAGAGCGGGTCCTTCATATACAGTCTAACCACTAGAAGGCATATCATTGCACAAATATGGCTTGCAAGGAATTTGGTTTCAGCACGAACAGAACCCCTTTGTTCACTGGAACAAACCATCTACTTTGGAGCATAAAAAATGTAAGCCTATTTCCAATCATGTGACTTGATATATTTGGAAGTCAGTTGTTATAGGTTACAACCCTTTAAAAAGGTCACCAAAGTCTGCAACCAATAAGAAGTTGAAAATGGACAATAAGTTAGCAATGGATGTTATTATGGAAGGATTAGTTGATTTTGTGAAAGAAAAAGTTGGAAAATGTATCTTAGCCAAAGAGCTTTGGTACAAGCTAAAGAGTTTCTACATGAATGAGGAAGTGATAATAGTAAGTAAAGAATTAGAAGAAAAGGGTGAGAGAAACACATCCATTAAGGAAGATCCATCTGAAGCATCCTCAAATGAGTCACATAAAAATCAATCAGATCATACTACAAGAGGACTCTATAGGTATAGAACTTGTTTCTCTTCTTCCAAATATTTTGTTGAAAATGGATTTTGTAGTCTGCATGATATAAGGAATAGTCAGGAAGAGTTTGAAAGTGAAGAAGAAACCTCTAAGTCTAAAGATGAGGAAACTGCAAAAGTTAACTAGATGGGTGAACTGAATAGTGATATGAATGAGCTAATAAAATGAAGTACTAATGGAATAGTTGCTATAACACTAAAAAAAGGCTAAAATAATTACAAGTTTAGAGACTCAAATAGAGGAGGCAAAAATTACTCAGTAATCCTTGGTAAATCAGCTAAGTGCGAAAGAGAGAGTATGCCAAGGACAAGAAACGTATATAATTTATTTCTCTAAGAAAAAAAAGTATATCTCTGAAAGCAGAGCTGCAAAAGTCCCAAAAGAGAGCTCAAATCCTTAACGAACTAATGACACATAATCTTGAAAAAGGAAAGAAGATCGTAGAAGAACAAAAAGATCAGTTACTTGATGTTGGAAGAACAATTTATGGCTTGAAAATCCAAGTAGATGAGGCCAAAAATACTAGAGAATATTTTACAAAAAAACTTCATGAGAAAGATGATTTGTAAAAAGAAAAATCTTGAGATATTTTCACTAAAAGAAGATTTGGACAAGACAGTTTCCCAATTCAAGACAAACTCAAGGTTTGGAAAAAGAACCATGATTTTAGATCACATCCTTAATTGTAAAAGATCACCACTTCACAAGATTGGTATTGGGTTTGACAAAAATCAGAATACTCTTGAAGAAAGCTCCAAATCATCTGAAGAGATTAAAGTGAACACAAATCACAAAGAATATATCATCATGGGAGGAAAGAAAAATCAACCAAGGTCTGACAAAAAAAAATACAAGAGGTTTGTACTACAAAAAGAACAACACACACTCAACTACAAGAAACCTTTTTTTGGATGTTGTTTCTCTTGTAATAAATTTGGATATAAAGCAGTGGATTTTGAAGTTTATGCCAAGAGTAAATTTATGGAAAACAAAGTCAAAATAGTTGATAGAATTGTTGAATGTTGGAAGTGCAACAATTCTGGGCACATTGCAAAGTTCTGTAACAATGTGGTATTTTACAAATGCAACATCTTTGGCCATAAAGCTCAGGATTGTGAGAGATCAAAGAAATCCAATAAATTTTGGAAGGAAAAACAAGAAAAGAAGATTGAAGAAGAACCTGAGCCAGCTCTTTATACTCTAAACAGAAGAAGAAGTATCCTCGAAAATCAAGAGAAAGAAAAATGTAGAAAGTTTTGGAAAAAGAAATCCACAAATCAAAAAGAGGAAATTTTTGGATTAGTTCTATGTGCAGAAAGTAAAAGGAAAATAGAGAATCAATCTAAGCCTCTTGTCTTGAAGTTGGGAAGCATGTTGATTGAAGTAAAGGACATCATTGTTTTGCATACTAAATAATTGAGAAATGAATCCCTCAGTACATCTTTATGATCCCCCTTTTCTCCAAGATACAGAAAACATCACAAAAGTTGAAAAGCAGTGTAGGAGTTGAATTTGCATAGAATCTAGAGCTGCACAAAAGTTGAAGTAGCATAGAAATTGAAGACTATGTCGAAATAAGAAGTTTCAAAAGTTGAAAATGTTTATGAAGAGATTACTCCAGCATTCATGTACTTGATCCTCCAGTAGTTTGGTACCTACATATTTCTGAGTTGGCAGTAACAGTAAAACAAATTGCAGAATAAAAGTCAAAGAAACTAACAAATGCAGAAAGTGATGGGACTTAAAGACAAGGGGAGTCAGCATAGTCAAATAAAGAAGAAAGTAAATATTGTGAACATCCTAGATAAGATATTGGAGATGAAAATCAACTAGACATATTAGATGTCACAGTTACAATGTATTAGGCCACACAACCCAAGCCTACAAGATGCCAAGAAAAGAGAGTATGATATATATCTCTAAGAAGAAGTTCAAAAGATGAAGGTACATGTCAATTGGTACTGACTAATCTAGTTAAGCAAGGAAATTTCCCAGTTAAGAAAGCTTGGAAGATGAAGGTCAAAGAGAATAGTAGTCATAAAGGACTAGAAACCAGTCCAATAGAAGTTGAGGAAGAATCCCTGCATTATGAAGTTAAGAATGAAGATTTGGGAGTTAGCTAGCCTAAGTAGCATTAACTATTACCCATTATATATGATACCATAGCATTATTGATCAACCATATGTCATGGTCCCTTTTATTACTATAATTATGTTAATAGATTATATTAATATGCTCAACACCTAAGCAAGCTTGTAAGAGTTTGTATGATCATTGTTTTCATGCATGTACGTGCCTTTATATGAGTTGTAATATAAAATTGTGGCCTCCAAGGGTTCTTAGAAATCCTCTATTTAGTTCAAAGTATTAATGCATAAGTATTTGCTTTTCATTCTATGAGTTTCAATGGTCTTTCCTGTAGAGTATCGTGACCATATCAATACTTTGTTTTCGTTCCTTCATTTAATATATATGCAGGTTGTGACTTTAAGAGGAATCAACATCCTCTCATCTACACATTTATATAATATAATGGATCTGGTTATTTCGCATGATTTGTTTGCTAGACTTGTTTATAAAGTAATATTGCTTATGGTTATTCAACTCCCATCGTGGCGCTACGATGAGTTCATAATGTTGTATAATGATGATTTTATTTGTTTATAAGTTTATCCCATCGTGAACATAGCGTTTAATGGCCCTGCTAAGGTTTTGCCCCTTACCCTATCGCGGTTGAGATTTCTCCATATTATTTAATTGCTATGATTTATACTATTATTACTTATAAATAAAATATCTTTGCTACTCTTTGAATTATAAAAATAAGTTTTGCTGATTTTTAATAAGGAATAGTCTTATAAATCTACTTTTTAAATTGTAAAAGGTATTCTATTCTACTTTTCTGTCACATACCCTCCCATCAGACCAAGCAAGAGAGAGAACATGACACTAAATCTGGGCATCTAGCCCCATGATCATTAACATAATTCACAGAATATAAAAGAGAGGGACATAAGCATATATATATATGTATGTTGTAGAAACACAACAGAATTAAAATCATCTAAATGTCTAACACACATTCAACATTTTCATGACAGCCATTAAATAAAGACATTGCAGAATTTATACAAGAGAGAGAGTACTTATCTTAAAACAAAGTAGTCCCGAGCAACTGGCTATGCAACTGCAACGTTCCACCCAACCGTAGGCCAATTGTGCTCGTCAATCTCTCAACACAATGGCCACCCCCGAGCTGAGCATGATTCTACAAGGAGAAAGGGAACAACAGGCTCACACATAGCCACAATACACCAAAATCAGCCAAGCCAATCTACAGTTAGGTTTATCAGGCAGCTAGGGAAAAGGGGAGGGAATGAATTGCTAAGCTTGTGGGCTCAAACATAGAGCCATGGATACCTCTACAAGATCTATCTATCTTGGCACCCACAATGCCTACACACTCCACACAAGGAAGTATTCCCTTCACTAATACACAGTCCCTCAGGCCATACCTTCCATTCTAGTGTTATTCAAGGTGTGCATAAAAGAGTAGCCAACCTTTTGATCTTCTTGAGAGGTTAACTCCCTCACTAGGTTTATCAAGCCAATTTAGGTCCACTTCCACACCAAATTTCTTGCTCACAGTTCAAACCAAAACAAGGATGCACAAAATAGCAAAATCACAAGTGCTGGACATGAAGAAAAACGTTTTTACAGTGGGATGCCCAGAATGGGGTTTCCAATAGCTTCAGAAAAACGTGGGCAACCAAAAATGAATTGGTAGATGAGGAATTCAGTGATGGGAGAAAAAATCGATTCAGAAAACGTTTATGGACATTCAAGGGACAAAAACGGCCTCCATAAATCCCCAAATCGTGACTCCCTTCCTCCCAGCCACTATGCAATACAAAAACAAGTTCCCAGCCATGGAAAATGCAGGAAAAAGATGGAAAACGTGAAGGAGAAAGCCCAGCTAAGTCAGACTGCGTGAGAGAGCAAAGGCCATGGGCCAATAATGGCTTTGGGCACAATTTCGTGGGTGTTTTCTTTCCCAAGAAGCAAAAATATGAATTCACAGGTTGATGGCTTGCCCATGCACGAAATTGGTTGCCATACCTCTTCATTCCCAAGGCATTAACTACCTCAACCAACTCTTGGAAGAATTAAATGATTGGGTGCATAAGTCAAAATAGGTAGTTGGTGGTTTATAGGTTTTCTCATGAAATTTGGCTTAACACTATTGGCTCAAGGGTTTGAATAATTTCCCCTCCCTATTACGTGTAAAATCATGCCCCCATCTCTTTGTTGCATTGCATAGCTAGTTGTGGGTATTTCATTAAAATTCGTATTTACATGATGTTTGAATTTACATTGTGCATGTCTAGCACAAAAACCATAGGCATCTATTTTTAATTGTCGATACATAAAAACGCTAAATCAATGGCGGGGCCTTGGCCTTGAGCTCCTCACCATGATTAAATAACAATATTTACATCATTTACAATTTAATGCAATGGTGGTCAAAATGGGGACGTGACATTTTCAATAAAGAACAATCATATAATCTAACAAAAGCATAGATATATAAAACATAAATATTCTACCTGATATTAGGTTAAATGTTTAGCATTTGTAAACATAATTGAGACATTTAATCTACTGTAATATCAAAAGGTACTAAACAAAATTATTTTCTTGAAGAATAAAAGCCATAAATAGTCCTGAGTAAAGTCATTAACTCATAAATAAAAAGAACAATAACATTCTATACTAAACCTTGGCTCAATTGTCCATTTATTAAAAGATACAAAATTAAATATAATAAGAGAAAAAAACTCATATAACTCATCTGAACTTCCTTTCTGCCAACTTGCTAAGGAACAATCATGTTCCACCCTACCATAGATTTCCGTTGCGGTTCATAACCTCTCAACTTGAGCAAAGAATCACCCCGAGCCAGACTAAGCTTACTAAGAAACTATAACCTAGGGATGTTTGATGTGAAATCTTCTTTAAGTATACTTGCCAATAGGATCTCTTTAATCAGTTCCCTGGTTCCTGCAAATCTTTCCTTATTTTTTAAGGATTTCACACTCCAAAGCTCTTAAGCTTGGACCAAAAACATTGAGCGCTCAATAGGAAACCAGGTTGGACCTGTACTGTGGTAATGGGAAGACTTGCCTCTGTAATATCCCTTATCTACTGTTCATTTTTCATCTTCTTAATCCATTTTTTGGGAATGGCTTGCTCTCTCTTTTAGGCTTCAAGAAAATTTTAGCAGCTTAGAAAAATACTCAAGGGAAAAAGAAGTAAAGAGAAACCTCCTTCTTTCTTTCTTTCCCTTTCTAACTTTTCTTGCTTTCAAGGAGTAGTTAGGGTTTATTTTATTTCCTCATAATTCCTGAAAATCAAAATTATTATTTCTCTCATCTTATTTATCTTTTCTCTTTTTAAAATTTAATTACTCACTCAAGTCCTAATTCCCTAGTAAGATTGGTCTCTCTTTCAACAAGTTGTCCCATAGCAAGTAGGTAGAAGATTTAAAAATAATAAATCACTTTAATCTCATAAAGTGTTATTTATCCATGATGCCTTGCATCATTCATAGGTCCAAATATCAAAACATATTTACATCCAAGTTTATTTATTTATTTACATAGGATTAAAAACTCTTAGGATGCTACAAGAGTAGAGTTCAAAATCAAAGGCAATGATAGATTTTCAGGGGGAGCCAAAGAATCTCAATTATTCTTTGTCATTTATGTCAAAGGGGGAGAGAAAAAAGTAAAACAAGCTCAAGTTAAGAAGCATGAAAATAGGGGATTTCAACTCAAGGAAGACAGTATATTTGCAGAAGAAGCAACAATGTTTTACTAAGTTGCCATCAATGCCAAAGGGAAGATTTTTGGACATTTGGTTGTCATTGATGTCAATCTTAGTAAAAGGACATTGAAGTAGTCTATCAACATCAACTTAGTAAAACAACATGAATAAATAAAGTCTTGATGCCATAAGTGTATACAAAACAAGGCTACCTATCCGTGCAATAAGGACATTGGGTACTTGTCGCACATATACTAGGATTTTGTGCAATAAGCAAGAATATAAAAGTGCATAGAAAAGACTTAGTTAGCTCAAGTGCATTATGTTGGGTAAAATTGACCAGGAATAAATATGTAGCTAACATAAATAAGCCCCTACTTGTGTACAAATCAATCTAATGAAGGAAATAAGTAGTCATATAAATAAACCAAATATTGAGGTGAAGGTAAGGTGTGTGCAATGGAGATGTAAAGGTATTATATATTTGGGAGCTTCGATTGATTGGGGAATCAATGGCTCGTTGATCCAGAATAAAGAAAGAGCAGAGAGTCGAGTGCACAGAGCAGAAAAACAGAGCAATAGACAGTGCACAGAATCAGAGTAGTGTATAGAATTGAAGAAGTGTGCAGGATCAGAACAGTGTGTTGGATCAGAGTAGTGCACATAACTGAAGCAAAGTATACATCAAGAGAACGAGTGCACAGAACCGAAGCATAGTACACAGTAAGTAGAGTACTGTGCATAACAGATAGTGAAGCATAACAGTTGTGCATACTGAAGTAGAGAACATAAGTGCACACAAAATAAAGTGAAGCGGTGCACTGAAAGTGTGAAGTTGTGTGCACAAATCGGAAGGAAATGTGACAGAAGAACATCTACATCTATCTCAAGGAGGAAGGATGGGGAAAGGACAGGAGATTGCAGTCTCCTCTTAGGTTGGTTCCTGAACACAACAAGTTGGTGCTTGCATAGAGGATTGGTGTCCTCACAGGTTGGTTCCTGTACACAGCAATTTGGTGCTTGCACAGAGGATTGGTGTCCTCACAGGTTGGTTCCTGTACACCGCAAATTGGTGCTTGCACAGAGGATTGGTGACCTAATATGTTGGTGCATGTACATAGAAATCTAGTGCTTGCACAACGGATTGGTGTCCTCGCAGGTTGGTGGCTGTAATCAGCGAGTTGGTGTTTGCATGTGGGATTGGTCTCCCAATCAGATTGGTGTCTGAGTGAGTTGGTTCTCACATCTTTGGATATTGGTGTCTCCCATCTATTTATGTAACCAAAACCTTCATATATATACAAAGTTACTTTCCAAATACTCTGCGCACAATTGTGTTTTATTGTGCATAATTTTTAAAGCGAAAAAATGTTTAATCTACGCACGATACTGATTCACCCTTGCTCTCAGTATCATTAATAATTCCAACACTGCGCAATAGGGTTACATGCATACATTCAGTTACCTCTTATCCCAAGAATATTGATCCTAGACCTCTGTATGTGTCAGAGATATGGATCTAACTAAACTAGCTTACCTATCTATGCAAACAATAACATATCACGGTAAATAAGAACAGAAAGAGAACAAGAGAAAAGAGTACACCAGATATACGTGGTTCACCCAATTGGGCTACGTCCACGGGAAGGTAGTCTTCTATTATCTCCATAATATCTCCCTCAAGCTTACAAGGGAGCAATGCCAATAACCCTAATACAATATAGAAAGATCATGATGAGTGATCCACCATGGATGAATGTGAAAGACTCTCTTGACTCTATTATATACTAAGAGATGAGGAGGAATTACTCTCACATATTACATCTGGGATAATATAATTCTCCATAATAACATCTCTTTATATAATAATGAATATCAAGAGTATATTTTACCATAATGAATATGGGATATAATGTATTACTCTTTTACAGAAGATTGTGGATATCTTCCGACATAATACAAAGACATTATTACCTTCCAAGGAATATAAAATATTCCAACACTCCCCCTTAATAATGGCTAGGAGAAAAGCCTAATAACAAAGGCAGGAAGGAGTCATTGCTGCTCCCCCTTGATGACAACTTCCAGAAGAACCGAAGCTACAAATAAGAAGAACACTTCGGATGATGGAATTTGACGAAGAACAACCACTTCTCACTGAACCATGAAATTGCACACGAACCAGGTTGTATGATGAAATACCCAACAGTAAAATGTCGAGAACATGTGACGCAATCCAACAACAAGGTGCCCAGATCACCACAAGAATCATCACAACCATAATTGATAGTTGAAGAACTCTGATAGAACATCCACACCAATGTATAGATACCTTCTGATGGCTGATACAACAGAACATGTGGCTAAGAACACCACAACAGTGTACAAAATACCCAAATGGCCAATACACATACGGATAGCAAACATTCTTCCAATCAAGGTGCAATAGAAATATCTGTAGAAGACCTCAAGCATCGAAGGAACAAGACCCCAATGGTCTACACATCGAAAATGATATCATGCAGATGAACATCATGAATTTAACAGTAGAATATGGTGCTTCATTAATTCTGGAATAAGATAAAAGCCTAAACAGAGAACTTATCTGCACAAGAACTTCCAAGATTAAAGCATATAAAGATCATAAAATAAAGGTGCTCATTCATAAATGAAAATGCTTATACACCAAAGTTTAGCGAACATCATATAAAAGATAGCAACATAATAGGATCAAATAAAAGATTAACTTCCTCATTAAGGAAAATGAAGTTACTTTTACACAAGCAAAATGAAGTTAATTTTACACATTAAGTGTCAACCACAACATATAAATAGTGAGCCCAAGATTTCACTTAAATATATGAAAAAAATTAGTCATCAAACAACTAATCTTAAGCATAGGTGCATTTCTTATTAGTATGATGTTAATGTGCAAGAGATGAATGCCTTGAAAATGTCAATGCTTCCATATAGGAACGTTAGAGACAAGTAGGAACAAGATAACCTCTGCAATCATAAGAATAAAAATCTCATTGCAATAAGAACAAGGTGCTCATGATAAATAGTTCAAGATTATAAGATTGCTCAAAGCCATATAAATATTGAGTAAAAGATGATCGAAATAAACATGACATGAGATATATAAATCAAAATGTTGAATATGATCAACATATAGCAAATTATGATCAACTCATGATATCACATAGAAAAATTATGAAATGACAAGTCACTAAAGGTCTTAATCATGGGTTCATTTCTTGTTAACACTATGTAAATATGCAAGAGATCAAATGCCATGGAAATGTCAATGCTTCCATATAGGAATGTTAGAGACAAACAACACATGTCAATGCTTCTATATAGGAATGTTAGAGACAAATAACACAGGAATTAGATACAATCTCTGCAATACATGAGAAAGAAACTATATCCCAATTAAATAACTTATGACAAGCCAAAACATTATGATATCACATAGATTCAAAAAAATTGATTTTACTCAAGAATTTAATTAGCAAGAGCAAATAATGATCACAAAGATATTACTTATAAAACAATGAAATTGATTTTACACAAAGGTAAGCAATAACATATAAATAAAACAAATAATGATCAAAAGATAACACATATGAGATTGTTCTTATAAAATTGTTTTTATAAACATGACATGATTAGAAATCAACATGATTAAACAACAAAAAACAAATTAGTTATTAAGTATCTTGTTAAAACATATTAAGCATTAGATGGTTTATAGCTATCATCATGACAAAATACTAGAGATCCATGCCCTTAAAAGATGTCAATGTTTCCATATAGAAATGTGAGACAAATATATACCAAGAACAAGAAATAATCTCTTAATAAGCATGATTAGAAACAAAACCTAAATGCAAAAAATGAATAACAGAACACTTAAATACTTTACCATACTTATTTGAATCTGCAAAAAAACACAGTTAGAAAAACAGTAAAAGAAAGAGAAACTTTTACTTACAACCCTTTTGATTGAGTGCCCAGACTTGCCCAGACTTATGTTTTGTTCGCGTAGGTGGATCCAGAACAACTTTTCCAGTTCCAAACACAGGTTATAATAAAAATTCCAATAAAAATTGACAGAGTTATGGTCATGCGCGGGTCTGCCAACAGGAAACCTATGCACATACACTGATATGCACGGGTTCTGCTCAGCAAAAGTCGCGGGTATGCGCAGGTTGACAGTAGAGTTAGTCGCAGGTGCGCGGGTTGCGGTGTAGAGGAGTCGCGGCTACGCGTGAGTCTCTGTACTGTGAAGTCACAGGTATGTCGAAGCATGCGTGAGTTTAGCACAGGAATAGTCACGGGTGTCCAGTATAAGGCCGAAAACAGTGTCAAATTTGCCGAAGACGCAAACCTGCACAAAGTCTACCAAACTTGGACGAAAATTGCCGTTTTGACAACCAGAAGATAGATCTCCTTGAGGCGAATCAGAAAATCATATAGATCTACAAAAACTACATCAAGAAACCCTTGAAAAAATTTCTGCAAAAATCTGCACAACAAGGTTAGGGTTAGAAATAAAAAAACTGCAGAAATATGCCCAGAACTGAAGAGAAGCCTAATGGCTACCAAATAGAAAGCAAATATACAAGAAATAATCAGTGCCCAAATGATAAAATATTGTTTGAAAGCAATAGAAGGTGCTAGATCATAGCAACAAGCTCTGATACCGTGTCAGAGATATGGATCTAACTAAACTAGCTTACCTATCTGTGCAAACAATAACATATCACAGTAAATAAGAACAGAAAGAGAACAAGAGAAAAGAGTACACCAGATATACATGGTTCACCCAATTGGGCTATGTTCACGGGAAGATAGTCTTCTATTATCTCCAAAATATCTCCCTCAAGCTTACAAGAGAGTAATGCCAATAACCCCAATACAATATAGAAAGATCATGATGAGTGATCCACCATGGATGAATGTGAAAGACTCCCTTGACTCTATTATATACTAAGAGATGAGGAGGAATTATTCTCACATATTACGTGTGGGATGATATAATTCTCCATAATAATATCTCTTTATATAATAATGAATATCAAGAGTATATTTTACCATAATGAATATGGGATATAATGTATTACTCTTTTACATAAGATTGTGGATATCTTTAGACATAATACGAAAACATTATTACCTTCCAAGGAATATAAAATATTCCAACAGTATGCCCTTATACATTGTCAATAGAGTTAAGAGTGAAGATCATGAGATTAATGGTATGAAGAGTTAGAGGAATGAACTATCAAAGTTGAGCATTTTCTTTATGTAGTTTTCATAATATTAGTTCAGATTAGACCTCCATAAATGGATATATAATGCACAACACCTCATAAGATTATAACTAAAATAAGCTAAGGGATTCAATGTTTATTACTACAATTCTTTGGCCCAACATCTATTGTGTTATAACTTTGAAAATTAGTTTGAAGTATCATGCTTATTTCGATGATATAATGATAATAATAATAATAATCTATGTTTATTGTCACAGCCAAGCCGAACACCAAATTGATTTATGTGACATCCTCCTAGTAGTGTTTGATTGCTTTAGTCTATGGAACTATTCATAGACTACCACCATATGGATTTGAACCTATGAACTCCAAGGAAGAAACACATGTTCTTAACCATTAGGCCCACTCAAGTTGTGGGTGTGTGTATTATTTGTAGTCTATTGTGCTATAACTCTAAAAATTAAGTTTGTCAGTAGTAGGGATGCCTAAATATTTGTATTTTGATCTTCTTCGTAGTTTTTTGTGTTATAACTTTGAATTAGCATGTTTATTTTGATGATGGTGTATCTCTTTGTGAGCAATCCAAGCATGAGCAAAGCAAGACCTGAGAAGGTCGAGTATGAATCGATCAAGAGCCAAGTAGGCCAAGAACAACAAATAAGAATTGAGTAAGAGTTAGTAAGCTAAGAACAACAAACATGAATTGAGAAAGAGCTAAGCAAGCCAAGTAGGTTGAGAACAACAAACAGGAATCAAGTAGGAGTTGAGAAAACCAAGCATGTTGATAACAACAAACATGAACCGAGTAGGAATCAAGGAAGTTGAGAATAACAAACAAGAGTTGAGCAAGAATCAAGCAGGTCAAGAACAACAAGCGGGTACACATCAGGTGCCTATCAAGTTGAGTGAGTTGATAACAACAAATAGGACCAAGCAATATTTGAGCAAGCTGAGGACAACATATAGGAACTAAGCAAGAGTTGAGTAAGTTGGAAACAACATATAGGATCTAAGCAAGAGTCGAGTAGGCTAATAACAACATATAAGAACTAAGTAGGATTCGAGAAGGCCAAGAACAACAAACCAACAAACCAAAAAATGAAATTGCTCATTTGAAAATTTTATATATATACAACCATTATTTGAGCCGAAAATCATTTTCACTTAAAAACAAAAATTCAGCTGTCAATCTTCAACCTACTCATAAGAGAATCTTTTAAACATAATTTATGTGCCAATTCCATGTTCTATGTTAGATCTAACTTTAGGTCTAAAGTTAACCATATTTTTTTGGTTGAAAAAAATATTTTCTTTAGTCGAAAAATTGCAGAAAACCATTTTCCACAATGTGATTGCCACCAAATAGTAACTGTGGTTTATGTTTTCACTTGATAATCACTCAAAAGGGTGTAGATGGACACTGTGGCTTGAATAGTTTATATGGATCACTTCTTCCTCTACTATACCATGACATCCCAATCCTTTTATATATTTGATTATGGTTCCTTAAATCAATACAATATGAATATAATCCCTTTATTCCCTGACAAATCATGTTTAAACATATCTAGATTGTTGCTGAGGTTATGGTTTTGCATTCCCCAACTACTAATTAGGATTAGGTTTGTGACCCTCTAGAAATCGCATACTTGAAATTCCATACATGGCTAGCTTCACATGTGTGGAATATGAGACCGGACATGGCTTCCACTTGGCACTATGGTGGTCAACTTCCATAGTGACATAACTTTCTCATACACACTTTGTTTAGTACTCAATAAATCATGGAAAAAACTCATTGAAAAATCTTAATCTTAACTAGATAAACAATGTAAAAAAAAAACTTTGTTATTTTGGTAAAGTAGTAATCCAAAAACGATTGTTAAGTCTTCACTTAAGCATTTTTCATTTTTGACCCTACCCAATATGATTTAAGACTAACCCAAAAATGGCCCAAAAATTATATAATATTAATTCTTGACCATGTATTTTGAAAAAAACTATAATGTATGTATTTTCGTTACTTATACCTACAAGGATATCTAAAGGTATTTACTGTAAGGTGAGGAACCAAACCAAGTGGCATGGTTGTGCATTTTGAGTTAATCAAGCATTGAGTGATGACAAAATTGAACTTCAACCTAGCTAGCCTTATGCACTTACCTGCCTTATATTGATTTTTGATATTGCTTCTTAAGTGAAGCATGAAGCATGAAGAGATTTTAATGGTTATTTTGGAGAGAGACATGTGATGTTGATCAAATTCTCAATAATTATTTCTTTGGGATTACTTGAATTTTATTTTCCTTTACATATACATATGTGATTATACAACCTTACATGTGTGATTATCCAACTCTTTTAAATGAATGGTTGTGTAAGAGATATCTAAGTTACTAACTTCTTCTTTCCAAATCATGTGTGGTCAAGCTTTGGAACTGATTAAACAATGTTCTTTAAGTAAGTTTGGAGTAGACAGAAACATAAGCATGAACTTCAAAATAACATATTCAATATCTAAAACATAAAAAGGTTGCACTTGAAGATAACAACCTATTTAGATGACGATAGTATTGCATTCACAATATTTTAGAATGGGTAACAAAGCCATTTGGATCGCCAAGTTTTGAGTGCATAAAAAAATGTGAATTACCAAAATTATGAGTTATGTATGAAACATATGCAATGTAGAATTAACATGGTGCAAACTACTAAGAACATGTGTTTCTTCCATAAAGCTTATAAGTTTGAAAATTAGGTTTTTGTTAAAATTACCTAACAAAAATTAAATTATTGATTAAAAATTGCATGATAAGAATTTATTAGTTCATTAAAAAAATCAAATCAAATAAAAAAAAACATCTTCTTATTATCAAATTTAACTTTTAACATATCTTGTGTAATTAACATTATTATTTTTTTAACTTTAAAATAATTTATACATTCTCAATTTAATAAACAAACAAGTACTAACAAATATCCATTTCGATACAATTTATTGGTTAGTTGTTGAAATTTGAACTTTCCAATGCTAAAAATGGACATAAACATATAAAAAATTATTTAATGGTATAAATAGAAGATTCAAATATTCTTAATTTGAAAAAAAAAAAAAAAAAATAGAATTGTTTTTTTTTCAGTGAAAAAAAACGTTCTTTTGTTGTTTCTATTAAATCAAAAAGTACATAGCATATATAGCCCATACAGGACGGACGAATATGATGTCAAAAACCAAAACATAAACTATACAAGTCTATTTCTCCCAAAAAGATAACCACTAGCACAATTAGTGGGGGACCTAGTATCTTTGTATACATCTTGATACATCAAATAAAAAAGAACTTTCCAGTCCTCAGAAACTATCTAAAAAACTTCTGGAAAAAAGGAGCAGCATAAACCAGATGAAACGAGCTGATCATTCACCCATTCTTCCCAAAGGAGAGAGCCTGGATCTCCATCAATAACAGCCTTTGATAATGCATCAACCACTGCATTGTTTTCTCTGTAGACATGTTCAATAGAAAGGTGTTGACTGTTTAGTAGATTTTGTTAACTTAACTTAAATTAATATCAAAATTTAAAATTTTAATAATTATTTAATAATATTTTTTAGTAAAATAATTTATATTTATTTTTAAAAATTAATAATTTAATAATACACCATGGAAATTAAATTAAATGTTTATTAATGATTTAATCTTTAGAAATCATTTCACCTATGCAAATAAATGATTTATAATACCAACCTGTATATAAACCATTATCATGATAAACGCACTTAAAAAAAGGTTGGCACCTATTATCTTAATAAAGTCAAAGCGGCCACTATTGTGATCTCAAACACGTGTAAATAAAGTTTCAAAATAAACTGTAAAATAATGTCATTTTGAAAAATACGTCAAGAGGCTATTATTATTGATTTAAATAGATGCTAGATGCGTGACATGAGAATAGTGAATAGTATAACTGACGTAGTAATTAAGTAGTTAAATATAATTTATATGAAAAAAGTATATGGCTTGAAAACATGAATGTTATTATTATATTGTGATAATGAAGATACAAATATTTTAATTTATTTTTATTATTATTATGTTAATAATTAATAATTAGATATCCATTAATTTTATGTTAATTTTATTATATTAAAATATTAATTTTTTTAATAATTTGGTTGATAAGATTAATTTTTTAATAATTTTGTCTCAAATAACATGATGATAGTAAATAGTATAACTTATTAAATTAAGTATAATGTTTATATAAAAAAGTATATAGTTATAAATGTGACCATTATGTTGTGATAATAAAGTTATAAATATTATAATTTTATTTTATATTAATAATTAACAAATAATTGACTTGTTAAACTATATTATTAATTATTTTAATTGAAGTTCATTTTTAATTTAAAAATTAAAATTCATCAAAGAATGTTGAAACGTTAACAATGTTAACAGTTTAATTATGGTATGAGCATACACCATAGTGTTAAAAACGTAATAAAGAATGTTTAGAAGTTTGAACACAATTCATTCTAAAAATTCATTAAAAATTGTAATTAGATTATTGAAATTACAAATTAATAAGGAAAATTAAAGTTTTTATTTTTATTTTATAGATTTAAAATTTGTGTATGCGTGAAAAGTTATCACGACAAAAGCATCGAGAATCAACTTATCAAGCAGAATAATCATCAAGAAAGCTAAAAGATTTTAATTGTGCAACAAAGAATATCATTTTTGTTTCTTTTTTTTCACAGGAAACAAGCTAGGGGGGCCACCCGAAGGGGCCTCACCTTGTCGGCACTACCTCGAGGAATTAGCTACCCTCAGCGGAGGAACCTGACCCCAACAAACCCAAGAATTGAACCCCTGACCTTTGGCTTGCAGCGGCTTGTCAACTGGGGCCCAACCAACTGAACTAGTTGTTGGGGCTAACAAAGAATATCATTTAATAGCACAATAACAACTTTGTTTCCAATGTAACTCACTGCATTTCTTATAACTATCTTTTTCAAATCTTCATGAAGATTTTATATATATATATGATGAGAAGAATGGATCGAAATCCCCTGTATATGTGAGGTAGATTATCTTTAATTATGGTAAAGTTTATGGCTTTGCAATTATATATAATGGTATATATAATTAGAGTAGATTTAATGGTTAAAAATATTGGATAAAGATCTGAATAGGAATTTATCAAGGTTGAGGACATCGAGCACGACATGAGTCCTTGAGTTCAAGACACTGGGAATACTTGTTCACGGGAATCCAAATATTGCAAGATTGTTACTTTGAGGACATCGAGCACGACATGAGTCCTTGGGTTAAAGACATCGAGAATGCTTATTCAGGGGAATCCAAATATTACAAGATTGTTGCTTTGTATTGGAAAATCAAGTCTTTTCTTTGAAAGGTACTCCTTGATAGTCAAGAAGAATGAAATGAGCATCTGCTACAAATGGATGAACTTCAAGAATAGAACAAGAAATTGGATGTCAAGCTCAATATTCTCATCAAGGAAACCATTGGCTAGAAGTTTACAACCTTAGCTCTGGCTCCATCCTATGGCCAAGAGGTGCCTATGATACCTATCTCAGATGATGATACAGATTCATAGTCTAGCTATGTTTAAAACTACTTTTTTATTACTAGTTATCATAGTTATGTTCAAGATCTAGTAGTTTAGTTTTGTTTCTTTCTTAGGTTCAATAAAACATCTTGGAACCTCAATGATAGCTTATTGTTTTATGCTTGGTTCGGTTTTCCATGGGGTAGACCTCAACTATCATCCTTTGTATATTTTATTTGAAATAATATAGATCCATAGCTTACAAAACTTTATAAATGTGTGTGTGTGTGTGTGTGTGTGTGTGTGTGTTTCCTTTTTAGAGATCATAGGTTAGGGTATGTCATAAATTAAAATAGTCTAATCATTGCATAAAAGGGGTCCTCCACAAATAAGGAAATGTCATACATCAATTTGATGTATGATTTGGTCATGACCTTCCAAAAAATATTATTATTATTATTATTATTATTATTATTATTATTATTATTATCATCATCATATGTACATCAAAAAATATATATGCATATACATCATTGCATGGTGCTTATTGCTCACCCCATTTTCAATGAAAAATGCCTCACAACTATATATATCTAAGTATTACTAGATAGTTTTTGTTTACAACTATGAAACCTATGCAAATAGTGGCTACATAGGTAGATGATACTCAATAACTTAAGATGTTGGTTTTTTTGGTTCACTCTTTCCCCAAAAACATTCTCATGTGTTGGCATACATAATGGCTCTTCTTTCATTATGTACACATTGTATTCAAATGAGATAAAAAAATAAAAAATAAAAATAAAAATAAAATAAATTAAAATGAACTCAAATGCACATTATATCCAAATGAAATTAAAAAAAATTAAAATGAACTTATTATGGTAAATTTATTATGGTGATGTGTAAGAGACAAGTTATGGAGTAAAATCCAAAACTACTTTTACTGGATTAATAGTCTCGTATCATGATGTAATAAGATAGATACTTGCCAAGATGACCATCATGTATTTGGCAAGAATAGAAACTTAGTACTACTCAAAAAATATCAATTACTTGTTAAAATGGACCTTGTTAAAATGTGCAAAGAAGTAGCCATGTGGTGAAATATGCTAAGGAGAACTCATGATCTAGGGGTATTCAAGGGAGTAGCTTTAAGAATTGAGGATATTGTTTTGAGTGTTTGCCAAAATTAGGTCACCAGTTCGAATCAAATGGGCAACAACAAATGAATTAGTCACTGAGAAATTACCATGATGGCTAAGGTTGGAATAAATGTGGGGTTTTCATGAAAGAAAATGCCATGGTGAGAATAGCTGGATAAACCACCTAAAAGTGAGAAACCATGTGCATCCATGTGCATGACAGTTTTCTTGACAAAAGAAAGAGTAAAAAAAAGGCTGAAATGCACACATCACACTCTTTAAAAG
The DNA here is from genome assembly GCA_027924585.1 of Larix kaempferi. Classification (NCBI taxonomy): domain Eukaryota; kingdom Viridiplantae; phylum Streptophyta; class Pinopsida; order Pinales; family Pinaceae; genus Larix; species Larix kaempferi. The sequence continues at coordinate 8,125,581 of BSBM01000361.1, read as the reverse complement.
GAAGGTAATTCACCCACTCATTCATGCTCTTCTTGCTATTGGCCACTAAACATTGTCTCCTTTTATGAATTCTGGTACAAGTCCTTTTCCTTGGGTTTCTTTGTATGGCTAAGCAAGATGGACACGTGGCAAAATTTTGGTTAAGATAGTGGGGTATTAAGATAGTGTGGGGAAGGAGGCAAACTGAGATATCTATATATGTTAAATGGACACGTGGAAAATTTTAGGTCAACAAAGTGGGATCTCAAAATGGTATGTGATAGGGATACGTAACTCATTTATTTTTTTAAACTAATAAAGATGACACGTGGTAATGAGAAATAAAGAATGACCACATTTTGGACGACAACAGTATACATAGACATACCAACATAGGAAAGATGGGGTGATGAACACGATAAAATGTGAAGACAAAGTTCATTGGAAAAAGTGTCACGAGAGCAAAAAGTTTTTTAATAGGTGAGGAAAAGAAAGGAATAAGTTGGTGTGGTGTGGTATAATATTGTTAATAATTATAAATGTTTTTTAATTGTAAATTAATTAGTTTTGTGAAATTTGAGTTTTGGTGGGGTTAAAATAATATATCATTTACCCATTTGTTTAACATTTTATTTTAATGTTATGTTATTGTTTATATCACAGTAACATAATTTGGCTGTATTGATATTTTATGTATGGAAATTTGGAACAAATTGGAATTTTGTAAGAGTAATTAGAGTATAGATTCTTAGTAATGGAAAATTAAAGTTTGAAAACCAATTTAAAACAAAAACAAACTTAAACACTATAAAACATAAATACCATTCAATTTATACTTTCTTATTAAAATAATTATTAATAACTAGTTGTTGTCACTCACATTTGCCATATTCCAGGTTGTTGAAATTATATTTTGTTGTTTTTAAATATATTTGATTTTATTAATATAAACATGTCTATGTACATTTATCGTATATTTTTGAATATTCGATTAAAAAATATTATATATAAGCAGTCTACTTCCGTATTTTATTCGTACTAGATTTTTTCATTATGTATTTTTTCCGTATCGAATCGTATTCGTATCCATATTCGTACTCGAATTATGCTACTATAGTTTATATATAGTGTAAGTTTATTTTGTAGTAAAATGTCTATATTTTTATTATAAATTTGTTAATAATTAGATGAGGATCAACGGGTTGGACCCATGAGTAAGAAATGAGGAGTTTTTTATTCGTAAACTATTATGGATATTTCATTGGAACAGTTTGTCTTAACGGATTTTACAACTTAATTTATTGTGGTAGCTTACTTTCACGGGATGATAAATAAAGTGGAACTTAAATAAAAATAACTATAGCAAAACAACACATCCACACAAACAACACAAGATATACCCTAGGAAAGCCTATCCAAAAGTGAGGACTACACCTTGCTCTTTTCTTCTCCAATATGCAATGCAAATACAAAGAAAGTGGTACTCACTATGGAGTTACCTCTTACAGTGTGGCCTACATGGTTATTGCAAGATCTCCTATTTCTTTTGTTATGCTATAATATCCATTCCCTTACTGTTGCTTAGCTATGGAACGATACAATAACATCATCAGAATGGAACTTCTTCTCCTCCTAATGACTCATTATTTAACATAGCTCGATAGTTGTCTAGGGTTAGTTTTAGGGTTTTACATGCCTCAAATCTCGATTAGGGTTAGGGTTTTGGACCCTCTAGAATGTTCTTGAAATTCCACATGTGACTAGTTCCACATGTGTGGGGAATGAGAATTGACGTGGAATCCACGTGATACCATGGTGGTTAACATGATAGGTCAACTTGTGGGAGGCATAACTTCCTCATATGGATTCCGATTAAGGCAATTGTTGCACCATTAGAAAGGTCTCGAAGTGTAGCACAATGTCGAGGGGGTGGGAACTATGCTCACAAACTTTTGACCCCCAAAAACATCATTTAAGCCCTCAAATGGGCCTAGGAGGGTTTTGGACCTCAAATCTACAAAGTAAGACATGCCCCTAAAATGGGCCCTACAATCCAATTCATCCAATTTTTCCACCCAAAAAGCACTAAAATAGATGACAAATTATATATTGATCCATTTTGGATCATACCTCCCCAATTTGGGAGGATTTTGGCCCCCAAAATCTCTTAGTAAATGAGGTGAGGGAAATTTTCCTTTACCTTCTCCCTAGAGTACCATTTAGCCTTCCCTGGAAATTGTCCTTTCAACCCAATTTGCTAAAGGTCATGCTTCCCATGTCTAGTAATTCTAAACTTCTTATGCAAAACTATGTCTTCTGCCAACTCTGCTTGAGCATCAGGTTCTAAGTCTGATGGTAGGTAGGACCTGCTCCTCCTCCTGATCTAGCATGGAAGCCTCATAGAGTTTCAAATTTTCCACATTCACTACTGCGTAAATGCGCATGTATGTGGGTACAATGAGTCTGTAGGCATTATTTCCCACCTTCTCTAATATCTCAAAAGGGCCACACTGCAAAGCCTTGAGCTTTTACCATGACCCTGCAGTTTTTCCTTGTTCAATTTTAACCAAACTCTGTCCCCCAGTTTGAATGATTTCTCAGCCCTATGTTGGTCATGTATGGCCTTGTACTTTTTATTTGAATTATTTAATGTCTCTTGTACTTGCAAATGGATTTTCCTGATCTTATCAATGAATTTTTCAGCTCTTAATGCTTCACTTATGGTGTCCTCCCTCACTCCCCCTTGATGTCCACATGCAACATCTAGAGGTGAAGGTAGCAGATATCCAAAACAAGTTTCAAAAGGGGACCTACCAATGGAAGTGTGGACTGCTCTATTATAAGAGTGTTGAATATAGATCAGGTTTTCATCTCAAGTCTTCGAATACTTCTTAATATAACCCCTCAGAAGTTGCACAAATGTCCTATTGACTACTTATGTCTTCCCATTTGTCTGTGAATGGAATGTTGTAGATCTCTTCAACTTAGTGTCCATCTTCTCCCAAAGTGAAGTCCAAAAGGCATTTGTTGACTCAAACCTAGTCGACAGGGGTTCCCATCACTGTCTACACCAACCCACCGCGATCTCCCTGAGCACCGACCCAGACAAGTTTTACCCTGTCTAGCAACACCTGTAGAGCAGATGAGGTCTCACCCAAGGCGATCAAGGGAGAGTGGACGGAACCATGTTTCCGCCGAATGAAGGAGGATGATTGCGGCAACAATTACCTGACTTATCACAGCATTCAAAACAGATATATGCATTCAAGATTAACATCATTCGTATTCATAGCATCATTCAACAGAAACATTCATTGCGACAAGTATAACATTAAAGTATTAACTACAACAAGAAATCATCCCAACATGCATTAACATAAAAGGTACACAGGGAATTTCACCAAACGGTTCTGTCATGTCATATTACTTCATAAAAACCCTGATACAACATTTCCACAAAACCAGATTTCAGCAATATCTCTTGATATCACATACAGAGTCAAAGATGCGCACAATCAACATCCACAAATTGTACCAAGATCAGATGATCCAACACTTACAACTCATGTCTATATAGGCTTTCACCTTTACAATGCTTGTCCACTTACTAACAACTTCCTAACTGACAATTGGACAAATGACCCAAAATCTAACTGACGCGATCCAAATGACCCAAAAACCCGCCTACCGCGGTACAATTAGCCCAAAATTACATATCATATGGTCCAATGACCCAAAAACCTGCATTCTGTGGTACAATCGGCTCAAAAAATACATAAAATAATGCATCCTTCTTCCTTACACGACCTCTTCTGACGTGTCGCAGCATCGACGATGCTGCGATTCTTCCTTACCAAACCGCCTGCCAACAGGCCCCCAACACAATCTTGTGTCTCGCCCTCGAGCCACGTCAATTGGACATGGTGTATTCTGTGGTCTTCACTTTGAAGTCCTCGTACTACTGCGCAACTATCGTCACCATTTCCTTGGCTTCCGTAGCCGCCACCTGACTGTCGAGCACATCATCTGCAAATGGATGCGCAGTGAGCTTCGCCATCACTTGTTGACAACCCTTCTATACTTCCTGAAGTACTTCACCAGCCTTGGTCATGAACTGTCCCCCAACATCTTGAAACTGCTCCAGCTGCACAGCACGCTTCTTCTATCACTCATCAACCTTGGTAACTCGTTGCTGCAATTCCTTTAAGTCCTGAGACTTGGCGACCTATTCCATGGGTGGCATTGTGCGCATGGATGCCTTGAGTGTTTCCAACTGTCCTTCTGCGTCCTGTCGATACTTGATCAACTGGTCAACCTGCTCGTCCTGGACAATTTGGCTCCAGAACTGTACAGTATCAGCTATGAGCTTCGTCGCGACCTTTTCCAGCTCCTCCATCTGAGTTGCGACCTCCTCGATCGCCCTTTTTCTGTCGTTGACTTCAACTTGAGGCGTACCAGGATTCACCTGAGCCTTCAACTCTTGATTCTCCTACCGCAACTGGACAATGGCATCCCCTAGTCGCTGCACCCATTGGAGCACGTCTGACCCTAGGATAGGCTCCTACACATGCTGACATGCCTCAACAATAGCCGTCTCGACCCGCACGCTTTGATCCCACAGACGAGCCTTCTCCGCAATAAGGAAATCGTGTTTCTTCTTTAGTCCTTCGATTTTGTGAGCCTTCTCAGCCCGTTCTTTCTTAATGTCTTCTTCGAGCTCATTCACAGCCTGCCATGCTAAAGCAGCCCTTCCATTCAATTCTGCAATGGTAGACTCTATGTTGGCCTCGCTTTCCTGCAATCGTATGCACATACCACTAATCTCTCGTAGTCGCTCTATCGTCTCCTGGCTGGTAGCTGCCTACATAGTGGTCAACCCTTCTGCTGGCAATGCGTTCACATTAATGGTCACCTTCTTCAACTGCTGCATCAAGGCGTTCACAGCCTCATCTTCTGTCACAATCACGATCGAGGGAATCTCCATAGTCCTGACCCACGGCTCGGTGCTGATCATGCTAACTTGTGGTGCCACTGCGTCTTCTGGTGCCCTCCATGAAACCATGTCATACAAAGAGTCCACATGAGCAGTGAACGCATGGAATCCTTCATCTGTCACCCTTGTCATCTTTTGAGCTGCTGCAGTGGATGCATTCGTGATTGCTTTGATAAGTCGACCCAAGTGTGCTTCCATCGGCAGGGGCATCCCACTGATTGTCGCTAGGTCCTGGTGCCCTTTCGTTCTGTTCTCTTCCAAGTCACGGTCATTGTCGTCATCCGTCGGTGTTTTAAAGGACTCTTGATCAGAATCATGATGACTATGCAAGTCCTGTGCCAATATACGATCTGTTGGACCCTTCGTCGGCTCTCCAGCCTCAATCTCGTCCAACGCCATAGGTTCGCGCCATTTCGATGGCCAATCATTCACAATGGCATCCAGTGCTTCCATCGTTAACTTGTAAGGGGTCAGCAACCACTACTGACTGAGGTCACGCCTTGCCTGCACATAAATAGCATGCGGTCGAACCGCAAACTCCATGATTGGCTTAAACTTTGCCATAGTGTCTTTGGATATCCACGGTACCTTTGTTGCTACATTACAAAGCATCTCCTAATAGATCCAGAATAACAATTGGCAATCCCAGAGTCACTCAAGCTCCCGTACATACCATAAGTTCTGATAGCACGCACCTCACTGCTCTTTTGCAGCCGCAACTTCCATGCCCTGGTACACATCGGGCTCCTTCCAAGCCACAAATGCAATCAAGATCAGCAGCCAGTTATATGTAAACGAGCCCTTACCGGCCTGTACTACCGTGACATCCTCCACCAACTGATTTAATAGAAACAAGGACCAGTTCATTTGGACGCCCTCCGCACATTGTACTACACATGCGACAATCCTTGAGTTGCATTGGTTAGGACGACCACCCCTAACCACCTTTCAAGATAAAATCTTGGTGTCGGTGAGTACCTCCTGATCATTAATACTGCCAGTGCAATACCCATGGCCATCCATTTCCAAGCCATATTTCTTCACTAGCTGTCCTGCCCGCTTTTTGTCGTTCGCCTTCCCTTGTAAGTACTGTGATGGGTCAACTCCATCTTTAGGAAACCCGGTAATATGGGAGATCAAATCAACAGTAACCAGAATTTCTTTACCCAGCCACAACGAACCACCATGGAAGCAAGCAATCAGCTGCTTTACACACGCATTAACTTCCGCTAGCCGCCTGAAGTGCAGCATGTTTATGAGTCATAACAAATCGGCCTGCTTCAATCCTCGTGCCTAATCCCGCGGAATCGACGTCACGGTAAGTTGTGACCCGGGAACATATGGGGCCGATGCAATTTCTGGGTAGGCCACCATATCATGATCATCGTATCGTAGGTGCATCAACGATGGCACAATATCAACAGACCACTCCATTCCAGCAGGGAGTGCCGGCATCTTCACGCCATACTTCTGCTTCAGATTCGGCTTGCGCAGGGTTACATCTGGCAGACTGAGAGGGAGATACCCAGGGATGTCGACAGCCGACAGTCCCTCCCATGGGGCAGACTCGTCAATGCGACGACTGGACTGCCCTACCTGCACCTGAGCTTCTCCTGCCACTGCGGTGGATGATCTAAGTTGCCTCTTGCTCTGTGGGGACTCAAAGTGCTGACCCCCCCGATGCTTCTTGGCGATGACTGACGCTCCCACCGACATGTTTGCGACTTCTGCCTCAAGATTGACGTCTCCCGTAGACGCAACTTCTTTCTCAACTACAATCCCGGTGAAAGGAGACTCAACCTCGCTGCTAATCTCAACTGTTTCTAGCTCTCATGGCATACCTTACCCAACTCTCTCAACTGATAGCTTCTTCATCCCAACAGCACTCTGCAAGTTCAATCGAACCTTGCCCAACTCACAATTGTACTCACCAAGCTATAACAATACTCTTCAGCTCTGCACAGGCACTTAACAACTAAAATCTCGGTGCTTTCTGACCAACTTCTACCGGTTTTTATAGCCTCCAACCGAATCCTCCGTAATCATCACTAAATCTGGCATTAACTCAACCGAAATCTTGTATTAATGACGTAAATCCGCCATTGATCATGTCATCCGATCGGTCAGATCCGCCATTAATGCCCATCATTTGAACAAGCATTATTAATTAACTGTTTTAACTTTTGGCATTTATTGCTGATTTGACCTGGTCACGACCTTGCTACTTGTCGTGGACCGCTCCTAACTTGCGGCACAAGCCTCCTTGCTTCCACATTCTGTTCCTGTTGGTGCACCACCCTGCCACCGATCCACCTGCATTTTTTTTTCCCCGATGTGACTCAGGCATCGCGTTGTTCCAAGCCCGACCGATAGGGCTTCAACCTACTACTATTAATCAACTTGGGGAGCATCACTCCATCCAACTACTGCAATTGTACCGCTCCTCCTGAAGTTATGCTACTGTTGCGATACGGACCAAGCCAATGCATCTGCAATTTTCCTGGATGCTTCATAAACTTGTTGTCATACAACAGCACCAAGTCACCCTGTCAAAACTGTTTGCTTTTGATGTGGAGATCATGCCAAGCCTTTTGTCGATCCTTCTCCACACCCTGATGGAAACCGGCGATAAAGCAATCTTCCTCCAACTACACTAATTGCGCTAGACGTTCCTCCAATGCTGCCGTAGAATCCAGTCCTGTCATTGCTGCAATGCGCAGACTTGGAACAATGTACTCTATTGGCATGATTGCTTCTTGTCCATACACTAGCTTAAATGGCGTCTGAATGTTAAGAACCCATGTCAACCCTTCTATTTACTTTGTTAGTATATTGTTGTTGGACGCATATGCTTTGTAAGTCGTCCCGTAGTATTTGTTGATCCATAGTTTGTATTATTGTTGTTGGACGCATATGCTTTGTAAGTCGTCCCGTAGTAATTGTTGATCCATATTTTGTATTGGCCCATGGTTTGCATTGACACATGGTATTGACCCATGGTATTGGTGCCTAGACTCAGTATATAAGTTTGTGTTGAGACCAATGAAGGTACCGTGAAGTTATTTGTATTGAGCTTGCTCAAAGGAGGTTTCCCCTTCGAAGTGGCCTGCAATCAATATAAAAGTGATTCTAAGTTTTGTTATTTCTGCTATTTCGTGTGTTTTCATTAATTAATTATTGCAGGTTTTTCACATCTGGTATCAGAGCACTTTCTTGGGCTCATTGGGTGGAATTTCTGCCAATTTTTTTTTTTCACATCTGTTGCAAGTTCGGATTTGGGAATAATCCCTATCTGCTTAACTGTGGGAAGTACTTGGGCATAAGCCCTGAAACTCATTGTGAGGAGTACCACAGGAACCCCAAAGTAGCTGGCCCATTGAGAGGACATGCCAGCGAAAAGGGCAACGACCCCTACCTGATTGACTAGTTCCCACCCGTGAGGTAAACCAAGAGCTGTCGTTTGTGGCAAAGCGGTTATCAGTTTTACCTGAGCCGTGGAGTGAGGGGTACTGCCCCAATACGCAATCCGTTAGACAACATTGGTGGCCGAGTGAAACCCCTAAACTGTTAGGAAGCCGCACATACCTGGGGTCCATATCTATTTTCAGCTAACCTGTTGCCGATCACTTCTGCGCTGTTTCAAATCCATTCCGAGCCGTTTTAGATCCATTATGACAGTCGTTCCAGAACTATTCTGAAATCCATTTCAAATCCAGCCATTTTTTATCCATTCGACGTCGTTTCAGATCCATCTGTTTCTAATCCCTTCAGCGTCATTGCAGATCTATCTTTTTCTGATCCCTTCCACGCCGTTGCAGATCCATTCCTAGGAATAAAAAAAAACGAGTATAAAATTCCATTTTTTCGCCATATCTCCCTTGTTTTAACTCCATTTACCTTGAAACTTCCCGGACACCCCTGAAATCCCATTCTACATATTTCATTCATGAGGACCCTATCCCAAATTCCACTTCCCAAAGCCAGAAATCTCACATTTGTCTATTTTTAGGGTTTTCCATAACTTCTTCAATTTTCACCCGCTCGCCTCCAAATTTTTCCACCGTGTTCATTCCCTATTTTTGCTTCTTTGTCCCTCTTTAACAAATTTTCTCATTCTTTCACCCCGCTTCTGAAATCCCCATTTTTTGCTTTCCTACCCATTAGAAAGTGTCCAAAACCTATTCAAACCCCAATTACCCATCCGAGTTTTTTCCAAATCCAAATTTCCCTTTACTAAATATGCTTTTGTTTGTGTTTTTCTATCCATTACCGAAAACAAAAACAAAAAAACTCCTGGCTATGGTTGTCACCCACGCAGGAGTAAAAACCATGGAGGAAGCACTTGCAGCCATCCAAACCAAACTCCAAGATCTGGATGAAAAATTTCTTAGCCTCCATCTTCAACATTCATCCATGAACAATAACCAACAACAAGAATCTTCTGCAGCCAATGGGTTCTCTTCTTCCAACACTTTTCGTGGTCCGCAACTTGAATTTCCTCGCTTCAATGGTACTGATCCAACTAGATGGATCTATCATGCAGAATAGTATTTCAGTCTGCATAATACTTTTGATGTCCAAAAAGTTCCACTTGCATCCTTTCATTTGGAACAGGAATCCCTTCAATGGTACCGTTGGTACATCAAGGCTCATGACGAGCCAAAATGGACAAATTTCTGCAAACTCCTTTTGCAACGATTTGGTCGTAGTGCTTTTGATGACTTCACCGGATCACTCACTAAACTTCGTCAAATTGGCACTGTGAGAGAGTATCAGACAGAATTTGAGAAACTAGCCAACCACACAGGAGGATTGTCTAATGACTTCTACAGGAGTTGTTTTATCAGTGGTCTTAAGGATGAAATCCGCCCAGAGGTCAAAATGTTCTGTCCCAACACAATGATGGAAGCCCTGGGGTTGGCTAAATTGGTAGAAGACAAGATTGCCGCCCAACAGTGCTCCAAACCCACTTTTGTTCCCTTCTGAAATATGGGTTCTCAACGGCCTCCCATCCCACCAGCTCCTCGACCAACTCCTATCAAGCATTTGTCTGAAACAGAGATGCAGGCATGCAGAGAAAAAGGGCTTTGTTATAATTGTGATGAAAAATTCACTCGGGGACATAGATGTGTTCAACAAAATCTCTATCTCTTGGATGTGGATTCTTCGCCCGCCTCTGAAGTTGGTGAAGCAACTCTAGATACACTGGATGATCAGGTCGACATTTAGGAGCCGCCTATTGACCTTCCATCTTAGGAAGACCACCCAGAGATATCTCTCCATGCTTTATCCAGCGTCACCACCCCCCAAACAATGTGGGTCAGGGGCTACTTCAAGAATCTTCCTCTTACAATACTCATTGATTCTGGTAGCACTCACAACTTCATTGACCCTCGGATTTCCAAACATGCTGATTGTTTTGTCCATCCTTGCTCCAACTTTGAAGTCATGGTTGCCAATGGGGGCACTTACCTTGCAAGGGAAAGTGTCACAATGTGCATATCTCTCTGGAATATTATAACCTGTGCTCTGACATGTTTGCCTTGTCCTTAGGCGGATGTGATGTGGTTTTGGGCGTTCAATGGTTACGCACACTTGGCCCCATCTTATGGGATTTTGCTAAACTTTGGATGCAGTTTTCAGTCAATGGGAAGCAACACAAATTTAAGGGCTTACAACAAGGGTCTCTCCGCATCATCAATTCACATCGCCTGGAAAAGCTCCTTAAGAATAATTCACATGGTGTCATTGCTCAAATCCATTCCATTCAGATGCACCCATCAACGATCTCCCCTACTTCCTTTTATAGATATGCAGGTGTCCTTGCTGAACCAGTGAGCTTGTCGCCTTCAAGAGACCTTTCCGGTAAGAATTTAACCACATCTACATCTCAAGAAAAAATTATGGCTATTTTGCATGTAGTACAAAAGTGGCAGCCATACCTATTAGGGAATTATTTCTGCATCAAGACTGATCTCCAGAGTCTGGAAAATTTCCTGGAACAATGGGTCTCCTCCCCAGCACACCTGAAATGGGTTATCCAACTCATGGGTTATGCGTATGAGATCACTTACAAGAAGGGTAAGGACAATATGGTGGAAGATGCTCCTTCTCGCACATTTGATGACCCAGTTTCTCTTCCAAATATTTCCCTGCTTGTTCCAAATTGGTTGCAATCTGTTAAACAGGGCTATCTCTTCTATGCAGTCCATGCTTCTTCATCAGCAGGGCACTCTGGGTTCCTCAAATTGTATGACTAGGAACAATGTAACATGTTTTGGCAGGGACTGAAAATGACAATTCAACAGACGGTGGCTGACTGTGATACTTTCCAAGACAACAAGGGTGAAATGACACTCCTTTCGGGATTGCTCGAACCCCTTGCCCATCCCTACACAGATTTGGACAACTATTTCTATGGATTTCCTTGAAACACTCAAGTGGTACAATACCACATCTAAAAGGACATCATATGAACCAGTCTATGGATAGGCACCGCCAATTCTTCTTCCATACACCCTCAGCATCTCCCCAGTTCAGGAAATTGACTCGGTTCTTCGAAATCGCGATCAGATTCTTCTCATTCTGCAGGACAATCTTCACATGGCAAGAATTCGACTGAAACAACAAGCCGATCAGCACCATTCTGAGTGCACTTTTCACACAGCTGATATGGTTTTTCTTCATCTACATCCTTCCAAGCAACCCTCCCTAAAACTCACAAGGCGTCAGTGGCCCGGAATGCAACCCGAGGATGCTACAGGGGAACCACTCCTTCAGATTCTGCATCAATTTCCACATCTAAAGCTTTGAGGACAAAGCTTTTTCTAAGGGAGAGGGGATGTTAAGAACCCATGTCAACCCTTCTATTTACTTTGTTAGTATATTGTTGTTGGACGCATATGCTTTGTAAGTTGTCCCGTAGTATTTGTTGATCCATAGTTTGTATTATCGTTGTTGGACGCATATGCTTTGTAAGTCATCCCGTAGTAATTGTTGATCCATATTTTGTATTGGACCATGGTTTGTATTGACACATGGTATTGACCCATGGTATTGGCGCCTTGACTTAGTATATAAGTTTGTGTTGAGACCAATGAAGGTACCGTGAAGTTATTTGTATTGAGCTTGCTCAAAGGAAGTTGCCCCCTCGAAGTGGCCTGCGATCAATATAAAAGTGATTCTAAGTTCTATTATTTCTGTTATTTCGTGTGTTTTCATTAATTAATTATTGCATGTTTTTCACACTGACTCGTCAACCTTTTACATGTGGTGCAATAGGCCCACAATACTGCTGGAATTTTTAGATCCCAGTCATCGCGATTCGCATTGCACACCTTTGTCAGCACATGTTCCAATATCTTATTGAAATCTTCCACCGTGCCATTTGCTTGTGGATGATATGGCGTACTCTTCTTATGTTGTATTTGTAGCTCCTCCGTTAATGCACTCATGGTGCGATTGAGAAAGTGGCTGCCTTGATCACTCAGTAATATCTTGGGGCAGCCGAAGCGAGTGATAATGTTGTCAAACAGAAACCGCGCAGCCGTGGCTACGGAACAATCAACGATTGGGGCAGCTTTTGCTCATCTTGTCAAGTAATCTATCGCCGTGATGATATATTTGGCACTAGTGCGCTTACCCGGTGGATTGATTGGTCCCACAAAATCCACTTCCCATTTGTCAAACGGCTGTAGTGTTAACTGAGGCATCAACGGCATCTCATCCCTCCTGGATGGCTTCCCAGTTCTCTGACAGACATCCCAAGACCGTGCATAGTCTGTCGCATCATTATGGAGCGTGGGCCACCAAAGACCCGCACAAAGCACCTTCCGGGCAGTCGCCCGACCGCCGTAGTGTCCTCCAGCTAATCCTCCATGTGCTTCTACCAATATCTGCGCTTGCTTATGTGGCAAGACACACCGTTGTAATATCTCATCGGCACCCATCTTGTATAACTCTCCTACAATAAGCTGGAAGTCGGCAGCTTTGACCACCAACTGCTTCTTCTGACTAGTGGTGAACTCTTCTGGTGCAATACCTGTTGCCAAAAACTGGATGATTTCTTCAAAGTAGCCATCGACTATTTCAACCCGAAACAGTTGTGCATCAGGCAACCCGTCTTCAATGTTAGTGGGCTCCTCTCCTGTTTCAATCAGCGATAGATGATCAGGGCCGGAATTCAACCACCTTGGCTTCACAATTACTTCAAAGTTGAACTCTTGAAACAGAAGTAACCATCGGCATATCTTCCCCCCTAACACAGGCTTATTTACTAGGTACTTCAATGGAGAGTGGTCTATGAACATCTTAAAATGTCCGCCCAATAAGTAGTGTGGGAACTTCTGTAGTGCATAGACCATCGCCAATCCTTCCCTCTCGGTAGTGGTGTAGTTTTTTTTCTGTGGATGATAGCTTCCGACTAGCGAAAGCAATAAGGTGATTAAGATCCCCCTCTCCTGGTTGCGCTAGCACCACACCGAGTGCAATTGACGATGCATCAACATGGACATCGAATTCTTTACTCCAATCTAGGAATACTAGTATCGGTGTCGAAGCCATCTTATCCTTCAGCTCCTCAAAACTATCGTGACATTCAGTGCTCCATTGAAATACTGCATCTTTCTTCAATAGCTTCTCCATAGGGGCGATGATCGCTGCATATCCCCTGATGAACTTGCGGTAATACCCAGTATGTACTAAAGTCGCCCTCAGCTGCTTGACAGTGGTTGGTGGTGTCAAACTCAAAATAAGTGCAATCTTCGCTGGATCAACTAACAACCCCTGCTTGCACACAATGTGACCCAGCAATATCCCAAATGGTGCGCAAAAAATGCACTTCTTCAAATTCAACGATATCTGGTGCTGTCGGCAACGCTCCAGCATCAACCGCAGATTAGACAGGTGATCGTGGATCAAACCATAGACTGTCCAATCGTCCATGTACCTGCAGGAACTTCTGGATGAAATCCTTGAATGCAGCAACGACAACCTACGAAAATATCGCAGGTGCATTCTTCAGTCCAAACGGCATTACAATATACTGAAAACATCCCCATTATGTCACAAAAGTCGTCTTGTGGTGGTCTTCCTTTGCAATACGGATCTGATGATAGCCTGAGAACCCCTCCATGAAAGAATACATCTCCTGGCCACCTACCCCCTCAAGTACTTCATCAGTAAACAGGGTTGGAAAGGGGTCATGCAAGCAGGCGTCATTCAACTTCCACAGATCGACGCAGATGCGCACCCCACCAATCTTCTTGTCCTGCACCACCATAGGACTGATCCATTATGACTCTTTGACCAATTCAATGATACCAGCATCCAACATGCGATCAAGTTCTGCCTTAACCTTCTCCTTATGTCGCGGATTGAGCCGATAAGGTCGCTGTCTGATCGGTTTAGCATCTGGTTTCAAGGGAATCTTCATCTCACCTGGATCACCCAAAATACCTTTCATTTCGGAGAACTTCGTAGGAAAAAGGTCTTGGAACTCATGCAACAACTCAGTGACCTTTCCCATCATCTCATCATCCCAATAATCTCCAACATTTGCAAACTTGGGAGTGGCCTCTGTCCCAATATTGATCTTGCAAAGCTTCAAGGGCTGACTGAATGGATCACTTGGCGCACCGAGCGGTACCACATCACGACTTCCTTCAGACTCTGGAATATTGACATTCCACGGATCATCACTGTCTTCAGGCCCACCAGTGATATTATAACATTCCATAATTGATTGCATCTGGCAATGTGTATGCGGATCCACCGGGTACGCCACAGGAACAACCTTTAGCACCACATCGCGAATGATCTACAGAGCATTATGGACATCCGGATTGGGATCAGCAAAACTGAATGTATGAGTAAAACATATGGTCAACTCCAACAAAGTAGTGATTTCTCCCCGTAACTCAGCTGCAGTATACCATGATCGCGGCATTTCATCCAAGGTATGGATAAATGCATGGACCCACTCATCTCTTGGTCGCGATACCCATAATGTTTGACACTCCATCAAATTGCCTCCAGGATCATTCCGACCATCATACTTCCCTGTGTGGTAGACCTCGGTATCACCGAAGCGTAGCATCATCAGTCTTTTGCATTTCAACCATCCATCAATTGATGCCTTGTGTGTCACCCACCAGTGTGCTGGAGCAGCCTTCAGTGCTTCATCCAATGCTAGCAATTGTTGTGGTTCCGAAACGCTTTCCTCAAACTCTATCAGAAAGTCAGACAAGCCGGGTAGTCCTTCATATATTGGTAGTGTGACCGTTTCAGTTGCGACGTGGCATAGTGACTGTGTGATCAACCCACACTTACAGAGCAACACCTCATGCAAGCGGTTCTGCCAATGTTCTAGCCCATCATCAGAGTCGGAAGACGTAGACCTGTCACTGCGCCATCTCAGCTCACCATTGGCAGTTGGATGAATATAGTCTTTGAAAATGTTAAATGCATGGTCCCATCCGCTAGGATCGTCGTCCTTTACTGGATCAATGTATCTGCGACCTTCAGCTGGATCCAATGGGGCTATGACTCTGAGATCGTAGTTTTCAAAAGTCATCATCCACCACTTGAATTTGATTACCGCTCCACTATTGTTAGCCCATTCAATCCCTAGCAACACAGGATACGAACTTCCTCCTTCAACCACTTCGATGACATCGAAGTCAGCGTAGGTCTTCATGCCCTCAATGTCCACCACCAACCGAGGGACTCTCCCAATCGGCGTCACTTTAGCGTGATTAGCTAACCGGAGCTGTACAAGAGACTAGCTCAATGGGGGGCTCCCCATTTTCTACCATGCTTGGTTGGTTAAGATGTTGACATCCGAACCAAGGTCCAGAATAACTGAATCAACGTCGTAATCCCCAATATGGATACTCATTCGCATCTCCTTACTTGTCTTCCGCCGCTGTAAGGAGTTTACTGCGAACTCCTGTCGTCCCTTAGCTAGATGCTGCAAAAACCTTTCAATCTCATCAAGGGCCATGGGATCTCTTGCCAATAATAAGCAGCTCTCAAGAAACTTATGTAAAGTTCCAGGCTGCACTGATGGACCTGCCTCTGAAGTCGCATCAAACACAGGGGGCATGTTGTAGATGATATATTTACTGCGGTCTTGGTCTAATGCACGACGTGCTTGGAAGAATGTATCACACTCGGACTCAACATCAAATAGTACCTTCTTCTGCCCGGCCTTCCGAATGTCTCCCCCTGTTGCTGCACCCCCCCGTGTAATGACTACGACCGCCACATCCTGTGGTCTTGGATCTGCAGAAATTGTCGCAACATTTGCACCCTGATTCTGATTGGGTGCAGAAATCCCTTGTTGGTTCGAATTTGGATTAGCATTTTGGTTCTAGTTCTGCACCAATTGCTGCACCTGATTTTGTATTGGCTATTGTGCCTGGTTCTGCAACTGTGGAATATTCCCTACCTGCCATCGTGCAATCAACTGCGGGCAGTTTTCCACTGTATGGTCTGTAACAAAGCAAAATGTACAATGCATCTGCAGGATTGGACAATCGCACTGATAGTGTCCCCATACTGCACAGTGATAGCACTGAACAGGTCCACGACCTCCTCGTCCTCCTCCACGACCAAATCCTCCACCACGTCCACCCGGGAATCCTCCACGGAATCTTCCCTACTGTGGGTGCTGCAGTTGGTTGTACTATTGTTGCATCTGAGCAGGCTGCATGCCTTACCCTTGCTGCGTAAACTGTGGTTGCTCAATGTACTGTGGCTGTTGTGGAGCCATTTGCATCGAAGCATATTGCGACACAAACTATTGCTACGATACAAACTGTACCTGAGATTGAGGTAGCGGCTGGGCTACCTGCGGCTACAGTGGCAGTTGTTGTATGGCACGCTAGTCATCCTTTACATAGAATGCGTCGTACGTTCTCTCATGAAGCAACCCATATGCCCGGAAATCTTTATCATCATGTCCCACCGATTTACAGAAAGCACAATACAGATTCATCGGCTTGGTGACCATTTTCTGCATATATGGACATTCTTCATGGCGGTGCCCAAATACCTGACAAACGTGACACCATGGCATGCCACCACCATTCAACGGGTTCGGCGCTCCTGAAACCAAGTAGTTTCGGAAGTCGGGGCAATTGTCCATCGTATGCCCTTCCCCTCGACATCGTGTGCACCATACTTCTTTGCGCCGCTCCTTGCCCTTCTTCAAATCTTGCAGCTGTATGGTCAAGTTAGCTAGCTGTGTCTGTATCTGCGGCATCCCAGCTACATTTTCTCCAATCGGCAACGCCTCCAACTACATTGCAATCTCCAGAGCTTCACTGGGCATCGAGATGTTTTGTTGCATCAATGGTATCCGAATATGCGGTAGTAGTGCCGCAATGAACCACTCTTTATGTTGGATAGCGCTCATATCGAAACTAACCCTTGCCATCAACGCCTTGAACCGCTGGTCAAAATCCCACACCGTCTCATTGGGGTACTGCTTAATTTCTTTCAATTTTGTGATATATTAGGCCTCAGACTTGGGCTTCCGAAATTCTGCAATCAACCCATCCTTGATCTCATCTACGAACTTCGCTAGAGCTCCCGTAGGAACTAGAACAAGCTTCATAAACCAATCTAAGTCGCAACCTCACAGGGTCGTCGCCAACTGTCCTTTCTTGGCATCATCATTAGTGATCTGTTTTACAGTCCAAACCGCTTCACACAAAAACCAATACTGTTTTGGGTTATCTGTCCCACTCCCATGGAACAACGGTAACTTAGCATCATCGCCCGCCATCCTAGGCTTCCTTCCTGTAGGTATTGAACTACTAGCGATCAAGTTTTGTTGACCCGTTGGGGTCGAAATGGTGTTTCTCACTGGTTGACAGATAGTGAGCGGAGGTGTGGGTACGTTGCTGCTGGGGTTAGGTCCTGCCTCTATCCTGGGCATAGCTTGTGCGTCCTTGTCCGGACTGTGAGGTCGCTTCGTCCCGTGTGGTCTTCCTTCGCGAACTTGCGGTTCGATTGTAGCAGGACCTTCTCCTATCCTCTGCCTATTCTCCTATCGAAACCTCGCTCCTCCCCTTGTAAGACCACTCTCTTCCTCGGCTTCACTCACAGTCTCGTCGTGACCCGCACCCATCTACCCCTAATCATTCCATGCACCGGCCCCTTACTGTCACGATACCCACCAAGTTGCTTACTGATCTATATGCATCTTCAATATACCTTTTCCGCAGATAAGCATCTTAATGGGCAGTTGGAGCGATAGCAGAAACCTTCCTCGAGGTTCACGAAAGAAATATCTTTCAGCATCACTATAAGACTTTTGTGTATCAACTGCGAATTCAGTGATATACCCTTCCAAGATGCTATCAAGCCACACTTCGACAGCCAGTGATGCTTTATTGTTGACTTCCTATAGTTCTTGGATCAGCTCCGAGGTCCAGGTCGTCAACTCACCACCTTGGTGGTTCCTCTTCTGATAGGTCAACTTCGCCAACCACTCAAACAAAAGGACCAAAAATTCATAGAAAAACCATTCGTGCGGACCGTCATGAATGTATCTATCCACCCACTGATCTACCGTCAGTCGAGTGTTTCGGATTTCTTCTTCAGAAAATTCCTACAACCTCTGATCAAACCAACTTTGTATCTCCGATTGCATCGGATTCCACAACATATCCTCCTTTCACTTCGCACACGGTCCTGGAAACGGAACCATTTGTTGACTTAAACCCAGTCAACAAGGGTTCCCATCACTGTCGACACCAACCCACCGTGATCTCCCTGAGCACCTGCCTAGACAGGTTTTACCCTGTCCAACAACACCTGCAGAGCAGATGAGGTCTCACCTGAGGCGATCAAGGGAGAGTGGACGGAACCATGTTTCCGCCAAATGAAGGAGGATGATTATCGCAACAATTACCTAACTTATCGTAGCATTCAAAATAGATCTATGCATTCAAGATTAACATCATTCGTATTCATAGCATCATTCAACATAAACATTCATCGCGACAAGTATAACATTAAAGTATTAACTACAGCAAGAAATCATCGCAACATGCATTAACATAAAAGGTACACAGGGAATTTCACCAAATGGTTCCGTCATGTCATATTACTTCAGAAAAATTCTGATACAACATCTCCGCAAAACCAGATTTCAGCAATATCTCTTGATCTCACATACAGACTCAAAGATGCGCACAAACAACATCCACAAATCGTACCAAGATCAGATGATCCAACACTTACAACTCATGAATATATAGGCTTCTGCCTTTACAATGCTTGTCCACTTACTAACAACTTCCTAACTGACAATTGGACAAATGACCCAAAATCTAACGGACACGGTCCAAATGACCCAAAAACCCGCCTACTGCGATACAATTAGCCCAAAATTACACATCATATGGTCCAATGACCCAAAAACCCGCATTCTGCGGTACAATTGACTCAAAAAATACATAAAATAATGCAGCCTTCTTCCTTCCGCGACCTCTTTTGACATGTCACAGCATCGGCAATGCTGCGATTCTTCCTTACCAAACTGCCTGCCAACAACATTGAGAAATCTGGTATCCTTGTGTAAGATTATGCTCCTTGGTATCCTAAAGTGCACCCAAACCTACTCAAATAACATGTGCATTGATTCTTGTCCTTTTATAGTCTTTTACAAAGTATAAGAATGCACATCTTGTTGAATCTGTCAACTACCACAAATAAATAGTCATTTCCCTTCCAAGTGGTTGGTAACCCACCCACAAAATCCATGGAAATGCTTTCCCAAGGTCGAGTGGGTACATGTAAGGGATGGTATAGACCTTGCTTCCTATTACCAGGCTTGTTGGTACAACAAATTATGCATCCTCTAATATAGAGTGCTACATCTTCTTTCATTTTGTCCCAATACATGTACCTTTGTAAGTTAGCAACTTTCTTCCCAACACTAAAATGCCTTGCAACTTTGGAGGTGTGCACTTCTCTGATAAGCTACAATCTTTCACCTTTAGAAACTCAAAGCTTGTCTAGATTGTAGAGTAACCCATTCTGAAGATGATAGTCAACCTTATTGTCACCTTCTTCTACATGAAATTGGCCATGTAGTTGTTGAAACGCCTCCTTGAATTCTTCATCTTTTGTGTATCCCTCTTTGTATGCATCATGGGTAAAAGGTTAGATGTGCATAAGAGTCCCCAAAGTGGTATTCTTAGATGTGGGTGGCCTTGAAAGCATGTATGCAAACTTATTAATGCTTCCTTCTTATACTTTATGACTAGATGAAACTTTTGCAAAAAAACCATCCTTTTTTAAGGTCTAGTTTGTTGCAACTTACTCTAGGATTGCAAATACTGTAGTGGATGGTGATCTGTATGTATAATGGTTTCCTTTCCCATCAGTTAGTGGTTCCACTTCTTAACATCTTGAACCGGAGCATAAAGTTTCTTATCATATGTAGGGTAGTTTAGGGCTCCCCCATGAAACATTTCATAATGATAGCATATCGAATTACCTCCGTGCATCAAAACTTCTCCCATGGCATACCCACTTGCATTTGTCTCCACTTCGAAAGGCTTCTACAAGTTAGGCAATGTAAGAATTGGTTCTTGACTAATATTTCATTTTAGCTCATTGAAAGCTTTATGATGATTCTTTACACACTGGAAACTCTTACCACTCACTATTATGGCATGGAGTGGTGTGACCACCACTAAAAAGGAAGTGATAAAATTCCGTAGGTACTATGTTTCCCCAACAAAGCTCATAAATTCAGTGACATTAGTAGGAAATGGCCATCTTATACTGGCATCCATCTTTGCAAGGTCTTCTTGAGTTCCAATTAGGCGATCACATACCCCAAATACACCAACGACTACTGAGAAAACTCACATTTCTTAATACTAACCAACATCTAGTGTTTTTTTAGAGTCTTTAACACATGCTTGAGATGTGAAATGTGCTCCTCCCATGTAGATCTATAAACAATTATATCATCTAAATACACTATAACAAATGAATCTAAATATGGGCATAAAACATCATTCATTAGTATCATAAATGTAGTTGGTGCATTACATAAACCAAAAGGAATGACCAACCATTCATGCAAACATTTCCTTCTCTTAATGGTTGCCTTCTAGGTGCCCTCT
Organism: Larix kaempferi; assembly: GCA_027924585.1. Classification (NCBI taxonomy): domain Eukaryota; kingdom Viridiplantae; phylum Streptophyta; class Pinopsida; order Pinales; family Pinaceae; genus Larix; species Larix kaempferi. The sequence continues at coordinate 8,104,458 of BSBM01000361.1, read as the reverse complement.
TATTTGACACGTACCTGATGGTATCCCGAATTGAGATCCAACTTGGAAAAGTACTTGGCATCTTGCAACTATTCTAACAAATAATCAATCATGGGTAGAGGTTACCAATTATTAAGTGTAATATTGTTCAAAGATATGTAGTTGATACACATATTCCAATTCCTATCCTTCTTGGGTACAATGATGATAGGTGACCCACAAGGTTAGGTGCTTGGTCAAATCACCCCTTGCTCCAACAACTGTTGCAACTGCTTCTTCACTTCATATGCTTCTAGAACAAATCACCTATACAACCCAATATTTAGTAACGGGGTGTTAGGCAACAACTGTATCTCATGCTCTACTTCCCTCTTAGGTGGTATCCCTTTAGGCTCTTGGAACACTCCTTTATGTACTTGTAGAAACTCCTCCAACTAATGTTTTTCTCTTTGGTACTTCCATCCAAGGATGCCTTTACTCTTACCGATTCATCACCCGACTGATTCTCTCGTAATAAAAGAAAAACATTTTTCCTACTTGCACTAATCAATTATTTGGCTTGGTTGGCATTTACTAGTGATATCTTTGATTTACCTTTATGTGCATTGATTATGAATGACTTAACATCCTTGATGAAGGAGTATTGATTTTCTCTCCTAATGAAGATTGCATCAGTCATATACATCTAAGGGATTCCAAACACCACACCACACACATCAAGGGGTACTACATCTACCTCCACTTCATTAATAAAACCCGCACTTACAGAAAATTTGACCTTACATTATTTACTCACCTTGATCTATGTATCCTTGTTTACCCATCCTAATGGATAGGGGTTAGGATTATCACAAACCTCCAAACCAAGCTTGCAAACTAGATCGGTTGCTATGAGGTTGGCCTATGAACTAGAATCAAATAGAGTGTCTACCTTGGTATTCTTGATATGGAAGAGTTTTATCATCTCCTTCTCTTCCTTGTGATGAAGGCTACTCAGTTTCACCTCCTTTTGCACTAAAGTAAAGGCAATCTATTCATCCACATCTGAGTTGCTCTCTACCTGTTGGCTTGAATCCATGGCTAGAAGGTTCTTCTTCTTGCCATATTTATTGTGGTTCTTAGGGTTCAACTCTGAATGTAGCTTCCAACACTTTTCTTCAGTGTAACCATCAATGTTACAATGATTATAGTGTTTTTTTGGATCCTTGCAGTGATGTTCCATGGTTGTAGTCTACTTATCTTTTCCTTTCCAATTCTTCTTCCCCTCCTTGGAAGTATCTTGGTTCTCTTTATGTTTGGAACCACTTGGTTGTCATTTCTTGTTTCCTATATTCTCCAAGTATTATGCTTGCACACGAGCATCATCAATTGTCTTGGGATTGAAGAGCATCACTTGCTTTCGTAAATGACTATGTAGACCCCATAGATACTTGAGGAGTACATCTAGATTCCTAGGTGAGATACCCAACATAATATCCATCTTCCTGAATTCCAAGGTGTACTCTTGCACACTTTGCCCTTTCCTTTGCATGAAGTAATGCCAATGGATCCATTGGTCCTCTACATACCCGATAGGGTAGAATTGGGACTTTATTAGGGTTTTGAAATCATCCCACTTAGTTATTGGTAGATCACCCTCCATCCTAAGTGCCTCCATGTGGCTTTCCCACCAAGTTAATGCATGCTCCTCTAATTTCAATCAAGCAGATGAAATATTCTACTCCTCAATGCCTCATATATGTTGTAGATACTAAAATAGACCTCTAATTTCTACAACCAATGATTCAGCTTTAAAGCATTGATCTCAACTTGGTAGGGATTGATATCCACTCTCACTTCCATATTAAATATTGGTTAGGAAGTAGTAATGGCATTGGAACTTGGTTGCTCTTTCTTAGGCTCTTTCCTTGGCTCATTTTTAGTTGGGTTTCCTTTGTTTATTGACTCCCCCTCTGATTTGATCTCCAAGTCAAAGCTTCCAAATTTCAAAATCACCAAAAGGTCCAAACTTTCTCTCTAGAGCCACCATGAGGATTGACATATTGTGTGATATATTGGTGACTTGTATTTCCATCTTTGTAAATTGTTGTTCATATTCTCCCCATGATTCTTCATCAAACTCATCTGCCATGGATATGGTTTGAAGACTTTTTCTCTATTCCTCCAACTCCTAGATCCTTCAATTTCCCACAAAATCCAAAAGAAAAATGTTATGATACCAATATGATTTGTAAATTGTCATGGATATTCCACCGGAACAGTTTGACACAACGAATCTTACAATTGAATTCAATGTGTTAGCTTAATTCCATAGAATGATAAATAAACTCGAAGTGAAAGAAAAATAACTAGATAAAAATTACACATCCACACAAACAACACAAGACATACCCTAGGAAAACCCACTATGGGGAAAAACACAACCATAAGTGAGGACTATGCCTTGCTCTTTTCTTCTCCAATATGCAATGCAAATACAAAGAAAGTGGTACTCACAATGGAGTTAACTCTAACACTATGTCCTACACGGCTACTACAGGATCTCCTACCTCCTCTATTATGCTCTAATATCCACTCACTTACTGTTTTTTAGCTATGGAATAATACAATAACATCATTAGAATGGAATCCCTTCTCCTCCTAATGATCTAGTATTTAACATAGCTCAATAGTCATCTAGGGTTATTTTTAAGTTTTGTACATACCTCAACTTCCGATTAGAATTAGGGTTTCAAACCCTCTAGAATTTTCTTGAAAGTCCACAAGTGACTAGCTCCACATGTGTGGAATCCACTCGATACCATGGTGGTCAAATGGATATGTCAACTTGCAAAAGGAATAACTTCCTCATATGGACTCTGATTGAGGTGATTCTTGCACTATTAGAAAGGTATCAGAGCTTAGAACAATGTCGAGGGATTGTGAGCTAAGCTCACAAACTCTTGACACCAAAAAACATTGTTTAATCCCTCAAATGAGACTCGGAGGGTTCTGAACCCCAAATCTGCAAAGTAAGACCTGCCCCTAAAATGGACCCTATAAGCCAATTCATCCAATTTTGTCCACCCAGAAAGCACCAAAATATATGACAAATTAGATATTGATCCATTTCAGGTCATTTTCACTAGTGACCAAGGTTCAATTCTCATGAGGTTTTCCAAACCATAAGGTTTCCATGGGGGCACTTGGAAATAGTGGTCGAATGTGTGAAGAGATCATTGCACTCCATGTGCACACATAAGTGGATCAAATCCCACACTCGTGTTATCCTTAAGACTAGACACTAACTGTTATGGCTACAAACACAATGAGGTTGGCTAAGTTGTGGTCAAGCAATAAATTGGTGGGAATTTCCATCATTAGTCCAGGAAAAATTCTCATAGGGAGGATGCCTTTGGCATCTAAAACTGGGAATACTCACAGTGAAATGTCCCAAGAATGATAATCCTTTAACTTCAAATCTCAGACCCTATTCCCGGTAGATACAAAAATATTCTATTAGTGGAAAAGGGGATTTAGAGGGAATTAAGTCCCAGACTCTGACCAAAAAATAAGGGGTGTTTCTGTTAAAAACAAAAATAGTTCAATGAGAAATTTTAGGTATGAGTAGAGTTCCACTATGATCCAAGTTTTATTGATGTAGGTGCATCCAATCAAACCAAAAGTGTGATTAAATTACAACTACACGTTTATTTTCATTTAATGCTCCTAAAACATTTGCGAGGGAGTGATAAAGGTTTGGTGACAAAGAGTGGTCGGGAGGTCGAAGGAGATATGACAATTTGGGGGGTTCCCATCATATGGATGAAACTCTTTTGCAGTGTTTAAGTTTTGTGGTGTGGAAGGATCATGGAAGCCACCAAAAACTCTTGAGTAGTATGATCTCTCTCATCTGATGGATCTTACCTTTTGCAGTGTTTTTGTTTTGGACTATAATGAAAAAGGAGGTATTACCACAATGACGTTTGAGCCATTGATTCTTCCCCATCGTAAAACTCCCATTTCCTGCAACTTAGCATTCTTCACATTAATTATTGATAGGTCCCCTCTGAAGTAAGTCTTCATATGATGTTTTCATTGACAATTTATTTAGGTTTCGCATCGGTGTTTAATGTTTAGTGGTGGTAGGTTTATCAATACACTTGCCAAATTTATATAAGTTGAGTCAATGCTTGTTTATGAGTATAGGGAAATAAATTTTTATTTGCACCAAATTTTGGGAAGGGAAGATAGTGATTTTTGTCATGAAGAGGAGGACAAGGGAGAAGATGAGTCAATGAGCAAGAAGAGAAGAACAACTGAAGAAGAAGAAGAAGAAGAAGGGAGTAGAGGATAAAAGAAGGAATCAAAAGAGGGGAAACCTGGAAGCAACAGTTCAATAAAATAAAGTCAAGGTTATCTTGTATGTTTATGTTCACTCATTTTCAATCATTGTAAGGCTAGTAGATACTGAGACTAGTAGGGACTCCCTTTTAGTATATAGAAGAAATTAATTGTTATTTCTAGTGGTGATTAAATCCCATTGAGGCATATATTTGTAATTTCATATAAACTGATGGTTCTACAAATTTGAAATTCTCTCATGTGTGTGATTGAGTCTTTAAATTATGTGTACGTCCATTTGATCATTGTGTGCTCTGTGTCAATTTAGTATTGGCATCTTTGGTGGCTATTGTTGGTGCATGCCATACGTGGTTGCATTAGTTTGGTATCATACTAGGATAAGACTTACATGTGAATTGAAGAACAATTCCAATCAAGGAGAGCTTGTTAGTTGGAATTGTTGGGAGAAAAGGCTATGCTAACAAAGGGAATTTGTTGGGTAGTTGTAACAAGGATAATTGCATAAGAAAGAAACAATATGGCACATAGAAGGGAAGCATGAATACAATATGTAATAGAGACCAATGTAGAGGAGTTTCAAACAAAATCACCCAAATGTTGAGAGCCATGCTATCCAAGACAGATTCCATCAAGGTGGCTTAGTGAATAGGAACTCTAACATAAATCAGAATGTGTGTGGTGAGGAGAGTGTCACCTACCCAAATTTTGAGAATAATTATTTTTATGTTATTATCTTCTTCTTTTTTTCTGCAAAATACCTTGTGCTCAATCACATTTGCAAAGTTTTCGAAATTATGACCAATTTGGGTCAAAATGAATGTAATGACTCATTATTATTATTTAATAAATAAAAATGGAGACAAAACACTCAAGAAAGATGTTACAAGAGTGTTCATTGGTCCACTAGGAGGAAGGGAGGCTGCAAGAAGGCATGGGATAGGTGGCAGCATTTTCACTCTACCATTAGCTATTGGTTATGGGACAACTCCCCCCAAAATTTATGGCATTTCCTCTCCAGGTGGAGAGAGGTAAGCAGGTAGCTCACTAATGACCAATTATTTACCGAAAGACCTAGGCATCCTATAAAGGGGCAATTCGAATTGAGCAGGTGGCTCGGAGAATGTTTCTGTAGAACATTTCCTCATGTGCATCTAGTGATGCCTAAGAGATTCGAATGGGGAGGCTATGGAGAGTGCAAGTGTAAGTCTGCAGATATTTTGAGAAGGACAAAGACCAAAGGTTCTGGTATAGGTCCCCTGTGAATGCAAAGCCTGTAAGGCTGAATAAAAATTCTTGCTGCTGCAAGTGGAGGTCCTAAGCTTCTGAAGTTTCTTCCTCCTAGTGGATCAGGGAACGAGCTCAGGGGTCCTAAAGCCGATCTTTTTGCTGTTGGGAGCAGGTTGGGTGGAATAGGATTCTTAAGTGTTTTGTTTCTCCTACCATTCTCAGGTTCTGCATTTTCTTTCCTGTGATTTCCAGTTTCATGATTTCTTGCAATGATTAGCTCAGAAATATTATAAATGATCAGTAGCAGTAAAAACATCTAGAGTTCTGTTTTAAATTTAATTGTTGAACTGATAAAATAACTTCTCTACATTTTTCCCCATGCGCGAGGTTGCATCGTACTCCAGTATAGAAAGGTAGCATTAAATCTGCTCAGCAAGTTATTTATCTATTTGTAACCTAGAAAGACATGCATGCGCAGATTGACATCCCAAAGTATTACTTTTCCAAATATTTTTAGCTGGTGGCAAATCAAATCTCTACACACACTACACATATTCTCTCATTCTGGAAACAATCGTTTCATTTCTTGTGACAGAAATTGATCACATTTTGTACCCAGGAATTCACATAACAGTTGCAAGCAAAACCATTAGCATTAGATAGTAATATTTCCTCTCTTCCCTACAAGATCCATTCCTTTTGCATTTCATAAACAACATTACGCAATTAACAAAAGTACCATGATTCATAGCATCCGCACACAGGCACCTGTAACATTTTTCTTTTGCAAAAAGAATTTACATTCCGAATTTTAACATTCGTACCCTATCTTTATCATTCCCATTTTGTTTTCTTTCTTTTTCATTTAAAAAAAAAATATAAGCATGGTTTCCAGAGCAATACAAGCATTTCTAAAATCCCACGATCGAACCCTAGGAAGCACGATATACATCTTTGTCGAATTCTTCCCATTAAGACATTACACAACAAAAAAATTTACCACAGTCCATGCATCGATTGAGCATACAAACAAGCTTTTATCATCAAGAAATTTCACCCATCGACAACTCAAATGTTACTTTGAATACCCGTCTAACTATCCAATACCTAGAATTAAAATCAATCAACAGTTCATGTAAGACGAGATCCGAACCCATTCATATAAGCATAGTCACAACGATTTACACAGTAGGGTTCTCCATTTTCAAACCAAACAAAACCGGTGGCTTACCCACCATTCACATTCAAAGATCCAAAGTCCATTATTGTTCCACAGACATGCAAACCCAAGAAGAGCACGGCAGCCACAATGGGAACACCGTGGCAAAGTTCTTCCCATTACATCAAAACAAGTACTCACAGGCATCAGCCCAAAAACTAATAGCATTGACGAACAACCCCGGGAGCTACCGACCACCATCGTGGTGCAATCGAGCCGATTCAAACATTTCCAAACACACATTTCAAATAACGATAGTTCGGCACACACAATGGTAAGAGCGAGGTAAAACCTCGGCTCTCCAGTTTTTGCGCCACCATAAAATGAACGAGTCAAGCCATAAAATTAAGTACAAACAGTCCGTAGGGTTAAACCCTAGTCATTAAACACACAGCATGAAATGAAATGACGGAACGACGAAGTCGGCAAAACCAAACTACCCTATACATTGTCGAGTCAAGGGTTCTAAACTTAGACACCCAGCTAACTCCGTAGAGCCACAACTTACCCAACCCACAGCGACGAGCATTCATCAACAAGAATGAAAAAAAAGGGTCACCTACGGAGTGCAAGGACCACTGGAGCTTACCAGTTTTGGGACGAATCCTCTCCCCAACCCCTGCTATCGACTTCCCGTGGCATGATACCTACCAAGCAATGATAAGAATGGGTTATCAACTGAGAACAACATTAATAGAAGAACGTATAACATAGAGAAAACTAGCATTTGTGCTGGCTTACCTTAGACCGGGTTCGACAGAAGTGGAAGGGTTTTGACAATCGTCCACCAAGCTCGTCGTTGAGAACGCCTGGTGGTTAAAAGTAGACCGCGAAACTCCCATATGGGTAATAGTCTCAACCCCTTACAAACTCCATGGACGAACCTGGGTGCTATGGCACGGTACCAGCAAGTGTAATTCCCATGAGCAAAGGTCTGCGGTTCGAGACTAGGGAAGGAAACCTCCCTACTCCTTTAAAAAAAAAACAAAAAAACAAATCGCCAACAGCTTGTTGGCTCTACGAACGCAAACACGACTGACTGAAAATGCCAACTTTCTTACTTTACCAACGCGGGGATCGGTCATTACTTTTGGCCACAAATCTCACAGAGATCGACGGTAGATGACTGCCTCCGAGGGCATGTCGATTCTCGCACCTGCTGCATTAACTGCTACAATAAATTCACACTCCTACCAATGTCGCTCATAGACCCATACGAGGGTCGAAGCATTGCACAGGTCAGATCCGGATAACACTACCAATGCCTATGAGCACGTGACACCGGCCAGCTCGGCTCCACATCAACTTCACATGCTGCAGCCTTGAACTTGATAGTTGCAAGTTTATACATCACCTCGATTACATTCAAACCTTAGCAATGCCCTTCCATGGACACATCTTCGAGTGCGATAGTTCAGTCCACACTTTGGTTAACCCTGTAATACAATCATACATTATACATTGTGGCATTCCAACTTCTAACTTAGAAAACATTTTAGGCCATGGCATCATTATAAAAACAAAAATATAATGCCTTAAACCTTGTAGATTCATACATAGGATGAGAAATCTCCAATAAGAACTGGAAGGTGAAGCATAGACCTTAACACAATATTAGTCTACAAACCCTATCAATCCATTGGATATATAAGTACCCCATATATGAATCAGATAGACAATGTCACGCGCAATAATGACAAATGCATAACATTAACATAATATCCCTGTGTAAATTAACCAAATGATGAATCCAGGGTTGCGGAAGGTTCAATAGAAATTAAGTTGGAACGGCCGTATGAGCCTTAGATTCACAAGCTTTGCAAATAGCCTCAGCGTTGGCTTAAGGCCTCATTAAAAATATATTTTATTTCTGCTTCAGCAGATACAGCTTCATCAATACCTGGATGACGCAACAAATATGTCACCGGGGAATGGTACAGCATACAAACTAGGAGGAGAGCCTTTTAACCAAAATTTCCCAGTAACTGGTTTCACGAAAAGACGTTTAACTTCCAAACATACATTGACTACAAATTGATAAACAATTGTACTTGTATTGCCAACACACTGAATTTCTTACCTGTGACCCTGCACACGACAAACAAGACGCAAATGCCTTAGCTAATGCATCCAAGTAAGCTCCAGTGTACCCCGCAAGGATCACCCTATAGTCATCATCGAAAGCAACTCTCAGCGCATTGTTACCAAACTATTTCGTAGTCATGATTTCCAAAAAGAATGTCATAAGATGGAAAGTCACATCACACATGCAATAAACGTTTTCTTACATCGCAATAATTAATTCTTCTTCCGCATTTTGACTCATTAATGTCAATCATACTAACATTTAATGTTATCCGAAATGACTATTAATTGCTGCTTAAAATAATAAATGAATAAAACAAAACAAAATAAAAAATTCTAATTATCGGGATGTTACATGTGGTATCAGAGCTCATGTTCGAACTCTAGGCCTAAAGACGGCCCAAAAAACATGCAAACAACAAATTTTTTGACTGCGGAAATTATTATTTTTCTTCTAATTCCAGTTTAATTTATTTTGTTGCATACAGAAAATTATTCTAATTTACAGGTATGGGAGGATCGACTGAACATATGGGAGACGAATTTTTGCCAAACAGCCATAGTACGGAACAACAAATCCATGGCAATCTGGGCAACGATTCAACAAAATTGTTACGCGCCTTCCAAGAATTGAAAGCAAAGATAAGATCAGTAAAATAGGACAACGAAATATTTATGAGAACGCAAGAAGAGCTGAAGCAAGTGCTGTTCGACCAATGCCCAATGTATGAACAACAAGTGGAACGAACTTCCGAAACTGAAGAATTATCTCAGGAAGGCAAGGATACGCAAACTAAAACAGCGGCGAAAAACAACAACTCAATGTCATCAAGAGCTGCCAAACACCCACGTAAAAAGAAGCATAACCATTCTAGTGAGAGCAGTGAGGAAGATTGTAGGCCAAAGTGGAAAAGAGGTAAACAATACGAACAGATATCTGGTGAATTCAAGAAAATCAAACCCCCAATTTTCAATGGCAAAATGGAAAAAGGAGAGACAACGGAGGCATGGCTTTCTGGCATGAAAAAGTATTTTCAGATTTACGACTATTCAGAATCCTTAAAGGCAAAAATGGCAATTTATAATCTGACAGGAAAAGCAGACATTTGGTGGCAAGACCTCAAAAGGGTGAAAGGCATAAAAGGCCGAGAGGTGAGTTGGAGTACTTTTAAAGGGTACTTCAAGAAGAAGTTCTTATCCGAGTAGTACTATGAAGAGAAGTCCAAGGAATTCTATGATCTAAAGCTGGGAATGATGAACATGAAAGAGTTGAACAACAAATTTCTAAGTCTGCTAAGGTATGTGCCATACATGGTGGAAGAAAAACTGAAAATTCAAAGGTACCTAAGCTGCCTACCCTTTAACATCAAGGATAGGATAGAGTACGATAGCCCTAAAACATTGGAAGAGGCCATGAGGAAGGCAACTTTGTGCTATGACCAGAATAGGAAAAGAGAAGGGGTGCCTAGCTGGAAAAATCCAAGACCCAACCACTTTGAACAGAAAAAGAAAAATTTCAGATATGGTGGGAATTCTGGATCCCAGAGGAAAAATTTTCAAAAACGAAGTTTTCAAGGGAACAGTTTCAAAAATAATCAACAGCAGAAATTTACAGCATCCCGAAATATTCCCATTGTTGCCAGAAATAATGAACAGAAACCACCTATCAAATGCTTTGAGTGTCAAGGACCTCATTATGCCTCAGACTGTCCTCTTAAGAAACGGACAGGTAACCACATTCACTCCATACAATCAGAAGCTACTGTGGGAGATTTGGCACAGGAAGTACCCAGAATTAGTGCAGCATTAGACAACCGGCAAGCAGAACACCAAGTCTACATGGTGGAGGTTGAAGGTATGCTACAAAACCATCTAGTCTCTATTTTGATTGACCCTGGTGCTAGTTTAAGCTATATATCACCAGTTATTGCAGAAAGTCTCAAGTTGAAAACAGAAAAATTCGATAAATCTTGGTTAGTTAGGTTAGCAACAAGAACAAAGAGGAAGGTTTCTGATTTTGTGAAAAATTGTGTTTTATCTATGAATCAACTAACAACGCAAGTTAAGTTAAATATTTTGCCATTGGGGTCATATGACATCCTAATCGGTATGGATTGGTTAGAAACCCATCGTGTCATTCTGAATTGTTATGAGAAAATTTTCATTTGCCTGGATGATGAAGGAAAGACAATAGAAGTAAAAGGCATCCCTAGGAAAACATCCGTTAGGCAAATTTCAGCCATGCAAGAAAAAAGGGCAATCAGAAAAGGGTGTCTGATGTTTGCAGTAAATGCAGTGCATGATGAGTTGAGTACTAAGGAGGACAAACTGAAAATAGAGGACATACCTGTCTTAAAGGATTTCCAACATATTTTTCCTGAAGGGATCCCAAAATTACCTCCCAAAAGGGACCTGGATTTTACTATTGAATTAATACCAGGTGCAGTACCAAGTTCTAAAGCCCCCTACCGAATGAATATACTAGAACTAAATGAGTTAAAATCACAGTTGAAGGAGCTTATCAATAAAAAGTACATAAGGCCCAGCGTATCTCCTTGGGGAGCACCGGTCATTTTTGTTAAGAAGAAGGATGGTACCCTAAGACTTTGTATAGATTATCGTCAACTCAATAAAATGATGATCAAAAATAGATACCCACTGCCCCGCATTGACGATCTATTCGATCAGCTGCGCAGAGCGACAATATTCTTGAAGATTGATTTGCGGTCCGGGTACCATCAGGTTCGTGCAAAGGATGAAGACATTTTCAAAACAGCCTTTAGAACTCGTTATGGACACTATGAGTTCGTTGTCATGCCATTTGGATTGACTAATGCCCCTGTTGTATTTATGTGTTTAATGAACAAAATTTTGCACAAGTACTTAGATAAGTTTGCAGTTGTGTTTATTGATGACATTTTAGTATATTCTAAGAACAAGGAGGAGCATGATGAACATCTACGAATCATTCTGCAAGTTCTGAGGGAGCACTAGCTATATGCTAAGTTCAGTAAATGTGATTTTTACAAAGACAAGATTCAGTACTTAGGACACATAATCTCTGAGGAAGGGATTTCGGTTGACCCCGCCAACATAAAGGCCATTAATGAATGGTTGGTTCCTAAAGATGTAACGGATGTGTGATCATTTATGGGCATTACTGGTTATTACAGAAAATTCATTGAAGGGTTTTCAAGGATTGCAAACCCCATAACGTCGCTGCAGAAAAAGGGAAAGAAGTTTCTCTGGGATCAAAAGTGTGCGGACAGTTTTACAAAATTAAAGGAATTGCTGACTACAATGCCTATTTTGAGGATTGCGGATCCTAATAAAGATTTTGTAGTATGTACAGACGCGTGCAATGATGGACTTGGAGGAGTCCTAACACAGGAGGGACATGCTGTAGCCTATGAGTTAAGAAAGTCATGAGAAGAACTATTCCACCTATGATCTAGAATTGTTAGCAGTAATTCATGCCTTGAAAATGTGGCGTCACCACCTTATTGGCAGAAAATTTACCTTAATGACGGATAATATGGGGCTGAAATATTTATTAGATCAAACAAATTTGAATGCCAGGAAAGATAGATGGATAACTTTTCTAAGTGAGTATGATTTTGAAATTCAGCACATTAAGGGGAAGGAGAATAAAGTTGCTGACATGTTAAGTTGTAATGCAAGGATACATTTTATTTCAGTCATCAGCACATACGCAACAGATTTGGAGAAACAGATTTTTGAAGGAGTTAAAGAGGATGAGGAATACAGAAAATTATGGGAAAGGACAACAGAAAACAATTCCGAAAATTCTATAACAGATTTCAGTTTGAAGGAAAATGGCTTACTGCTGTACAAAAACAGATTGTATGTACCAAACGTACCAGCAGTAAAGATTCTGATTTTGGATGAGATGCACAAAAGCCACTACTCTTTCCATCCAGGTTATCAGAAGACCATCACAATGCTACAGAAAGAGTACTATTGGCCTAGAATGAAGGATGAAGTAGCAGAATATATAGCTAAGTGTTTTGACTGTCAAAAAGTAAAGGTGGAACATCAGCATCCTGCTGGATTGCTACAGCCCTTGCCTATACCAAACTGGAAATGGGAAATCATAAGTATAGATTTCATCACTGGATACCAAAGAATCAAAAACAACACGACTCCATCATGGTGGTAGTAGACAAACTTAGCATGGTAGCCCATTTTATCCCTGTCAAAACTACCCATAAAGCTCATGATATCGCAGAAATTTTTATGAAGCAGATTTTTCGACTACATGGGATACCCAAGGTAATAGTTTCAGACTGAGATTCAAAGTTCACAGGTAACTTTTGGAGGTCCTTGTTCAAGGGGTTAAATACCACCTTAAATTTCAACACCATGTTTCATCCACAAACAGACGGATAGACTGAAAGGGTGAACCAGATATTGGAAGACATGCTTAGAATGTATGTAAAGGATCAGCCTGGAAAGTGGGAAGACTACTTGCATCTGGCATAGTTTGTGTATAACAATCACTACCATGCTTCAACTAAGCTTAGCCTGTTTGAAATTCTCTACGGTAGAAAATGTAACACACCGGTGTCATGGAGTGATCCGGTTAGCAGAGTCACTTTAGGGCCCGAATTGTTGCAGGAATTAGAACTAATCATGAAGCAAGTACAAGGAAATCTTAAAGCTTCCCAGGATAGATAGAAAAGTCAAGAAGACCTTAAAAGGACTCATAAAGAGTTCCAGGTTGGTGAACATGTTTTTCTTAAGGTAAGGCCGAAAAAGAGTTCATTAAAATTGGGAAGCTGTGCCAAATTGGCACCCAGGTATTGTTGTCCTTTAGAAATCTTGTCAAGAGTCGGACCTGTGGCATATCAATTAGCCCTACCCTCAAACCGCAAAGTCCATAATGTTTTTCACATTTCATTTTTAAAGAAATATGTGCATGGTCCTACTCATGTTGTAAATTGGAATAATGTCCAGGTGGATCAAGGCGGCGATTTTTCAATGGAACCGGACTGTATTCTCGCAAGGAAAGAAACTCTACTCCGGAACCGCACTGTTGGCCAAGTAAAGGTGCAATGGAAACACTTTAGCCCAGCAGAGGCAACCTGGGAGTTGGAGAGTAGTATGCGGGCTGCATACCCAACTCTGTTCCAGGAACACTCAAGGAGTGAATAAGGCAACATCAAGGACGATGTTGAGATTAAGGGGGGGTGTATGTCACCTACCCAAATTTTGAGAATAATTATTTTTATGTTATTATCTTCTTCTTTTTTTTCTGCAAAATACCTTGTGCTAAATTACATTTGCAAAGTTTTTGAAATTATGACCAATTTGGGTCAAAATGAATGTAATGACTCATTATTATTATTTAATAAATAAAAATGGAGACAAAACACTCAAGAAAGTTGTTACAAGAGTGTTCACTGGTCCACTAGGAGGAAGGGAGGCTGCAAGAAGGCATGGGACAGGTGGGAGCATTTGCACTCTACCATTAGTTGTTGGTTATGGGACAACTCCCCCCAAAATTATGGCATTTCCTCTCCAGGTGGAGAGAGGTGCGCAGGTAGCTCACTAATGACCAATTATTTACCAAAAGACCTAGGCAGCCTATAAAGGGGCAATTCGAATTGAGCAGGGGGCTCGGAGAATGTTTCTGCAGAACATTTCCTCATGTGCATCAGGTGATGCCTGAGAGATTCGAATGGGGAGGCTGTGGAGAGTGCAAGTGTAAGTCTGCAGAAGGACAAAGACCAGAGGTGCTGGTACAGGTCCCCTGTGAATGCAAATCCTGTAAGGCTGAATAAAAATTCTTGCTACTGCAAGTGGAGGTCCTAAGCTTCTGAAGTTTCTTCCCCCTAGTGGATAAGGGAACGAGCTCGGGGGTCCTAAAGTCGATCTTTTGGCTACTGGGAGCAGGTTGGGTGGAACAGGCTTCTTAAGTGTTTTGTTTCTCCTACCATTCTCAGGTTCTACATTTTCTTTCCTATGATTTCCAGTTTCATTATTTCTTGCAATGATTAGCTCATAAATATTATAAATGATCAGTAGCAGTAAAAACATCTAGAGTTCTGTTTTAAATTTAATTGTTGAACCGATAAAATAACTTCTCTGCATTTTTCCCCATGCGTGAGGCTGCATCGTACTCCGGTACAGCAAGGTAGCATTAAATATGCTCAGCAAGTTATATATCTATTTGTAACCTAGAAAGACATGCATGCACACATCGACATCCCAAAGTATTACTTTTCCAAATATTTTTAGTTGGTTGCAAATCAAATCTCTACACACACTACACATATTCTCTCATTCTGGAAACAATCATTTCATTTCTTTTGACAGAAATTGATCACATTTTATCAAAGTACCCAGGAATTCACGTAACAGTTGCAAGCAAAACCATTAGCATTAGACAGTAATATTTCCTCTCTTCCCTACAAGATCCATTCCTTTTGCATTTCATAAACAACATTACGCAATTAACAAAAGTACCATGATTCATAGCATCCGCACACAGGCACCCGTAACATTTTTCTTTTGCAAAAAGAATTTACATTCCGAATTTTAACATTCGTACCCTATCTTTATCATTCCCATTTTTCTTTCTTTTTTTTTCATTTAAAAAAAAAATCTAAGCATGGTTTCCAGAGCAATACAAGCATTTCTAAAATCCCACGATTGAACCCTAGGAAGCACGATATACATCTTTGTCGAATTCTTCCCGTTAAGACATTACACAACATAAAATTTACCATAGTCCATGCATCAATTGAGCATACAAACAAGCTTTTATCATCAAGAAATTTCACCCATCGACAGCCCGAATGTTACTTTGAATACCCGTCTAACTATCCAATACCTAGAATTAAAATCAATCAACAGTTCATGTAAGACAAGATCGAGACCCATTCATTACAAGCATAGCCGCAACGATTTACACAGTAGGGTTCTCCATTTTCAAACCAAACAAAACTGGTGGCTTACCCACCATTCGCATTCAAAGATCCAAAGTCCATTATTGTTCCACAGACATGCAAACCCAAGAAGAGCACGGTGGCCACAATGGGAATGCCGTGGCAAAGTTCTTCCCATTACATCAAAACAAGTACTCACAGGCATCAACCCAAAAACTAACATCATTGATGAACAACCTCGGGAGCTACCCCGACCATCATTGTGGTGCAATCGAGCCGATTCAAACATTTCCAAACACACATTTCAAATAACGATAGTTCGGCACACACAGTGGTAAGAGCAAGGTAAAACCTCGACTCTCCAGTTTTGGCGCCACCATAAAATGAAAGAGTCAAGCCATAAAATTAAGTACAAATAGTCCATAGGGTTAAACCCTAGTCATTAAACACACAGCATGAAATGAAATGATGGAACGACGAAGTCGGCAAAACCAAACTACCCTATACATTGTCGAGTCGAGGGTTCTAAACTTAGACACCCAGCTAATGCCGTAAAGCCACAACTTACCCAACCCACAGCGACGAGCAGTCATCAACAAGAATGAAAAAAAAGGGCACCTGCGGAGTGCAAGGACCACTGGAGCTTACCAGTTTTGGGACGAATCCTCTCCCCAACCCTGCTATTGACTTCCCGTGGCACGATACCTACCAAGCAACAATAAGAATGGGTTATCAACTGAGAACAACATTAATAGAAGAACGTATAACACAGCGAAAACTAGCATTTGTGTTGGCTTACCTTAGACCGGGTTCGACAAAAGTGGAAGGGTTTTGACAATCGTCCACCAAGCTCGTCACCGAGAACACCTGGTGGTTAAAAGTAGACCACAAAACTCCCATATGGGTAATAGTCTCAACCCCATACAAACTCCATGGACGAACTTGGGTGCTATGGCATGGTACCAGCAAGTGTAATTCTCATGAGCAAAGGTTTGTGGTTTGAGACCAGTGAAGGAAACCTCCCTACTCCTTTTCAAAAAAAAAATTGCCAACAGCCTATCGGCTCTACGAACGCAAACACGAATGACTGAAAACGCCAACTTTCCCACTTTACCAACGCAGGGATCGGTCATTACTTTTGGCCACACATCTCACAGAGATCGACGGTAGATGATTGCCTTCGAGGGCACGTCGATTCTCGCACCTGCTGCATTAACTGCTGCAATAAATTCACACTCCTACCAATGTCGCCCGTAGACCCATACGAGGGCTGAAGCATTGCACAGGTCAAATCCAGATAACACTACCACTGCCTGCGAGCACATGACACTGGCCAGCTCGGCTCCACATCAACTTCACACGCTGCAGCATTGAACTCGAAAGTTGCAAGTTTATACATCACCCCGATTACGTTCAAACCTTAGCAATGCCCTTCCATGGACACATCTTCAAGCACGATAGTTCAGTCCATACTTTGGTTAACCCTGTAATACAACCATACATTATACAATGTTTTGAAATACATTGTGGCATTCCGACTTCTAACTTAGAAAACATTTCAGGCCATGGCACCATTATAAAAACAAAAATATAATGCCTTAAACCTTGTAGATTCATACATAGGATGAGAAATCTCCAATAAGAACTGGAAGGTGAAGCATAGACCTTAACACAATATTAGTCTACAAACCCTATCAATCCATTGGATAGATAAGTACCCCATATATGAATCGGATAGATGACGTCACATGCAATAATGACAAATGCATAACATTAACATAATATCCCTATGTAAATTAACCAAATGATGAATCCAGGGCTGCGGAAGGTTCAATAGAAATTACGTTGGAATGGTCATATGAGCCTTAGATTCACAAACTTTGCAAATAGCCTCAGCGTTGGCTTAAGGCCTCATTAAAAATATCTTTTATTTCTGCTTTAGTGAATACAGCTTCATCAATACCAGGATGACGCAACAAATATGTCACCGGCGAATGGTACAGCATACAAACTAGGAGGAGATCCTTTTAACCAAAATTTCCCAGTAACTGGTTTCACGAAAAGACGTTTAACTTCCAAACATACATTGACTACAAATTGATAAACAATTGTACTTGTATCGCCAACACACTGAATTTCTTACTTGTGACCCTGCACACGAGAAACAAGACACAAATGCCTTAGCTAATGCAGCCAAGTAAGCTCCAGGGTACCCCGCAAGGATCACCCTTTAGTCATCATCGAAAGCAACTCTCAGCACATTGTTACCAAACTGTTTCGTAGCCATGATTTCCAAAAAGAATGTCATAAGATGGAAAGTCACATCACACATGCAATAAATGTTTTCTTACATCGCAATAATTAATTCTTCTTCCGCATTTTGACTCATTAATGTCAATCATACTAACATTTAATGTTATCCGAAATGACTATTAATTGCTGCTTAAAATAATAAATGAATAAAACAAAAAAAATTATTTTATTTTTTTCTAATTATCGGGATGTTACAGAGAGGGAACTAGAGGCTCCACACGAGGAAGTTGAAGTGCCATGAGAAAGGATTATCAAGACATTAATAGATTGAAGAGGTATGCCAAAGATGGAAACCCATACCTACTCAAGGAGCTTAAACCTAGAAGAGTTTATTGATTGGATTGGGGTCATGGAGAAATTCTTTGAATTTGAGCAAATTAAAGACCCCAATGCACAAAGTTGAAAGGAATTGCATCTTTGTGGATGTATAGTGTGTAGTTGGATAGGAATAGAAGAGGGAGAGAAAATATTAAGGCATCGAGCATGATGATTAACAAGTTAAAGGGTAAATTTATGCCAATGGGTTACTCTTTGAACTTATTTAGGAAGTTGAAAAACCTAAGGTATAATGAGATGACAGTGAACTAATACATCAAATTTTTGTATAGCATGTCCATTAGATATGGTCATAGTGACAAGGGAAATGAGAATTTTGCTAGACACATTAATGGCTTCCATTATGTTATTCAAGATAAGTTAAGCACGGTGAGAATTCAATCAATTGGAGATGTATATTAGCTTTCCTTGAAGGTTGAAGATAAATCGAGAAAGAAACCAAGTTCCTATGGTAAAGGAATGAGAGGTAGAGGCAAGAAAATGCGTAGAAGCGGATAAAGTAATAGAAGAAAAAGACATATTTTCAAAAAGATAAAAGAGGAGCACAATTTCCATTTGAGGCAAGTGTTGGAGCAATTGAAGAATGAAATACTATTCATAAATATACAAAAATGTTCCTTCACGAGAGAAGAATTGATCTACTTGGGACTTGACATATATCAACATGGGTTAAATATGGATTCACAGAAAGTAAGAGCAATTAAGGAGTGGCTAATTCTGAGAAGTATATTTGGCGTAAGAAGCTTCATGGCTTAGTTAGCTTCTACCAAAAGTTTATTATAGATTGTAGTGGTGTATGTGCACCATTGATGGCATGAATAGAAAATGAGAGTTTCAATGGAATGCAACAATTAGAAAATGATTTGATTTTTTTTAAAATAAAATCACCAAGAAACCAATGCTAGATTTACCAAATTTTGGGAAAGATTTCCAAGTGGATTGTGATGCAAGTGAGGCAAAAATTGAAGCAATGCTTTGCCAAGAAGGTAATCCAATTTCATTATTCAATGAGAAGTTGAATTATGCAAGGAAAAAATACAATGTGTAGATCAAGGGTGTTATGCCAACATTTAGGCATGGAAAAAGTGGAGGCATAATTTGTTTCCTAAGGAGTTTGTTCACCATGCATGAAAATATATGAACAACCAAGCAAAGTTAAATCAATGACTCATGAAGTTGGTGGAAGTCTTGTAGAGTTACACATTTGTGTTGAAGCATAGGTCTGGGAGACCAAATAGGGTTGCTAATGCATTAAGTAGAAGGATAACATTATTGACTCCTCTAACAATGGAGATGGTAGGGATGGAAGAAATGAAGAAAATATATGAAACCGATGAAAATTTCACTAAATATTGGAAGGACATCAAAGAACCATGGATTGGTGATCAATCTCCATTCTTGGACTACTTTATCCAAGAAGGATTCTTATTTAGAAATTAATAGCTATGTATTCCAAGAGGGTCAATGAGAGAAAACCTCATTTGAGACTTGCACAATGGTGGATTAAGTGGATGATTTGGCATCGATAAGACACGCATAATAGTTGAATAATTCTATTATTGGATTGAGAATATGAGATTGATAAGAATTCAAAGAAGTGGGTTGAGAGTTGTAGGATTTGTTAGCATTCCATGGGAAGAAGTCAAAATATTGGATTGTATAGTGGGATTTTACGTCAATACAATTTGAATTTGCATACAACAATTTAGTGAACACATCTATAGGAAAGATTCCATTCCATATTGTGAACATAATATCACCAATAGGGGTGACTAATTTGGTAGGGTTGCGTAAAACAAGCAAGAGGACTGCATATGCAAAGTCATTTACCAAGCATATGAAGGAAGAGCATGAACATGTGTAGCAACAACTACAATGGAGAAACAAAGGTTATAAGGAAATGGCTTATGTAAAAAGGGAGGTAAAGAAATTTGAGAGGGAGACCTTGTGTTAGTGCATTTGAGTAAGGAAAGGTTTCTGAAGGGCACCTATGATAAGATGAAAATGAAGAATTTAGGGTCTTGTAAGGCTTTGAAGAAGATTCCAAATAATACTTATGTGTTTGAGCTGCCTAAGGGTTTGGATATTGCACCAACATTTATCTTAGTTGATTTGTATGAGTTCCATGAAAGCATAGTGGATGAGGATGAGTATATCAATAGTTGTAAAAAGTAGATCCAAAAGTGTGAAAGTGATGAGATCGCATAAATGGTAGAAGAAAGGATTGCTAGAAGAACCATAAGATAAAGGACAAAGGGAGATTTGGTTCATTATGAAGGTAAAGGCTTCAAAGAAACCACTTAGACATAAAATGAAGAGTTGGAATGAATCACTTAGCCTCCATGTGATTGTTCAGTCAACAATGTGAGTGGGATATCACTTTTCTTTTTACATAGTGAGTTTGATGTAGGGTCATTAAATAAAATAAAGAGCACAAAAAAATTAAAGCCACTCATCTCTTTTCATCTAATGTTCCTATAAAATTTGTGGGGGGAATGATAAAGGATTGGCGGCATAGAGTGTTTGGTATACTGAAGGAGATTTGACCATTCAAGGGGTTCCCATTGAACAAATGTAAAAATTTTGCAAAGTTGAAGTTTTGTGAAGCCATCAAAATTTCTTAATTCATTTGATCTCTCTCATTGATTACTATTACCTCTTGTGGTGTTTTTTTTTAACCATGGCAAAAAAAAGGCATCCTATGATGAAGTTCGAGTAGTTAGTTCCTCCCCATATTACGACTCCCATTTCTTATGGCTTAGTTGTTAAGCCACATATATTGCAACATTACATTTCTATTATTATATTAGTGTTTCCTTTATTGGTTGGCTAGGATCTTAAATGTAATTGTACCCTTTGTCTCCTATATATACTAAGGAGATATAGTTTTGGAGATGATCTCATAATGTGCATTTGATATGTTCTAAAATTAATTTGATCCCTTGAAGAGGCTTCTTATTCATTCTCTTTGTTTCATTCTCAAGGCTCCGAGTTACTCTTAAATTCCTTCTATTTTTATGTTATTTTGGGAATTTGGTTCAACACATTTGGTGTCAGATCCATATTTGCTATAATTAATTTTGGGGAAAATTTTAGATGAAAAAACTTTTGGGAGCCTTAAGAGACATGTCAAAGTACTTGTGGTTAAAATTTCAAGTCCTAGTTCACTATAAGTTTGTCGTTATGGTATGTAGAAGTTATGCTTTTTTACTAGTCCAAAAATTAAGCTTGCAAGATCCAATTTGAGTAACAAAAATTTCATACAATAGTATAAAGGCCACAATATTTTAGGTTGAAATTTCATAATCATATTTGAAAAACTGGACACGTGGCATGTTGTACAACTTTGCTCTCTTGAAATTACCAAAAACAACAAGTTGTGGGAAAGTTCCCATAACTTTCTATTGGAAATACATAATTTGGTAAAACCCATTACATTGCAGATAAAACCTACCAGGCTACTGCAAAAAAAAAATTGGACTAAAAAAATCCAAAATTTTAGAGTTACTGCACGTGGAAATTCAACCAACACGATAGTCTCCAAATCAGGGTTTGAAAATGTATGCAACTTACAGTTGAAATAAATTTTGATTGGAAGATCTGTTTGGGGTGATTAAAAAACTGTGGTAAAGTTCAAATATAGATAAATATTATTGTGGACTCACATGGAAAATGGTAGCACAAAAAATACTACACCAATTAAACCTCTAGATAGCTCAACTATGACTCAAGAAGAAAATGAAGACATATATAACCATCTATCCAATTTAGCGAAAAAATGTAATGAACTGTGTAAGTTTTAAACTTGTGGAGTGAAACATTGCATACAAATTCTTAAGAAAAATAGAGATTAAACAATGGCATGCACACAATACACATAGATTTATCCTGGAAACCCTTAACTAGGAAAACGAACAAAACTTGGAGCCACACCTCTATCTTTCTCATTGTGTTTTTTTAACCATTCACAATACAATATTTAGATATTTCACAACATACAAAATCTTGATCCATTAACCCAGATTAAATTGAGACCCCAATCCGTGAACCTAGATTAATACATATTTTTCGAGAATATAGCTAAAAAAAAATCGGGGTGATGCCTCAAATCCCACGGTTCAAGGTTATCGCCCCTTCAGGAAGCATGGGGAACCCCCCCCTCGATCTTGTGCCACATGCACGCCCATTGCAAACAATAGAATACTATACAGACAAGGATCATAAGGTGACACAACCCACATGCAAATATAACACATGACCAACATTCTCCCACTTATTGTTTTCTTTGCAGAACAATGGGCCATGTACTAATAGTGTCATAATTTTAGGAAAACGATGACCATATATTATTTACACCAAGAGAACTTCTCAATACTAACAAACTTTGTCAATGAGTATGCAACATTATTCAATGTGTCAACCTTTTCCAACAACACCTTCTTAACTTCAATCATATCTCTCACAAAGTGGTATTACAATCAATATGCTTCATTTTTGAATGATCAACAGGGTTCTTTGCTAGGAAGATTGCACTTTGACTATCCCAATCTAACCTTATAGTTTCATGTACAAACCCAATACCTGAACACAATCTATGCAACCATACTACTTCTTCACTTGCATGGGTGGCTACCATGTATTCAACTTCTATAGTTGAGAATTCAACTACAACCTATCTCTTTCTCATCCAACTAATAACTCCTCCAAATAGGTTAAACACATATCCAATATTAGATATGTAGAGATCAATATGTCTAGCCCAATTTGCATCAACAAATCCATGTACATCTATTACTCTGTCTAGTCTAGGTCTCCATTAGTAGCATTTTTCATAATCTATGGTGTCATGCAAATACTCGAAGACCCTCTTTACATTTGTCTAGTTATCCTTCCTTGTTTTTGACATATATCTGCTAAAAAATTCCATTGAATGGGCAATATATGGTCTGGTACATACCATTCCGTACATCAAACTAACAACATCACTAGCATAGGGAACTCGTGGCATGTCTTCTTCCTCTTCGTGTGTCTTGAGACACCGATCTGTAAATAAATTTACACCTACATGAATAGTGATCTTAACCAATATACTTTCCTGCATGTTAAATCTCTGCAATATTTTCTCTTATTCAACCATAGTTTCATATTTGCACGATCTTTGTTAATCTTCATTCCCAGTATGAAGTTAGCAACATTGAAGCCCTTAATGTTAAATTTGGAGGATAGATGTGATTTCACCTCCTTTATGACATTCATGTTGTTTCCAATGAGCAACATGTCATCACCATACAATACTATATTAATGAAGTGATCACCAACCTACTTGGAATATACACATTAATCAACCTTGCATCTTGCAAACCCCAATCCAAGGATGTATGTGTCCAACTTTTGGTACCACATCCTTGGATACTGCTTTAGACCATAGAGGGACTTCTTTAGCTTGTAGATAAGCTCTTTCCTCCCCTTTACTATAAAACCTTCTAGTTGTTTCATATATATTTCTTCTTCAAGATACCCATGTAGGAGTGTTGTCTTCACATCCATTTGCTCTACTTCAAGATCAAAAGCAACAATAGTAGAAAAACATAATCTAATAGAAGTTAATTTATCAATTGGAGAAAAAAATCACCAAAATCAATTCCCTCTACTTGGGAATATCCCTTTGCTAATAAGCGGGCTTTGTACTTCTCCACTTTACCTTATGCATTCAACTTTTTCATAAATAACCATTTGCTACCAACGATTTTTCTTCCATGTGGTAACTTAACTAAATCCTAAGCTCAATTTTTATCCAAGGCATCTCATTCTTCAACCATGGTCTTCTTCCAAAGTTCAATATCCTTTGAATCAATTGATTCCTTCACATTTCTAGGATCATCATTAGTAACGGATAAAGAAAAATAAGATTGAGAATTATGAGGGCAATACCTTTATGGTTTCCTTTTTTCTCGAGATGATCTTCTAAATACTAGGGTATGAGGTTCTTCTTCTCATTATTTAACTTCTTCTATTGATTAAGATTCTTTAGCCTATAGCTCAAATTCTACTTTCTCCAGTTCCTTTTCCATTGGAGTGACTTCCTATTTGGGAACATTTTTAACCTCTTAGAAAACAACATCTTGACTATAAACAATCTTCTTAGTTACTAGGTTCCAAAGTTATAAACCTTTCACACCATCTTTATAACCAACAAAGATACATTTTTCAGCTTTATTATATAGCTTACTCCTTTTTTTTCGTTCGGAACATGTACATAAGCATCACACCCAAACAATTTCATATGTTTAAGAGAGGGTTTATTACCAGTCCATACCTCATGCGAATTTTTGTTAGTCAATGCTAATGTGGGTGATCGATTTACCCAGTAACATGTAGTAATATCCACTGCCTCTACCCAAAATTCTTGTCCTAAGACGATACAGCTCAACATGATCCTTTCCTTTTCCATTAAAGTCCTATTCATTCTTTCTACAACTCCATTCTGTTGAGGTGTGTAAGGAGTAGTCTTATGCCTTGCTATTCCGCATTTCTTACAAAATTCCTTGAATTCATTTACACATAACTCTCCACCATTATCTGTCCTCAACACCTTTATTTTCTTTTTTGTCTTATTCTCTACAAGAGCCTTCTTTAAATTTATCAAATACCTTAGATTTCTTTCGAAGGAAATAAATCCATGTGTTCCTTGAGAAATCATCTATACATGAAACATAATACACATATTTACCTCGTGATGGAACATGCACAGGTCCAAACACATTACTTTGTATTAACTCTGAAATTCCCTTTGCTCTTGTATCACCAAATGTAAACCTTACCCAATTTTGTTTTCCCTATATGAAATGTTCACATAAATCAAAATCTAGTGAGAAATCAGACATACCTACAGCCATACATTTACCTTGTAAGGCTCAAAGACCCTTCTCTCTAATATGTCATAGTCTTTGATGCCAAAACATTATCTTTTCTCTAGAGATAATTAGGGTTTTGTCTTCTTTATTTCCACCCTTACGAACCACATAACTATTGCACCCATTAGTGATAATGCTTCCCAACATCTTGTATAGAGTTCCATTATGGACTCCCCTCATTAATACCATTGATCCTTGAACCATTTTGCATGTTTAATCTTTTGCAAACATAGTCTGTATGCTTGCATCACCCATCTTACTAATGGATATGAAGTTTCTAGCCAACTTTGAATGTGAAAAAACCCAAGGAGAGTTCTAATCCTTCCATTCTTGAGCAGGAACTTAACTCTTCCACATCCTATACTTTTGGTTGTTGAGTCATCTCCTAAGAAAACATCACCTCCATTACACTTCTCATATTCACAAAACCACTCCCTGTGAGGAGTCATACGAAAGATGCACCTGAATCAATCAACCACACATCACGAACTGAGCGGGTACCTGTAGAAGCTAGGTACACATCCCCTCCTTTTTTGAGGAGTTCTTCACCTCTTTGGAAGGGCCATCGTCAGATCCCTTTTCTTTATCAACATTTTTAGATATGAAATCCTTCTTATAATGCCCAACTTTACTGCATTTCCAAGATTTCCTCAAATATTTTCTCGGAGATTTAAATCTAGCCTTAGATTTATATATTCCCCTTAAGCCTTATTTTTATCTCTATCTTAGGGACAACCTTTCATGAACAAGGCATCCATGCTCTGACTATCCATGATTTTATGCTTAATTTTCTCTGATAGCAAGGATGCCACTATTTCCTTAGGCTTTAAAGTGGCTTGATTAACACTGCCTAGTGCTACAATCAAATTATCCCAGGAATATAACAAAGAACATAACAAGGTAATGCATTTATCTTCTCAGGCCATCTTAATACCATTAGAGCTAAGTTGACTTACTAGATAATTATAGAAATTTAGATGATCTGTCATTAGGTTTTTATCATCCATCCTAAGGTGGAACAACTTCTTTTGAATAAACAACTTGTTTATTAGTGATTTTGATTGATACAAAATCCCTAGATTATTTCACAACTTCAATGCATAATCTTCTTGAGATACATTCAACAACACTGAATTTGGTAGGAAAAGTTAAGTTGTACTCCTTGCCCTGCTTTCTAGCTTCACCCAATATTCTTTCATCGACCCAGTAGGTTGTGTAGCTGGATCCACATCAATACACTCCTCGATCTACAAGAAGACCTTCCATCTCGATATTCCATAGTTCAAAGTTTTGACCTTTAAATTTCTCAATATTGATTCTAGAACTACTTTCCATTCTCTTTCAATACATGAATCACCACTGCAAAGCTCCCACTGAACCCAAGTTTATCATAGACCCAATATAAACTTTCTCTATATCAAATGAGTCGAACCCTCAGCAACAAAGGCATCCCCTTAAAGCCAATAATCGAGCTTTGATACCACATGTAAATTTTAAACCTATGAAGCGAAACAATGCATACTGATTCTTTAAAAAAACAAAGATTAAACAATGGAACACACATGGTACACATAGATTTACCTTGGAAACTCTTAATTGGGAAACCAACAAAACTTAGAGCTGCGCCTCTATCTTTCTCATTGTGTTTTTTTGACCATTCACAATATGAAGAAGGATGGTAAGGTGACACAACTCACACGGAAAAATTGAAATAGAAAATAAACTAGAAAAGATGGATCAAAAGATGGAAAACATGGCAAGTAAAGATGATCTCAAAGATATAAAGGGGGAAGTTTTGTATGAGATAAGACTCCTCTTTACCCCTAATTCACCTCCTCAAGAAGATGATAAGGAGAACAAGTGGTTCAAATCCTAGTCACATATTGAGAAAATTGAAAAACAATTTGAGAACAAGAGGTTTGAGTCCCTAGCATTTGGATCATTCATCACTCCTCGATCCACGTCATCATGGGTTCAACTCAAGACCAAGAAACTACTTCATTCCCAATACTGATATGAGAAATTTTGATGGTAATGATCCAATAACATGGACATTCCAAATAGAGTAGTTATTTGATCTACACCAAGTTCCAACATTACAAAAGGCAATTATGCATCCTTGTATTTAAACCTAATAAATTTATGTGGTGCCAATGGTTTTGTGACCGCAAAAATGACTCTATTGTCTCTTTTTCTGTATTTATAGATGAATTGATAGCACATCATGGGAATATTATGTACAAAACATTATTTAACTAATATATAAATATCAGGAAAAGAGGTCTAGTTACATAGAACATCAAATACTTTCAAAAGTTGAGTTTTAGAGTAAAGAACATTCTAAATAATAATTTGTTGGATCTCTTTATGGGCACTTCAAAGGAGATCATTCAGCATGAGGTACATCTCTTTGAACCTAAATCATTGGAGAATGCATTTAGTTTGAAAATAAATGTTGAAAATAAAAATATGGCTATTAGAAGCACTAGAACTAGTATATATAGAGAGGGAAATGTTCCCACTCCTGACCTCACTCAACCTACAAGATTAACACCTCATCAATAGGAGGAAAAAGGAGAAAAAGGACTATGTTTCAATTGTGATAGTAAGTATAGTAAGGGGCATAAGTGTAGTGATAAGAAATCATTCTACATAGATTGTGAATAGGAAGGAGATAAAGAACCAGGATAGCCTCGAGATCTAGAACTAGAAGACACTACTCCAACCATATCTTGTCATGCATTGGTTGGCATTAACACTCTCCAAACTCTTGAGATAAAAGGATATATAAAAAAGAAAAAAGGTAACTTGTTAATTGATTATGGTAGTACCCATAACTTCATTAATTGCAAATTAGCAAAACTTTTGAATTGATTTATATATCTAGCTCTAGAGTTTCAAGTAATGATTGCAAAAGGAGGTAGAATAAATTGTTTAGGGAAGTTCCATAGTATTAATCTCACTATGGAGGGGTATTTTTTGGATAGTTTGATGATTGCAATCCAAATGGGTGTTGTTGATGTTGTATTAGGGGTCCAATGGTTACAATCAATGGGAACCGTCGCTCTTAATTTTCAGTAACTCTCATGAGATTATCCTCAAAAGGAAAGGAAATTGAACTCAGAGGTATGCCAAAGAAACCCTCTAAAGTGATAAGCTCTAACAACACGACATATTTGCTAGAAAAGGGATAGCATGGCGTAATTGCACAATTGTGCCCACTATATGTTCAAACATCTAGATCCTCTATTCCCATGGATCTCCAAAGAGTTATTGACAATCATTCCAGGGTTTTTGGAGAGATGCCTAAAGGTCTTCCACCTACCTAAGATCATGACCATGCTAATCACTCACAATCGAGAAAAATACCACCTAACATTAGACCTTATAGGTACCCATATGCAAAAAAGAGTGTGATTGAGCATATGGTTCATGAAATGTTAAATTATAGCATCATTCAATCTAGCCAAAGTGTTTTCTATGCATCAGTGGTGTTGGTTCACAAAAAGGAAGGTTCATTATGTGTCCAAATTATAGAGAGCTCAACAAGATGGCCATTAAAGTTAATTTTCCTATTCCTATCATTGATGAATTATTAGATGAGATACAAGGAGAAATTTTCTTTACCGAGTTGGAATTTTGTTCTAAATATCATCAAGTCAAAATGAGGTGAGAACACATTCTGAAAACAACATTTAGAACACATGAAGGTCATTATGAATTTTTGGTGATGTTGTTTGGCCTTACCAATGCATTTTCCACATTTCAAATCTCGATGAATTATATTTTTAAACCCTTCCTTAGAAATTTTGTGTTAGTATTTTTTGATGATATATTAATCTACAACAAATCTTGGGAAGAGCATGTACACCATATTTAGGAAGTCAAATATTTGGATCATATTATATCTCATGAAGGTGTCAAAGTGGACCCTAACAAAATTAAATTTATGATAAAATGGCCAATCCCCAAAACCTTGAAGAACCTTAGAGGATTCTTAGGATTGACATGCTATTTTAGTAAGTTTGTTAACAAATATGGTTAAATAGCAACAACTCTAATAACATTATTGAAAAAGGATGCATTTTATTGGACTCAAGAAGCAACCAAAGCTTTTGAAAAACTTAGGGAGACTATGTGTACAACTCTTGTCTTAGCCACTCTTGACTTCACAAAAACCTTCATAGTGTGATGCCTCGGGGCACATGATTGGTGCAATTTTAATGCAAGAAGGAAGGTCCCTTGCTTTTGAAAGCCTCCAACTTAAAGGAAAAACTTACTCAAACCAATTTATGAAAAGGAAATATTATCCATACTACACGCAGTTAAGAAATGACGCCCTTACCTAATAACAAGAGAGTTCAAGGTAAGAACATATCATGATAGTCTCGAGTACTTTTTGGAATATTGATTATCTTCAGAAGAGAAATGAAAATGAGTTACAAAGATGCTATGTTACAACTTTGAAATTATCTACAAAAAATGAAAACAAAAGATACACTTTCAAGGAAAGAAGAAGACACAAATTAGAACTTACTTTGTGCTATTTCCATTCCATGTATCATACACAAACAATAAACACAACCAACTCTTTAAAATAGATGATACAAATAAAATTCAAAGTTAACTAAATGTTTGAGTAAACATGAGGAGATAATATATAATTAAAATAAATGTTATATTAAATAAAATTATATATGATAAAAATAAATGTTGGAATAATTAAAATTTGAGATTTTTTTAATATGTGTTGTAAATAATTTTACATGTATAATAATTGTGAGATAAAAGTGCTTTATAAATTATTATCCATATCAAAAGCTTTCCAATTTAAAAATTAGTTTTATTATACAGAGTTTTATATTGATGCGATGGTATCTTCTTTCACTCCACCACTAACATCGTTGGCAATTTCAGTATCATACTTTATAACCCTTTGACGTAAGATTGTTATATATGCGATGTCTATAATAAATGTATATTTTATTATTGTTAAAACTACTAACATTGTTGGCAATTTGAGTATCATGCTTTATAAACCCTTTGACTTATGATTGTTATCTCTGCAACGCCTATAATAAATGTAAATTTTATTATTATACAAATATATTTGTAAAACAATTTCAATATAATAAATGTAATTTTTTTAAAACTATATTTACATTATATTAAACAAATAAAGGAGAAATACAACTATCAGTCATTTGTCCACCATGCATGAAACCAAGTTTCAAGAGTTTTATGCAGAGCCAACTTAGTGGGAAACCTGACTTGCCTAACAACGGAGTTTCAAAACAAACCTTAGCCAGTGCCAAAACATATTCTAACCATACTCAAAACAATACTAAGACTAGAATGCAACAAGCCTTCCTTAGCCGATAACAATCTAAAACAAGTTAAATGAAACACACAAGAGAATGCCCCCCAAAAAACTAAGAGTCATCAGAGATGGTTACCACGTGCAGAAGAGGTGACTTGTGCTGCTCGTGGGTCGGTACCTCTATGAGCTTGGGCCAAAACACCTTGCCTGTGGTAGTCTGAGCCAACATGTTGATTCTCGTAGCCAGCTCCTTGATGGCGTCCACAATGCTGTTGAGCGTAGATTGGATCCTTTGAATTTGGTTTCTTGTCTAGGTAGACTCTTCCGCAACCAGGTCCCGAGCTCTCGCCTCTCTGCGCAAAGCCTCCGTCAGTGCCTTCCCTAGCAACATCTTCATCTTCTAGTATAGGGGAGCTGTTTTACCATGCTTTCTCTCTCACGAGTGAAATGTACCTACGTCCAATATTTCCACAGTCCATTCCATTTGGGATTCCTCAGCCTCCGAGTCGCCCTTCCCCCTATCAATTTCTTACTCCATCCACTCTAGACATGGCTTGGCAACCCCTGGGACCTCCCTATAGAACTTTTGCTTCACCTCACCCACTTCTCTCTCAACACGAGGCATATGGGAAGCTCATTTCATAGCCCTTCTCCCCGCCGTTGACTGCACCATGATTCGAACAGTAATGATAGTAATCCCTCTGCCTTCCTAGATTTGAGTTTCTAGCTCCCCACCTCGACAAATCTTCCCTTTTAAGCAATTCTGACAGTTTCCTTCATGTGTCGTGTTTGTCACTGGATGTTGGTTAAGAATGTCCCAGTAGCGAAATGGCCACTGTGGGTCATCATGCCCAATGCTTGGCTTTCCCATCAACAATCTGGTAACAATTACCATAACATACTCCATAATCCCCCATGCATTCGACTCACGCCTGATCATAATACACGCCATCATTTTTCGATCTCACCTTGCCTCTAGAACTAGACTTGTACAAAGCCTCGATTAAGTGTAATCCTCCCACCTCATACTCGACTTCCTTTCACTCATGCCCGCTAGGCCACATATTAACTACATGGGAGAGGTGATAGAGGGCAGGACACGTGTCCCATCTCCCCTACCCCTGGTCGTTGCCCTTGCGTCACCCACATCTAGCTATAAATGTAAATTTTATTCTATACAAATATATTTTAAAACAATTTCAACATCATCATTTGTAGGCCACATTTAGATTTTATTTATTTACAATTAAAAAAACAACTATCAAAATTTAAAACATGCATATAATTTCCTTTTACATTAATCTTCCTATTCTTTATAATTATACTATCCATATTCATGATGTAAAAAAAGGTTAAATAAACTCATATGGCCCATTGGTTTCAAAAGCTGAGACCCACTTGTAGCAATGTAATGAGACATAGATATTAGAGTTTATCTAGTTTTTTTAGCAAAGCAGAATATTGTGCTCATAATTTAATATGAATGAATGAGTAGTTGAAATGGGACATCGCCAGCAACATGAGTTTCGTTGTTAAGCAAATTTATTAACATTTATATATAAATATGGGAAAAGAATGTAATTTTTTCTAAATTAAATTTTAAGTGAGTTTATAAAAAAAATTATGAGAATGTATTTTATCAATTTTTATTAAAAATAAATAAAACAATTTTAAAAGTTAAAAATATTAAGTATATTGTTAATATTTTTACTAAAAAATATTATTTAAAATTTAAAAATAAATATAAATTTAAATAAAAAAATAGTATATATGTACATCAATTAAGTATATATATATAAATTAGATAGAGTCTAGATCGAGTTAGTCTTAGTGTTGAATGACAGAACGATTTACCCACAATAAAATGCATACACACTTCCATTAACGTAATACAAAAATATCTCCATCTCTAGTCTCACAAACAAAAATAAAAAAATTTCATATATATATTAAAAAAATTACTTATGATAATCACCCACATCATTGTTGTGGGGCATCTTTGTAAATGGTCGGTGCAGTAATTCAAAAACAAAGATACCTAATAAACACAAAATTGCATTTCAAATGGAACTTTTCCATTAAAGAAAGCAAGAAAGCTCCACCTTGTCACTTTGGTTGGTACTGGTGGGTGCAAGGTTAGTCCAATCCTGATTCATTGCATTATATATATAATATATATATGAATTTATGTATGTATTCATCCATGTGGGTATAAGATTGGTCCATGCACTGTCTCACACTACACTCTTTTTAATGGACACCTGTCCATGCTCATCCTCCTCGTTTCTCTCAGCATTCCATCCCCATCTTTGGGAGCGACCCATCATTCTGCTCTAAGCCTGGAAAAAATAAAGGAGGAGGAAAAAGGAAGGTCTCCCGTTTGGTGGATTCACGAACAAGTGAAGCGGGATCACATGTATCATGCACAAACAATAAACACAACTTTCTAGGAGGAGAGCAGATGCATCAGGCCTGGTAAGGTGGTCCTCTGTTTTGTTTTGTTTTGTTTGTTTGGTAGGTGCCAATCTATTGGATTTGGATTTCATTGTGTGTGGAAGCAGAAAGATATTTAATTACAGGCTTAGTCTATAGATTCTTCTTTAGCGTTCCCAGCTGCTTTGTGTTGTTGGGTGAGAGGAAAAAGGGTGAAAAATAGCTGATCCCTGTTCAGTCAGGTGCTCATGGTTTGCAAGGAAATGGGTGGTCTTCGGTGGTGTGGTTGTTGTTATGGGGATTCTGGAAGAAAGTGAGTGTGGCACCCACGAGGGGAGTTTAGAGGCAGGAGCATGTGTGTGGGTGGTGGTGGGTGCGTGGTAGGCAGAAAGGGATCAGCCTATCAGGGATCTTAAGGCCCCAGCTGCTAGCACATGTCAGGCTTG
Source organism: Larix kaempferi (assembly GCA_027924585.1). Classification (NCBI taxonomy): domain Eukaryota; kingdom Viridiplantae; phylum Streptophyta; class Pinopsida; order Pinales; family Pinaceae; genus Larix; species Larix kaempferi. The sequence goes on along the minus strand of BSBM01000361.1, from coordinate 8,070,931 downwards.
TAACTTTTTCAGATTTGTGCTTTTGGAAGATTGGGGCTCGTGATTAAAACTTTGTGAGGAGGGGTTGGGTCAATACAGAAGCTGAGGAGGAGGAGAGGATTGGAGGCAATTCTGGATTGTGTGGTTGGTGTAGATTTGGGTAATTAGGACTTGGTGGTTTGGTTTGTGTGGAAACAGTCTGTTTCTGTTTTGGGCCTCAAATCAATAATACCCTTGAGGCCAGTCTTTTAAGACCAGCTAGCTGCAAGTTCGATTGCTGTATTTCAGTAGATGGCTGGGATAGAGAAAAGTGTTTTTGTTGGGGGTCTGTTTGATATTTTCAAGCTGCCTTAGAAATGGATCTGTTATTCTGTTGGAACAATATGCGAAAACCATGTTGACTGGTTAGAATCGTCTCTTCCTCCCCTGTAAAAGAGGATGAGACGATGTTCATCAAGTGAAAATTCTTGACAGCCTTTGAGTTGGATTGGATGGGTTTTTTGGTCTGAGAAGTTCTATGATATTGAGCCAGCTGGGGATTTTTGGTATGGGGAATGAAGCAGAGAAATCTTTTCTGAGTTGTGGGATATTGAAAAAGAGGGAGATCTCTTATCTGTTTCCCATGTCATAAAATGCTATTGTGTTCCGAGAGCCTTGATCCTCTGGTTAAAGAACAAGTGAGGAGCCATAGAGTTGGAGCAGATGGAGGAAGTGACCACGCCAAGCATTGGGCTCGTCAAGATGGGCGATCAAGGCCTTGAAAACCCAGCTGTAGCAGCACGGCGGCGTCGGATGGAAATTAGACGCCTCAAGGTTATAGCTAATGCTGTAAATCTGTCGTCCGAGCCTGTGAGTAAGCGTTCACGACCTGTTACTGCTCACTCTAGTATTGTTGATGGTGATGGAGATATGAGACCTTCCGAGCCTGATATTGATGTTGTAACCAGGTCCTTTGACAGTTACCCAAATGACAAGGATGATGAGGAAGGGGGAACTGATGACTGTATAGCAGAAACTATGTTTGAACCCTTGCCATCTTCTCCATCTTTGCTGGAGGAGGCAGAGACCTTATCAGTAGAGAGTTGTAGCTTGGTTAGCTATAACAGTGACGAGGAGAGTGTTGTTAGCATGGAAATAGACCAGTCACTTGAAGATTCTAATATAGCATTCGGTAGCGATGATAGTTGCTTCAGTGCAGGAGAACTATGTGGTAGGGAGATTGGCAGTGATAGAAGTGCTAACAGTTCAGACCTTGACATTTGTGGATTTGAAATAGCTCAGGCTATTAAAACTTGTGCTGATGTTGTTCCAGAAGATTCAATTGCAGGAGCTGATCAGGAAACTCCATTTTGTGTAGATCAGCAGTTGGTTTCAGAGGTAGACTCTATAGTTGTAGATGCTTCAAACCGTCTTGACTCTTCAGTCCCTGGCACTAGTGGAGGTAACGTTTCTGGGGGAAAAATCAGTTGTTTTATAGACAGCAATCGCATCCCGCCTTGGGCCTATATCTCCATTTCTGGCAGGAGACCGGAGATGGAAGATGCTGTTGCATCTGTGCCTGTGTTTTTCTCTCTTCCGTGTAGAGTTGTTGGGGGTTGCATTGCCAGCGGTTCACAGAAACCTAATGAAAGTTCCCCACTACATTTCTTTGGAGTATATGATGGACATGGAGGTGCCCAGGTTAGCTTCATTCCTAATCCAATTCATGGTTGTTAATTGAATCCCAGTTTTAAAGTAGTAACACATTTTGCAAGCGTCTCAGATCTTCATTTATGAGTTTCTAGTTTTGTTTTCTTTATTCTGTTTTCTAGAGATTAAAGTTGGGAAGGAATATCTGCAGGCTTCAAATTTCTGCAAAGACCGCCTCCATCAGGCACTGGTCGAGGAGTTTGAGGCAGTAATGAACGGCGAGGGTGGTTCCAGCGTCGATGGTGGTAATAGCAACTGGAAAAGGCTCTGGGAAAGGGCTATTGTTGGTTGCTTCAAGAAAGTGGATGCTGAAGTTGGACAGGAGCCTAAAAGAAGAGATGACTCGGGGGAGGGAAGCCACATGGAATGTTGCTCAGAGCCCGTGGCCCCTGAAACTGTGGGAACTACTGCTGTTATTGCTATTGTGGGAGCATGTCAGGTTATCGTTGCTAATTGTGGAGATTCAAGAGCTGTTTTATGCCGTGGAGGGAAGGCCATTCCACTTTCAGATGATCACAAAGTATGCCTTGTTTTGTATGGAGTAACACTGTTATTGCCCACAATTATCATTTTGTCAGGCTTTTCCTTGCATCAACACAGATATGCTCTCTGATTTGGGGATCTGACCAAATATTTTCGTTATTGCAGCCTCAAAGAGCGGACGAGATGACAAGGATTGAGGCAGCAGGGGGCAAGGTTATTTGTTGGAATGGATATCGTGTTTTAGGAGTGCTTGCAATGTCGAGGGCCATTGGTATGATATGTTTGTGGCAAGATAACAAGTACATATGCGTCCTTTGGTGCTTTCCTGGTGCTTGATATTTCTATTATCATTTCTAATACTTGCAGGTGATCGCTATTTGAAGCCATCTATTATTCCTGATCCTGATGTTACATTCACAGAACGAGTAAAAGAAGATGAATGTCTCATACTGGCCAGTGATGGATTATGGGACGTAATATCGAATGAGGAGGCTTGTGATATAGCCCGAAGACGCATCGCTCATTGGCATAATAAGAATCCAGTTTCATCTTCAAAATCTATAGACGAATCAATGGACCCTGCTGCACAGGCAGCTGCTAATCATCTCTGTAAGCTTGCTATTCAGCGTGGCAGCTCTGATAATATAACCATTTTGGTTGTGGACTTGAAGGCAAAAAGGAGGCGGGCACGGAGAAGCTGAAACCATGAACTTAAAGTTACTTATGCTTCATTGTTGGTACTTTCAGAAAAAATGTATTACTAGAGTTGTTGATAACCCAAGGTGATCGCTTTCATTGATTTTTTTTTGTGGGGGGGTGGATAAGCACTGGAAAGTAGGAAGCATCCTGTTCTTTTATCTAATGGGAAATTCATTAGAATGGAGACCTGTTCTTGATAACCAATGCTTAGAGGTCTTTAAACAATTGCTGTAATATAGCATTTTCCATGGCCCTTTTATACCTGGACAATTGACTGCAAAGTTGACCAGTGTAGGATGATGGCTGCAACATTGGAAAGATTTTTGTCCTTCCAGAATATTGGACAAAATATTGACAATTTTCAGGTATGGACAGCAGATTCTTGTGGATGTGTTTTGTGCGTCAATTCAATGGTTTCATTCCAGACACTGAGGCCATGCAATACAATCTGCACAAGCGGGAGATAAACTGTCATCCTGAAGTTTCATTTTGTAGACTAATATTAACCTAAAAAGTCACGAAAATGACCTGAAAATGGAAGGCTACTTCTCTGTAACAAACATGCTGATGAACATATATTTTATCTCGTCTAATTCACTGCAGCTCTTAATCAGGAGTATGGGTCCGTGAAGGACTGGACCTTTGAGAGGCCATCACAAAGCCCCTCAATGATTTTAATGAAGCTGCAGGATATATTAGGGATGAGATTATCTGAAGTGTATTTACACATTCAATGAAATACAATATCTATGTATTTTTTTACAAGCTTTGCCAGTTATATACTTATATGTGAAGTATTCTGGATACAAATATCTTAAAGATATTTTCTCTATAAAGTTCCCCTGTTCTAAACGACCAGCTCTATTTGGCAAACTGTTTGTGTGTTATCACTTATCTTTGAATTTAGTTTGTAAGATAAATTGTTCCTTCTGTGATCTACATTCATCTATTTGAATTGCATTTATTGATATTGGAATATGCAGGACCATTGTTGTCAGTTTAGGAAATATTGCTACATAGCAGATTCTACAGTGAGTTTCGAGGGCCAACATACAATCTTCAATACCATTTCTGAAGTTATATTTCAACATGTACTATGTATCTATTTTATGAGTGAAGTAGGTGTTGAGAGCATGATAAGTTTTTCCCGGGCCTTGTTTTATCCCCATTGTTTCAAGATGGCTACCTTGTAAGAGGAAGTGATTTAAGACCAGCACAAACCCATGTAAGTCTGGATCTGACATGCATCTAGAGGTTGCCAAGTTTGAGGTTGCATATCTCAAGTTCCAATATTTGATATGTTGGCTATTCTAGAGATATGTACCCTTGACTTTGAGATACATGCCAGACCTGGGTTTAGATTGGTCTGTGCTATTCTCATATTTAGTGCATCGCTTAGATTCAGTGCACACGCCTAAGTACAAAAATACAAAGAGTTGATGGATCACCCCACCTCTACCTCCAGCCTAGAGAATGGACCTCACTTCGCTCGGTGCAAAAACCATTCCAGGGTGTTAGAGAAACCCTTTTTACAGGAGAATTGAACAATTTCATGTTTTTTCCTTTTTCTAAATGTAAACATGGAAGGCTTTTGTCCATTTCTTTCCCGTTTCAGATTTCCTGATTCACTGGTTTGGGGTTTCTTCCTTCCTCTTGCATTCAGTCACAGGAATTTTTATAACAAGCGTTGGAAGGTTTTGTCTTAACTGTTGGACTGCCAAGCTACAAGTTATTTTTTGGTTTATCTTATGTATGTTATAAATGTGTATGGTAGTTACTTTCTCTACACGTTTTTGTGTTCTCAGTTTTCATTTGTTCAGTGATAGCATGAACAGGATGGGAACAATGAGGTAGTAGTCTCTATAACCATCAAAACAGCAAATTTGTGAAGTGATCATATATAAAAGGGCTCCAGTTTGGTGGCTGCAACTTGCAAGCATGTATAGATGATTGGAGAGAGTGCTCCTTGTCTGATTGGAGCCCCATGTTTTTCCTGAGATGCTTCAGATTTGTATAATTTTTTTTAACAGGAAAAAATCAGTTTCTATATGAAAATCACATTCTTTAGATATTTTTACTTATGCTGTCATATAAAATAGTTATTTTTAACAAATGAAAAACTAGGAACAGCTCTGATGACTCATATAAGATGCAGTGATCTGAATTTCATCAAACTTAACTCAGAATACAGGTTGATCATATGGTCCACATTAGAATTGCACTTGGCTTATGACTCTGCACACATCTAGAATAACATTTAGAATAATGTGTTTTTTATTCTGGCAGTTTTTGCTTTTATTTTAGAGGTACACAATTATCCATGTCCTTCAACTGTCTTTTGGAATTTTTGCTTTAAAGAGAGTTCAAAGTCTGTTTTTCTCATCAAATAAGATTCGTGAGTTTCAGTTGGCAATTGTAGCTACTTTACATCACTGGTATGGTATATTAGAGTAAATTTGATCATCTAATTTTTTGCTTTTTAAAGTAAAATATTTATTCATGTTAGTATGAATTTTTTTGTGCATTTACATAATTGATACCTTATATGCAATGTTAATTTTATTAGATAAGAAATCTCTTCTAAATTATAAATAATTAATTTATTATCAATTATGATGTTTTTAGAATATTAATAATCTATTTTTAGAATATTAATAATCCATAGAATATTAATAATCTACTATTAATATTTATTTTTAGTTGACCGAGTGGAATTTTTCTTGTTAATGAAGTTAGTTATTAAGTTATAAATGAGTGATTTATTATCAATTATGATGATATTAGAATATTAATAATCTATTATTAATATATTTTTAGAATATTAATAATCTATTATTATTATATATTTTTAGTTGATTGAGTATAATTTTTCTTAACATGATTTGTTAATGAAGTCAGTTATTAAGTTATAAATGAGTAATTTATTATTAATTATGATGATTTTAGAATATTAATAATCTATAATTAACATATATTTTAGATTTATTTTTGGTTGACTGAGTGTTACAGTCGGTCGAATTTTCCTTAACATGATTGGTCAGTGAAGTTGTTACTAAAGTTGTTACATCTGTTTGATTTAACAAGTCGAGTTTTAATCCCGTAGATGCTTCGTTGAAAAGTCCAATTTAGCATTTTCTTTGAAAATTCATGTGCTACTAAAATATTTCAACATTATTAATTTGTTTATATTGGTATTCTTAATATACTTAATTTGTTTATATTGTATTCTTAATATTTGGGCAAATTTTTTTTATTGTTAAACTTAAATACTTCTTAAATTATATTTTATCCATAAGTTAAGAAAATTGAAAACTTGGTTTCATAAATTAAATATTTAATCAAAAAGTTTCAAAAAATAAATGTGTTTTCTTTTATGGAGGAAGTTAAAAAATTCCACATCAAATTAACATTATATATATATATAAAATAATAATAATAACATGGTTTTTATATATATAACATAATAATAATAATAAAAGACTTATTAAGGTAACTCAATATCTTTATCAATATTTGATTTAAGTGGATATGTGTAATTATCCAAATCTAACATAGACTTGAACAACAATTTTGTAGGTTTTGAACTTTAGTTGCATTTCTTTGAGTCATTTTATTAATTTTTAGCAACAATTTTGTAGGTCTTGAACTTAGTTGCATTTCTTAGGGTAATTTCATTAATTTTTAGCAATTGATATGACTTGAAATTTTGATTACCATACTAATCAAACACAATTTATTATAAGTTTTATAAAGGTCCATAAAACACTCCAAATAGAGTTTAGATGCAAAAGTTGCAGCTCCAACAAGTGGACATTCGACTAGCCTTCTTAAGGCCCACATTCCTTTTGCTACATCATTTCCTAGGATCAGGGTTTTAACCTTTTAAGGTCTTGGACTTTATGGTTCAAAGACAATCTTAGCTTTCTTGAAATAGTTTTTTTTAAAGAATGAGCATAGTTGACACACCTCTTTTAAGAGATCAACTACAACCATTCTAGCTAGTTTGTATTGATTTGCATGTCGTAGTGTTTTCACCAGAGTTTGAATTAACTACATTACTATGTTATTTCCAATATCTTTGTGTTATTTCCTTATTATTGTGATCTTTATTTTGTTTTTAACATAACCTAGATTAGTGATATCATAACAATTTGCTCTTTGTTTTTTTGTGCATATCATCGACGAGGTTAGGGTATAAGGAGTTGGGGCTGGAACTAATTCAAACCCATTTAAAGGGTACAATCGAGGTTTTGCGCGCAATTTTTAAATACCTGGATCAAGAGTTTAACTATGGTTAAAACAAAAGCTTGATTGAGCTATTTAATCATAAAAAAATTTAAAATTTATACAACAAAAAAAATATAAACTCAAATAGGTCAATCGAGCTATTAGCTTGAATGAGCTATTTGAATTAATATTATTTTATCCATATAAAATTTAAACTTTTTAAATAATTGTTATATTTTTTATTTTGTTTATACATTAAATAATAACACTTAATTTTAACAACCATAGCCATTTTAAATATTACTAAATCCATGCTTAACATGATTTATGGCCCATGGTTTTGGTAACCCATGGTAAATTAGAAAAAACTTTTATTAAATATAATTCATTCGTAAAAACAGTTATTACACATAATTAATAAAAAATGAATCTAATTCTAGATTAAACAAGAATTTAAAAAATATAGCAATATTAAACATTTGTCCATCGAATTTAGTTAAATCTCAAGTGTATTTGAAATTTATTTGAAATGAAAAATTATTTTATTAAAAAAATATGAATAAGCTTGATCGAGCTTTTTAACTATCCAAATGATATATGTTCATAATATGCATTATATCATAGTAACTCAATCGAGCTATTTTCTAACCAAAGATTTTTTCAATAGCTCAATCGAGGGTTATTAAACCCTCGATCGAGCTCACTTTTTAGACAAAATCCATGCCCGTGTCTTGCCAAAAAGTGTTACCCATCTTCATAGGAACACCTGAGCAAAAAATGCATGATTGGCATATCTTTATGAAGGTCTATCCTTTAATAATACTTATGCTATAAATTCTATAAACTATTCTCTTTTTTTATTTGGTTGTTTTTGTTCCTTGATAGGATACAATTCATCATGTTTTTTAGTTTGTTCTCCCTCTATTGCTCCCAAACAACTTCAACAACATAAATAAAATCATATATAAACTAAACAAGTAGATGAGGTGAGATGGGGGCTGTAATTTAAATGGCATGGATAGTATTTGGTTGAAATCAAGACCATCGTATGATTATCCTTTGTCCGGGTGTGTTATTATGTTCCATGTAGGTGGTTATCATCTAAGGTGGGATTGCAGGATGATTGGTGGACAAAGTATGTTTGGGGTGCAAAGATACCATTGAAGATAAAATGTTTTGCTTGGTTAAGATCCAATAACATAATTTCTACCTGGAAAAACCTACAAAGGAGAGGCTTCATTTGTCTGGGAGTGTGTTCTTTATGCATTTCTGCATTAGAGACGATGGACCATCTATTCGACTGTTGTACTTTCTTTTAGTCTGCTTGGACTGAGCTATGCATCACCTTTAATCCACATTTCCAATGGGTTTAAGATTCTTTTAAGGAGAATATGAAACATTGGTTCTCTCTTCGCAGCAAGTATAAATTTTTGGTTTTCTTTTTCATATGGGAATTGTAGAGGGCACTGAATGCCTATATTTTTCAAAACATCTTGCCTAGTACTACTCAGATCCATATTAAGACTTCAACAAAATTCTGGGCTTTCCATAAGGAACACTCCTTGAATACTGTGAGGAGAGTTACAGTTACTGAACCGAATCTCGATCCCCCCCTGGGTTTTTTTTGATGGGGTGGAGCAACGTGGTTTGTGCGAAGCTAGTATGGTTCTAAAGCTGGACAGGTCTCGTGTTTTCTATCTTTCTTTCAGAGCAGGCAGTGGTACTAATACAAGAGTGGAGCTCCTAGCCCTTTGGGGTTTGTTATCGTTTGCAAAGAGTTTGGAAATTTCTACATTACAGGTTGTGGGAGATTCACAATGCGTTATAAATTGGGCATCGAGATCCTCCTCTTTGCAGTGCCTTCAGTTGACTCCTTGGATTACTCGAGTCAAAAATTTGATTGACACCTTTGCTCATATAAAATTCTTTCACATTTTCTGGGAGCTTAATGGTGTAGCGGATCAACTATCAAAGTCTGCTATCGGCTCTATGGATGGTATATTAACTATAAAAGAGTTCAGAGATGGGGTATTAACCTCGTCGGATTGTATTTTTTTCTTTGATAGAAAATAGTCCTATTTTGTCACTAGCTTTTTGAAGTTTTGGGGCGTTGGCCCATTCTTGCAAATGAGTTTCAAATCTAAGTCTTGGATCAATGAGGTCTATTACATATAGGGTGTAGATGTAGTCTACATATCGATGTCTTGATATATATGAATATTGAGACCATGCCGCAGTCATGTTTTAAGCCTTTTTGAGCAGGAGAAAGATGTTCCTTATTTTGGCCAGATCAATTTCAGGGATATGGAGAAGATCTCGCTTCTCTATCATTTTTGATGAAATATTTGATACAACTTTACTTTAATATAAAGTTGTTTTTTTGTGTAAAAAAAAAAAACATCTAAGAAAATACAACAAGAAGATATTAGGCACATCCAATATGTGAACTGCAAAGATGTTTATCTTTGAGTTTATTCAATGCACAAGGGCACTTCAATGCAAAAGGGCACTGCCTCATTCACCTTGTTAAGGAGATTGAATCATGTGGACCTGTTCACATGAGTAATGTGGTTGGTGCAGAGGTATTTAAAGACATTGAAGGCATTTGTTAAACACAAATCACATCCCAAGGGGTTAGTGGATGAGGGCTATATGGTTTACTAGTTCTCAATGTATATTAATGAGTATCTACTTGAAGTATAGATATTGATATGCCTTTCATACACGACAACAGGTACACCAAGAAATTTGAGGGGAAGGTCTTACTTAGGAGAGGGATATAGAAATGGGGTAAGTGCTTAAATCTTTGTATATAGCCTCATACTTGAATTATAGTAATGATTGGTACTTAAATTTAATTATAATGTATTTTTGGTGGTGAGCAATGGGATGCAATATATATGTTACATTAAGGTATAGAAGTTAATGGTAACATGTCATGTAATGCGTGTATGAATTGATTTGAAAAGCATTATGGGACAAGGATCCCAATCAAACTTATGTGAAAGGAAATTTATTTTGCATTTGGTACAAAAGATAAAAATACATGTTATCTTTTTTCTTCTTCTCATTTATTTGCCTTATAATGATGACTAGGTTGTTCCTTCTTAACATGCATGATGAAGGTGAAGCATTACAAAGTTACTTGGTATATTCTGGCTGTAAATATCACATCAAATATTTGGATGATAAGAACAAAACCTCAAATTATGGAATAATTGCAACTTTCCAAGTGACTAATATATCCCATAAGGATGACAAACATCTAGTTGCATATGATCTCAGATATTATGGCTATTTCAAAGATACATAAGAGTTAGATTTCAAATCCCACAAAGTTGTTCTCTTTGTGGTCAATTGGTATAGATTGTTGCTACAAGGTGTTGAATGAAAGGTTATTGATCAAGATAATGGTTTTACTATGATTAATATTGCTAATCATGAGTCAAGTACATGTCTCACTATTACATTTGGGGTTAAAGTATGATGTTTGTTGAAAAATATAAATTAACATCGAAAATTAATGAAAATTAATGAAATTTGTCTTCTTTCTTGTTCCCTCCCCCTTGACAAACATCAGTTAACCGATGTTAATTTGTTAACTAGCATTTAAGACATCACTTAATTGATGTCAAGTCTCCATAAGCACTTATTTTAAGTAGTTAATTTATATTCAATGTTGATTAAACGTCGAATAAGTACAACTTGAGTGGGCCTAATGGTTAAGAACACGTGTTTCCTCCTAGGAGGTCACAAGTTCAAACCTGAAGGGGCACGGGGTATGTGCACCTATGTATACTTTAGTAGTCAAATGGCTGCACGGAGGGGTCCCTTGTCTCACAAACAAAGGGGTCTCATACAAAAATTTGGTGTCTGGCTTGACTGTGTCCTTAAAGATGGCCCCCACATGCTCCAATGTGGCAATCATTCAAAACCTTCTAAGCTTCCTCTTCAACTAAGTATCGACGTAAATTCAACTCTACACCTCAATGTTATAAAGTGTCACATATGATGAGGTACTTGGCCCGTGTGTTGGTGAATATGCTGATATTCATCATGAGATAATGAGCAAAAAATTGTTGAGTTTGGAAATATACTAGAACATATCCATACGGGGGATCAAAAAAGGCAATGAGGAATTAACATTCTTCAGTAAGGAATCACCGACCGTAGGGTCCTCAATGTATCATGGAAACTCAGACATTAACTCGACTAAAGTCAAGGACTTCTTGGATTTAGAAGTACAAAATTTCATGTCAAACTCTTGCAAGATGACTATCCACTTTGAATATTTGCCCCATCTATTCAGCATGTCAAGATATGTTGCATTGAGTTGGAATATACTAAAGACAATGGTTGATTTAGACACTACATGATCATAAGAATCCAAAGAATTGCAAGGTATTTAGACTAGCTTGAGTATTATCATATCCTTTGATCTCTCAATCGTCAAGCAGACTCAATGACAAATAAGGGAGCACTTATGAATCAAGGTTTCTTAGGCGAAAATGGGGGGGGGGTTCTATTCATTAACTATCTCCCATGAATATTTTCAATTTAAACATTATGAAATGCATGCATCTTGTATTAATAGACTAGTGACAAAGTTCATTATACCACATGAATTAGACCTCAATTTGATGCAACCCCCTTGTACTTCTCCTTGATGTTCCCATGCTTGGACATAGGAGCACTATTATGGGAGATAAGTGGCCATTCAAAGGAAAGGTGGGATAACTCTGCTTCATCCAAGGTGTTTCCTCATTTTGTCAAATTAAATATGTTTTCTACACTGTATAGGTAGAAAACATATTTAATTTGAATGAAACAATGAATAACATTACACTGTGCATTTAAAAACCATATTTAACTTGAAAGAAACAATTAATACTTACCAACATGATCAAAAGAAGGGGTTTCCATAGCAACGTTGGCTTCTACTTCTTGGCCATAGCCGTCGACACCTGCAAGCATATTATACTCCATGATTTAATGCAACTTGTTAGCAGTTAGTGCACTCTAGACGAAGGAGAGCAACATTATTATGTATAAAAGTTATAAATAAAAGAAACCTTATTGCAAATAGGCTACAACATATTAACCCCCTTAACTATTGCAAATGGAAATCTCTATGTGTGCATCATATTAACCCTAGATTGCTTGCAAATGGGAATCTTGAAAACCCTCAGTGGTTGGCGACCTAATAGAAAACCCTCTGCCACTCACAACCCTAATGGAAATATGGAGTAAGGTTATTCTCTTTAAATATATTGCAAAACTTGCTATCCAAGCTTTGTAGTTAGCATGCGATGCCAAACACTGAACACCTGTGCAATCACATCCACTACCTTGACACATGCATAGTGAGGAATTTTCAAATTTATTTCTCATTTTTTATTCTTCTTTTAGGGACAACCATTAAATATGCACTCTACACTTTAACCTATCTCGTCTTAAATCTAGGAAGAGGGCTCTTCCTCTTCCACCCCAAATATAATATATAAACATTTATCAACGTAATTAATAAATACCCTTTTGTTATTTTTCTAAAGATTTTTCAAAATGCTTTTGATCGCTTAGGCAATTTACATGTTTATTCCCCAAAGGCATAAGCAATAAGTTTAATCCAGAAGACAACAACACAAGAATCATTATTTTAATAAACTTTTCCGCACTCAGCAATATAACCATCCTCAGTAAAACACTTCATATTATACTTGCACTTCCATATTATAGTTGCAATTTTAGGTTACAATTTCCTGCAATCAATCTATGAACCTTCCATATTATACTTTGCAATTTTAGGTTACAATTTCCTGCAATCAATCTATGAACCAACTGGGGTTTAATAGACCGCTTCACATTTTGACACTCAATCCCTTTGGTTTGAAGCCTTTTAAGCTTCTTGTGGTTTGATTTGGTCTGTTTGTCCGATGTTGATTCTTTTGTTACAAATTTTCATCAATAAGCCTTTATATAAGATGGTTCAGAGTTGTTTCCCAACTTTTAAATCATTCTCTTAAGACATTGTTTACACTATTTAATCTGTTAACATTCTAAAGTGGAACACTACAATAGTAGACAAAAATCATAGGAAACTACTATCTAATTCATTTGAAATATATGGTTCAGAGTTGTTTCCAACTTTTAAATCATTCTTTAAATGCATTGTTTATATGGAGAGTATAGAGGTGCTTACAACCCAATATGAAGGAGATGTTGTCAAGTTATATTCACTCATAACTTATAAAAAACAAAAAGTAATTAAAAAAATTGTGCGAACTCATAAAAAAAATTATTACTCAATCAACATTAAAAAATACAAAATACATACTTACGTCATTACGTCATTAACATGGTATAGGCTCAAAGTCAAAAATACAAAATACATACTTACGTCATTAACATGGTATAGGCTCAAAGTCAAGTATATTTTTTAATTTTCTAAAATTTAGAAACTGCATATATTATTAAGTATTATTTTTACTAGTTTTATTTGCCAATCGTTAAAGGCAGTTTGGATGATGGATATATTGAGGATAATTTTTTTTTAACATGGTAGAATCCGCAACTAAGTTTGTCTTTTAAGAGATCATGAAGTTTCCTGTGCCTATCATGAAGTTACAAACCATGGACAAAAAATGAGAATTTTCTGACTACTCCCGGAGTCCCGGGCCAAACGTGGCTCAGCCCTATTTTCAAACCGAATTAACCCGGGAATCGGTCCTGTGTCTGAGTCCCTGCTTGACTAACGAGTTAGACCCCCCGACTCCCCGAGTTCTTGAGGTTTTACTCGCTGCCAGGTGAGTCAAACTTGCCCGATTCAAATATAAATGCTAGAAAGGAAAAAAAAAAGAGATCCACTGCTGAGTTTTTACTGCCAGAAAAAATACTCATTTTGAACTATTTCTGGTGCAGAGATTTCCACAGTTCTGAGTCAAACTCTTACACTCCAGCCTCGCAGAGTCGTTAGCAGAGTGATTTTTCAACATTGTTACAAACCTCATTCCCTACATTGATTAATGGCCCATGACCTGGAAAAAGTACTAACACAGGATTAAAATTTTGTCCAAACCTCTTTCCCTACATTGCTTAATAGCCCATAGTCTGGAAATGTACTAAAGCAGGTTTGAATTGGCTGTAGATATGGCCTCATTTCAGTATGGAACATGTTGAGACTCATTGCTTTCTGCATTATTTGGAGGGAGATAAGTAAAGCAACCTTCACAGCAAATCATTTCCTTCACTTCTACAGCTTTAACTAGAAAGCTAATTCAGGTGCCATGATATTTGGATACAACTTGAAGCCAGTTTCAATGGCACACAAATTGAAATACAGAAGCTAAAGGCAGAGTTGGCATTAAATAACTGATGCCTAAACCAGCCCATAAAGAAACAAATGGGAGAACCAACAGCACAACAGTGGGGCACAGGGGTTACAGCCGTAAAAACCCTCATAAGGGGTAAAACATCCCTCTCAAAGATGCATCTTTATAATCCCATGTGCCCCTTGTAGTGATACGTGAGAATGTCTTCAGAAACAAAACCTTTACTAAAACGTTCTCAGTAACATTCCTCTCTCCCCAAAATTTGTCTGGTATTCTTAGCAACAATACAAAAGCTTACTAAATCATTACAAAACACATACTAAACATGCACAAGGTAACAACTGAATCACAACTCATGTAGCAACCACACAATGGGCAAGAGCTATTTCTAACAATTCGAGCACTGAGGGAGAAATGAGAATGCAAAAATGCAAAAGGATAATGCTCAGAGTGTTAAAAAATGAAATGGCCACAGACAGTAGGTCTCACGAGATGGCCAAGAGGTCAGGAACAACCGGCGTGGTCAGTGCTATTTGGGCCAATACAGCTAACGTGACCATGTGGGATGATCAGGCATTGAACTGCTATTCCAACATCCTATCCAATCCTTCTCGTATCCAGCATGAAATAGCGCTGACCATGAAGAAAACAGCTAACCTGAATCCAGGAAAATAACCATTTATCTTAACTTTTAAGGTGTTATTGTCTCTTTGGTATACTGTTTATCTGTTAGATTGATTAGATTAATATAGCTTTCTCAATCTAAGTAATTGAAGTATTTTTCTCTATCATCATAACTTTTAAAGATGTTCGTATCCATTTGTAACAATGCTTACAAACTTATGTAAGCCAATATGTTGTATACAATTTTTGTTGATGCAGGAACATATCATTTCTAAATAAAGGGTTATCAACAGACCTTAACATGAAATCTAAAATGAATTGATACCACAACAAAACCAATCTGAGGTAGGAAACTGTCAAATAGATTTGCCCAATGTGGAGAAACTCCAAACAATGCATAGACGAATGAAAACCAAAATTTTCAGGATGTCTTGCATCTCGACTAAACTCTATGCGAAGAGCCCCATAGATAATACAACAAACTATGGTAAGCCATTGCATTAAGTAATTATCCATGAACTGGGTTCTCAAGGCATAATAAAAGCAGTTAATATTAGTTTAATAGGATTCACTCATCTTGCATTCTACCAAATCTTTTGGTACTCCACAATGTGATGCTTATGGAAGCTGCTGTGTGTTCTAACAACCATTTTCCTGGATGGCAGTTACTCCAAATCCTATATTAACAGTCAGAAATCGCACTTCTGGTGTACAAGCCTCCTCAATAACCTACTTCAGAAGGAAGAAAAGGGCACACTGACACAACAAAATCACACTTCTTCTTCTACACTAGGATTCTAGGAAGAAAACTCATGAGCAAAATAGAGGGTTGCCAAGTTAAAGAACAAAACCATACCAGGAAAGAAAAGAGTTTGAATCAGAATGGCCGAGGAGGCTTCTCTAAAACCGCAGAAAAAAACACCTCTTTGTCATCTTTATCTAGCTTGGGAGCCACCACCCATTTGTGTTTCTTGTATCTGAGCTGAAGAAAAATATAAAGATAGCCATCCAAATCATTTCTGGTGCAGAAAAAGCTGTCGATCCATAGAAATCCTCCAGGTCTTAAAACTCTATCCCAGTCAAAGATGATATAATCCAAGAATTGCAAATCTATCCAACCATCCAGAAACCGCGTAGTATGGATGAGATCCAGTGTGTTGTCAAAAAAGGGTAACCTCTGATTGATTCCTAGGTAAAGAGGAACAAGTCCTCTAAGAGCAATCGTCTCACTGAAAGGAGCACCAAGATTGATAGTAGCTGAAACAATTGTTACATTAAACTCTCTCATTCTAGCTGCAAATGTCCCAGTTCCGACACTGAAATCCAAGCCGATACGTATCTCCCCGGGCTTAATGTTGAGAACATCAGCAATAAGAAAATCTGGAGTATCGGAAGAATTTTGCACTTGCATCCATCTGGGAAATTCATGACTGGTGAGGTTAAAGCATTCGGAACATTTGAAAAATCCTTTACGAGTCCTACTGTTTGCTAAACATGTGAAATTCTTGCACTGGTAATGACTCCAACGAACATTCCGATCATCCGGAAGCTTCCAAAGGGATTCATTGATGGGAAATGGTTTCTGGTAGTACTTAGGTGCTCTTGCAATACATCTTCTTCTTGGTAAAGGATCACATCCATGAACCATTAATTTTTGAGCTATATTCCAATCATCTTTACAGTAGTCACCAATGTCATAGCCCATGTATTCTTCAAGCTCTTCCTTCATAGCAAAGCAAGCATGACCAATACTTGGGAACGTTCCATTTGCTCCAAGAAAATTCTTCTTACCCAATCTGTTTTCCTTTACTGTAATATACTTGCGAACTTCTTCTATAAAGAAGAAATCTGCCAGCGGATTGTATTTCTGATGAGAAGTTTCTGCTGCTTCGATTGGATTTTTAATCTCAGTGTTGACATCTGCATTTTCAGGTGCCAAATGCACCCCAGGAAGTCTTATTTGATCCAGGAAGAGCTTAATAGAATCCATAGGGGCAAGAATTTCTGCGAGAACTTTGCTGTATTTCAATCTCTCAGATTCAAGTATCTTTGGGCCTTCAGATCCTTCGCCATGCATTTCTTCTAAGGATTTTTCAATCATGTTCTGTATTTCTTCAACTTTTTTCTTAATGTCTTGGAGTTTGGAAGAGAGTTCTGTAGATGTAACATTTGGATATTCTTTATTGATGTAAAAGTATTTGCAGTTGTTTGCATCATTCACAAAGAAACCGGAAGAGTAGAGTTTCAATAAGCTCGTCAAACTGAGAACTACTAGCACTCCTAATAGCAGTTGAAGACGAGACACTACCTTGGTCAATCTCCATCTTTGAAAACAAGTTAATCTCTGCATTGTCATTAGGTTTAAGGCTGATCTACACACACAGAAGATTTCACTGGACCCTGTCAATTCTCCTTATGGCATCACCATCATTTAAATGTCCATGGAAAGATTTATGAGGCCTTTTCAACCATATAGGCAGGGAACAAATCTTTTATCCACATGGCACAAACATGACACATATTGGAATTCAACAATTCATTTTTCATCAATTCTTCAAAACCCCACTGTAGACATTGTCAAGGAAGAACTTTGAATGAAGTAGGACAAAAACCCACTGTTCCAGTTTTTGCATAGAGTGATGATTTTATGACACCCAAACGTACACACACACCAGATGTCTTAGTGGATTCTGAACCTGTTAAAATCTTTGACTCAAACTTTTGCCAATACTAAACTCAATCTAATAGAGCTTCAGAAAAAGTTTGGAAGACGATTACACACACCTGCTCTGCTTCAATCATATAGCATTGATAAGCTCTTTCATCCAAAAGCCTTTGATCTGGTAAAAATAAATGAGCTGATGCCTGTACAAGTAGGGACCTTTCCTCTATTCAGGCCACACATGGGTAGAATAATGGGATTTTCCAGTCAAACCCCGCCTTTGAGCGATTTTATATTACAAACACAGATAATGGGCTTTTCCTGTTGAGCATCCTCCTTCAAGCAACTTTGATGGGTTACAGTTCATTCCTGCTTCCAGCAACTTTGTTAAAGGTGATTTACAAAGTGCCCAAATTAAAACAGTCCCTGAATTGAGCAAGATAAACTGTTATGATAGAAAATGTGAATGCTGCCAATGCTGACCTCCCAAGGTTTGTGTTGGTGCCTGATAGTCAGAGAGCTATGTTTAAGCTCTGAGCTTTCCCAAATCAAAATTAAAAGAACTAAATCAATCAAGAGGGCACTCTATCAGTGGTGTCAGAAGCCAAAATTTCCACCAACAACACTGATATCATAAAAACGTATGGGAATGTGAACTGCGTAGTTGATGAGAGATCGACAATATGATAACCAGGGCTTACTATGGTATATCGCCCATTGAATCCACAGCAATGAACAATTATATTGAAATCCGAAAAACTACAGATAGAACAGTAAATCAAAAGAGAGAACAACACTCAGTAAATCAAAAGAGAGAACAACACTCAAGACACTGGAAGCATTGCATGAGAAGTACCTACCTAGTCCACATTGATCAAACTAAAGAAAACAACGAGAAACTGAATAGCAATCTGACAAAACGCAGGGGACTTTCTGCTGGCTAAGACACACGAGAGTTTAGTGCAATAAATGAGATCTGGATAAGCATAGCAGGAGCCCAAGGACGACGCGAAGGTCTGGGGTTGTGCGGAGAGGGCTAAGGGCTCGCTAAACTAAAACAACTATATTTTAGGTAAGCTTTAGATCCTGTGACGTGTTTGTTATTTAGTGCAGTCAAAAATACAAAACTAAAGAAGGAAAGTACCAGACAGACGCAACGTGGGAGAAATCGTTGAATGCACGTACATGTCATCACACTCCATTTTCCCAGATAAAAGTGATTAGAATTGCCCTCTTTGCCCAGAAATTTTGGTGTTTAGTTTTTTATTATTCTATCAAATCATAATTCTTTAATATTTTTATCGTTCTGCGGGTTTTAATCCATTTATTCGTACTGACAAATTCGAATATTTTATTTTGTGAATTTCAACGATTTTGAGACTTTTTAAAAGGAAATTGAATTCTGACAAAGTTAATATTATAAGAAATAAATGTATTTCTTAAAATAAATTTCACAATGGTTTATTTGTGAATTCCAACGATTTTGAGATTTTTAACGGTTTAAGTTTTACATTTTTAAAAGGAAATTGAATTCGGAGAAATTTAATATTATAATAATTTTTTTTTTTATAAATAAGTTTCACAAGAATTTGATAGAAATTTTAGGTCTGATCAGAGTTTTATTCTAGTATAAAGTTTGTTTAATAAAATAATATTGAGATTAATTTTGTCCCACTTTAAATATACACAAATTATTTTGATAAAAACAATAAAAGCACCACCCACTTAATAAATGAGAAATTGAATACCACGTGGTAGGAGTGGGAGGGGTTTTCTTGCAAAGAAATATTGAATTTTTGTGGAGTTTGGGTAGGACATCTTATAATCAGGTTGAAGCCTTAGTGCTTCTTCAAGATTGAGGTTAGCTAAAGAGAGAGGTATCTTCGAGGTCTAGATTTTTGAAGATTCCTTAAACATTGTTAGGCTGGTTTGTTCTTAATCTGAGCCTAAACACCTCCACCTTCAAATACTAATTGGTAGAATAAGAAGTATTTTAGTCGTGCTTCTTGGCTCTCGACTCTTTCATGTCCTAAGGGAGCGAAACAAGGCAGTTGATGTTTAGGCCAACTGGGCGTTGAACTTAACGAAAGGGCATTGAACTTAACGAAAGGGGCTCTGTGATCCAGCCACAGAAGTCTTGCCTCCCAAGATATTCCATGATGTCTGCCCCCGTAAGTATGATGTCAAGATCTACGGATCCTAGTGGCGTGGAATAGTCGTACATGTGTTGCCTTTCGGTAATCATGTGATAAGGTGGCAATTTAATGGCACTATAAATTAGAGAAGGCTAATTGCAAGCGAACTCAAGATCTTTAGGTACGAACTTAGTTTAATTCCTCTCCCCTCGAGAATGGATCTTTAGGTATGAACTTAGTTTAATTCCTCTCCCCTTGAGAATGGATCTTTAGGTGTAGAGCATTTAATCCCAAGCGAGGAAAATTTGTCAAGGTGTATTGGGCTAATGATTCGAATGAGTTGGGGGGCTATAAACTCCAACAACCAACGCATTCAACATGGTTTCAAGCTCACAAGACTGATCGACAAAGTTGGGAGGCTAGAATCGACACACAATCAAGAAAAACTCTTCGTGCTGAGAGTTGGTAGGGTTAAGGAAAGGTGATAACAATGACAGATAGTAAGAATAGCTTTGATTATTGTCTGTCTCATGGTGTCAGGTGCCTCTCTTCCCAAATTAAGGTCCTGCAACATAAAGTTTCCACTCTGAAGCATTGTTTGAGAGAAATTGAGTGAAGTTATGAAGAGCGAATTTGTCAATTGGAGCATGAGGCAGAAATGGATTGTAGGGAGCATCAAGCCTGGGAGCACAATTCTGTCTGCAATCTAGAAGCTCAAGGTAGGAAGATTCAGGAACTAGAGTGTCGGCTGATCCTGCTTGAACACCAATTGTCCAAGACCTCCGACAACTCTTCTTGGCTCAAACATGACACAAAATTCCCAAGCATGCTATTCAGGGTAGGGTCTTTCTCTAATTACTCTTAATCTGGTTATGTATTGCAAGTCTTATACGTTGCTAGGTGTGTTTGTTTGAATATATTGTAGTCAATATGTCCTCAGAATTGTGAATCTCATCCGAGATGGAGGAAATTTTGTAATTTGCAGTCATAGAATTAGTTTTTCCTACGACTTTTGGCTTACTAAATGTTAAAGTCCTATGAATTCTTAGAGGTAATTTTGTTTAGTGGCTATGCCACCCTTTTAATATAAAATCCTACTCGTTCTTGTTAAAAAATGAGAATTTGAATAAAATAGATCTATTATACGTGTCAAATAAATTTGGTATCATTTTTACACTAATTTGAGGATAAGCATGCTTGGTAGGTTTTTTTAACCATCTTAGATTCATCTTAATTAGGGATTTATCATGGATCGAGATGGATCAAATGATTTCAGGTGCAAACCTTTTTTAGAGTGCACAAATTTGAGGAAAAGTTTGCACCATAAGATGGATTTATAGATGAAATCATAAAAGATGAGTGCCACCACAATATTCCATAATGTCCATATCAAGTAATTAATTGGATTAGCCAAACTTGAGCGCTGAAAGCAATATTGATTAGTTAATTTGATAAATATGGCCTCTAGTTGAAAACAACTAGAACTTCATACTTGGACAAATCTTCACTACATCACACATTCCTAGATAATCTTAACAAAACTTGCACCCATATCCACAATTAAACTTCTACATATCATTTATAATCTTCCGTCCCAAATCGTAGAGCAACCTGTATCCAAGTTTCATTAATTTCTTAAACATTACGGGATAAAAGAATTTGTCATCTTTGTGATACTAAAAGGGTTGAAAATGAAAATCACATTCTCATAGAATGTCTTGTGTACACCCACATTAGAGTGCAATTTCAAAATATTTGCTACAATACCCACCTTCCTAACCTTTTAACTCATCATAAATATGATGATTCATGATTGCTTCTCTTAAAGCACATAAATAAAATTCTAAAGAAAACCAAGTGATTCTTTACCTTTTAAGGTCCAATAGGCCAAAGTTGGTCTTAGTGGATGTTAATAACCATCATTTATCATCAACATCATCAATTCTTTTGGTTTTAATTAACTTGATTATATATATATATATATATATATATATATACATATATATATGTATATATATATATATATACATATATATATATATATATATATGTATATATATATATATATATACATATATATATACATATATATATGTATATATATATATATATGAACTTTAGGTTAGTCGATATTGCCAAATTTCTATTTACTTAATATTTTATATATATGTATATACATATATATACATATATATATGTATATATATATATATATATATATATATATATGAACTTTAGGTTAGTCGATATTGCCAAATTTCTATTTACTTAATATTTTATTATTTTATTAAAGTGCTATGTGTCAGCTCGACATTGAACACGAAATTACACTTCTCCCTCATATTCGGTTGTAGAAAGTTCCTCTTGCCGCAATGAAGTAGTATAAACGTTATATGATTTGGAATTTGTTCCCAATGGAATTCAACTGTACAATCTTTGGTCAAATGCAATTTTTGAATGCGAAAATGGATTAAGCACCCTTAAATATCCTTATGGCACTCTGATTGTACACTCTCATCAACATATATTTGCAATTTTTATGACCAAATTTCAAGCAAAAATGGTTACACAAATATGACCAAAAATATTCAAATCCTAACATGTTTAGACCACTATTTTTTTAAATTTCATAGCAGTTCAAATTCATACCACAAAACAACCCATGTGGAAAGAGGTTGCCCCTTAGCCAAGGTCAGCTACCATTGGGAATCCAAATCTACATTCCAACTATCATCACCAAAATCCAACTATACAATCTATTGTCAAATTGCAATTTCAATATTAAAATCGCATTTTTTAACACATACATAGATTTAATACCCTTAATTACAATCTAACCACATTTCAAACAAAAAAATCAAAAAATATAACGAAAATGTTTAGATCATAACATATTTAAAATAATCCCTCAGTAAATAAATTTTTTGTCCTCTAAATTTAATGACAAAAGCCTTAAAAAAATATAATTTTACTTCAATCACATTTTCAAATTTTCAAAAGTTTCAAAGATGAATTAGGTTGGAATGATGATCTAAGAGTTTTGTTCATTTTTACACTTTAATCAACATATTGGATGAACAAAATGTGTTTCACTTTTTTTTAAATACATTTTTTGTCCTCTAAATTTAATGACAAAATCCTTAAGAAAATATAATTTTACCACAATCACATTTTCAAATTTTCAAAAGTTTCAAAGATGAATTAGGTTGGAATGATGATCTAAGAGTTTTGTTCATTTTTACCCTTTAATCAACATATTGGATGAACAAAATGTATTTCACTTTTTTATAAATACATTTTTGATGACAAAATCCTTAAGAAAATATAATTTTACCACAATCACATTTTCAAATTTTCAAAAGTTTCAAAGATGAATTAGGTTGGAATGATGATCTAAGAGTTTTGTTCATTTTTACACTTTAATCAACATATTGGATGAACAAAATGTGTTTCACTTTTTTTTTAATAGTAAACACTCTAATAATTGACCATGGCCCTGGGTGCTCTCTCACACTTGAACCTACATTGACACGACAAAGAATTAAACCAAAATTGATGGAGATTAAAGGTATAGGTGCGATAATGCTATTTGAGATGGTTTCAAATGATTTTGTCAGGGACGTACCAAAGTGCCTTGTTCCCCTTTATTGTTTGTTTGTGGTTGAACTAGACTTGTGAAGATTGTGATAGCACATGTTCTCTTTGTGAGGCAAGACCAGTTCTGTAAGAGTTCAGGAGCACAACTCATTGGAGGTATTGCCTTTATCAATATATACAATAGAGGTAAGAGGTCAAATAATTCAATTTATGTCTTTGTTATAGTTTAAATTCCATCACATTGTCTCTGTGAAAAGCTTATCGGCAACACTTTTTTCAAAATTTTATTTTGGTTTTGTAGGTTGTGTTAATTTGAGTTATGTGTGGAGGCCTTGGCTAATGGAGTTTTTAACTTGGTTCATTGATATGGAAAGTCACCTCGGTCATGGAAATACTATTGGGGATGGACTTTATAAATTTAGGAAAATTCTAAGGCATTTATCTAGTCAGTTTGAAGGTATGCACTAGGTTTTTGAATATTTAAGCATGTATATGGAGAAGCATGTGTTTAAACAAGAAGAATTGGAATCCCAACTTAGCCAACATAAGTTAAAATAAGTAAAATGGTTAGTGACCTTGAGATGCATTATAACCTTTATATTAAGATTTGCAATGATCTCCCAATCACTTGTTGGGACCCCCCCGCCCCCCACCACCCCCAACTAGGATTTTTTTTAAATGGCCAAAAACAAAACCAATTGGTGAAAATTTGCCCTTAAAAATAGTGTCTCTAAGATAGTGTGCCTATCTTAAGGAAAAGATTGATGTATTTATATGTGTAAAATTTCTCTGTGTAGAATTTCTAATGTAATAGATCAATTAGATAGAGTTTTTAGAGTGTGTGGAAACCATGTCTACTCTCATTTCTCTACAATATTAGTTTCATATTACATTATCTAAGCCTTATATGATTGTAAATCTATCTTTTTTAATGGATTTAATTTGCTAATAGAACATGGATTTAATATTGTTTATATCACATTTACAATTTCAAAGAATTTTATCTATAAAAATATTTTAAAGATTTTTTATTTCAAAAGAAAAGAACTTCAAATTGTTGTCTTCTCTTTGAGCTGTGCATGGGAAAAATTCTTCACTTGCACACCACATCAAACATTTTTTTTTCCTGCATATAACATTTCTCGACATTCGAAATGAGCAATAGAATACAACCTTGGAATTCAAACAATCTCCTTCTGCACCTAGTATTTGGAACCCCAATATTTGAAGTTTCAACTTCTTTGCAATGTTTTGATAATATATATACTGAGGAAACAAATCGCAGGATCCCGCATGATTTCCCCAGGTGATTGGATGGCGTGTGGATTAAATGATGACCACAAGAGTGGCCAATGACCCATGGAGACTCAACGAGAATGGATCCCACAACCTGCCACATCTGCTTCGAGAGACTTCCGACTAGTTGACCAGTCGAGCTATTTGCTTGGGATTTATATCTGTGTGTGTGTGTGTGTGTGTGTGTTCATGTCAATTTCTTTTGTTCCTTTAATAAATGGAACTGCCTCATCATTCTTCAATTCCACTAATCTCACTAGAGGGTAACCTTAGGGTTGCCCATCTTCTCCTTATCTTTTTCTTCTATTGGCAGAGGGTTTGAGTAGGGATATTCTAGCAACAAAAAGGGATAGGGAAATACAAAACATCAAGGCAGGGGGTTTGGAGTTTCTCACCCACTTACTCTTTGTGGATAATGTTCTCCTTTTTTCTCATGGTTTAGCGGGGTAGGCAAAGACTTTTCTAGAAATATTACAACTGTATTATAATACCATTGGAATCATGGTTAATATTATGAAATTTTCTTAGAGCTTCAATTATGTGAGGGAGGTAGTGTAATATAGGGTAAGAATGTTATTTCTTTTAGGTTGGTTGATTTACAAGAGGGTTTGAAGTATTTAGAGTTTATACTTAAACCCAATGGCCATGGAATCAAATACTAGGGGTGGTTTATTAGTAATATAGAACATATGATCCATTTATGAAGCCACAATTGGTTTCAAGGGGTGGTATATTGACTCTGGTAAAGGTTTATCTGGAAGTTATCTTCACATATTGGAACT
Organism: Larix kaempferi; assembly: GCA_027924585.1. Classification (NCBI taxonomy): domain Eukaryota; kingdom Viridiplantae; phylum Streptophyta; class Pinopsida; order Pinales; family Pinaceae; genus Larix; species Larix kaempferi. The sequence goes on along the minus strand of BSBM01000361.1, from coordinate 8,045,430 downwards.
TATTAGCTCATATCCCCAAAAGTGTACTAGAAAAAAATAGAAGGCTATGCTATGAATTTGTGTGGAGAGACAACAATGACAAGATTGGCTTATATTTGGCTAGATGGAAACTAATTGCGAGGCCCAAACATGAAGGGTGGTGGGGACTAAAGAAAATTTACTTTTTTGGTAAATCTCTCGCTACCAAGAGCTTGTGGAACTTGACTACTAAAGATGGTTGGTGGAAAATAATTATAGTTTAAAAATATCTTACACCTTCTATCCTAATTGATCAAATTAGGAACCCCATCAAAAGCATATTAAATGTCCCAAATCTATGGAAAGCCTTAGTTTTGGCCTTTCCAATCATAGAGAAGCACCTAACATTGAAGATAGGGTATGGCTCTATGGTTAAAATAAGAGTGAATACTATTATGGGATGTGGTATTGCAATTTTCTTCCTAGTGATCTTATTCAACACTTAGAGAGGCGAGGTCTTTTCACTTTAAATCAACTAGTTGATGAAGAGCATTTAGACATTTGGCAAAAGGGTTGGTTGACTTCAGAATATCTAGGTTTAGATGATGAAATTGCCAATGTCTAGACTAATTTCATTACATAACTAAGGAATGGGTACATCAAGTTGAAAGAGGAATAGGATTAGCTCATCTGGAATATGAACAAGATTACAAGCTACTATTCAACTAAATTATGTCATGAAGTCTTATTATCATTTGAATACCAGTAGAGAAGCTAGTTGTGGTCCATGATTTGGAAGGTGTAGAATCCAAAGAATAAAAAAATGTTTATATGGATTTCACTAATGAACATGGTTCCTACTTGGGACCTATTACAAAAGAAGAAAAAACATGGCCTTGGCATTTGTATTTGATGTAGGAATGAGGAAGAAAATGTATGACATTTGTCTTCGCTTTGTCCTTTTGCAATACCGGTTTGAAAATATGCATGTCAATGGACTGGTATTAACAATGCTTGGTAGGGAGGGATAGTTAAGGAAGGTATGAAATTATGCTTTTAAAGACAATGTTTGAAGAATTTCAGAGTTGTTCCTTTTAATGCTCTATGGGTCATTTGGTTAGATCATAATAAAAACTTATTGAAGACATGAATATTCAAATGTTCCAAGTTTTTACTCAAATATGTGCCATATCCTAGTTTTTTAGAATAAAAGGAGAAGCTCCAAAATCTAGAGTGGTTGGGGAACTAGTAGTGGATAATACCCTCCCTTGGGCATTTTTTTATGAAGCCTACCAAGGGGCTACAAATGTTTATTGTATTCGAGGAGTTTTATACTTGTAAGACCAACATTACATTCAATTTAAAGCTAATGTGGAAAAAGCCACAAACAATCATGCCGAGTTATTGGGTCTTCATGCACTTATGAAGCTAGCATCATCTTGTCCATTGGATGTAGCTTGGGTGGTTGGGAGTACTGATTGATAACCTCCTCACCCAGGTTCAATTCCTTGTAAGTGACATGATGGGCTCTTAATTGAGCCACCCTTGTTCAGACAATGTTTGACCTCCCCACAGTCCTCACAGAGTAGCGAGGAAGTACAATGGATATAGGAGCCTCGATCTTCGGGACGTGAACCACATGAAGAAAAATGAAGCTAGTATCATCCAAGGGCATTTCACAACTAGGTTTATGAAAATTCATCTATGACCATTAAATAGATGAATAACAAACAATCTATTATATACATTTCACTTTAGACATTTGTAGATCAACTCAAAACAATCTCAGAACAAGTTGCTAAAATATCATTCATACATGTTTCAGGAAATGTACAGTGTGACAAATATACTTTCAAAGGAAGGACTAGCCTTGCTCCTAGCCTACTACATCTAAAAGAAATGAAGGGTGGAATCTTATCTAAATATTTCATGGCTATATAAAGTTTTTTTTTATGGTTTCTTTTTTTTTAATGAAACATAAATTAGATTTTTTATTACATTTTGAAATATGGAAGATTGTATAAGCTCCCATTTAAATTTTTAAGGACATGTACAATGTATATGCTATACTTTGGAATTATAAGGACAAATGATAGTATGTTGGAAACATTGCACAATCATATACTAGTTGGTTCATACAGTACCTTTATAAAGATAAAACCTTGAGTAGGTAGTTTTTAAATTCTTAAATATAAAGACTAATAATTTTAGTTCATATTTCCTCTCCAAAATAAAATTTTTAACACTATATTAAATTTTATAGTTGGTTCATACAGTACTTTATAAAGATAAAACCTTGAGTAGGTAGTTTTTAAATTCTTAAATATAAAGACTAATAATTTTAGTCCATATTTCCTCTCCAAAATAAAATTTTTAACACTATATTTTTATTTATAAATTTTATTTTTTTATAACATTTAACACCATGACACCATCTTAATGTGTTTACTTTTTAAAAAATATCCGATGATATAAAAATCACATCAAATCCAATATAGATCTATCTTAAATTTGGATCTATCAAGCATTATGAGGAATCCAATTTCTTGAAGCTTAAAATTTTTTCATCTTAATTTTTTTATATATTAAGTAAAAATTTTCACTTCAAGATATTTGCGCTTTATATATCTAAATCTAAAATGAAATCAATATAATTTAAATTTTTTGTATAAATCAACAACATTTGCATTTTGTATGGGAATGACATATATCTCCCCAATATTGAATTGTAAAATACCTCATTACTTTTAATACAAATAAAAAAAAATAATTTAAAAATACTTATTACTTTTAGAATTTTCAATTTACTTGTTTCTACACTTTTATAGACTATAAATTCTTTTCCAAAAATTAAAAGACTACACCTATAAACTATAATTTTCTTTTCCAAAAATTAAAAGACTACACGTTGCAAAAATTATAAAACTACACGCATGTATAAAACAAATAACATAACAAATAACATAGAACAATTTCATTAAAACTATATTTTTTTTTCCAAAAATTAAACGTTATAAAACAAATAACATGGAACAATTTCAATATTGATATTTCACCTTGTTCTTCCTCAACGGAGAAATAACGAAATTTTATGGCATAGGGATCTTCAACCTCCCTTTTTGGACACATTTTTGAGGAATTTGAGGTGGGCATTGAGCGTTTTCAACCCCAACGTAGGTACCGAGGTCTCTTAAAAGACGGAAGACGCGTATTTCATTACTCTAATATTAAATTATGATTTACAATTTTCACGATGGTTCATCGTTCCATGCTTTAGCTCTACATATTGTCAAGAGTAGGTGACTACTCTACATATTGTCACGAATATGTCATTAATATTAAACATTTAATGTTAACAAAATTATTATTATATTAAAAGTAATTAAATAATTATATAGATTTATTGTGTTGAGAGTCGTTTTATAGTTTAGTATGAGGGAGATCTTGTAATATGTGTCGACTGTTTGTTGATATTGTCGGCCATAAACAAAAGAGAATAATACAAAGTAAAAAGTGAATATGAGAGAAACAAAAAAAGAATAATACAAAGTAAAAAATAATAAATATTATGTCGGCTATAAACAAAAAAGAATAATGCAAGATAAAAGGTAAATATGAGGGAAATCATGATAAAAAAACATGGTTGCATTGATTTCAACAATGTCTAAAAGATAAAGAAGTAAAAAATATTATAGTTGACATAAAATGTAGAAATATAAGAAATAAAATAAAGAAGGAAAAAATATATTATAGTAGACATAAGAAGTAGAAACAAAAGAAATAAAAAGAAATTACTATAGCTGACATAAAAAATAGAAAGGATTTGAACCTTAATTAAAAAACATTGATTTCAACAATGTTTAAAAGATAAAAAAGTAAAAAATATTTTAGTTGACATAAAAAGTAGAAATATAAGAAATGATATAAAGAAGTAAAAAATATATATTATAGTAGACATAAGAAGTAGAAACAAAAGAAATAAAAATAAATTACTATAGCCGACGTAAGAAATAGAAAAAGTAGAAGAGATTTGAACCTTAATAAAAAGACATAATTGCATTGATTTCAACAATGCATAAAAGATAAAGAAGTAAAAAATATTATAATTGACATAAAAAATAGAAATATAAGAAATAAAATAAAGAAGTAAAAAATATATTATAGTAGACATAAGAAGTAGAAACAAAAAAAATACAAAAATTATTATATGTGACATAAGAAATAAAAAAAATAGAAGGGATTTGAATTTTAATAAAAAACAGGGTTGCATTGATTTTAAGAATGCCTAAAAAATAAATAAATAAAAAACATTATAGTTGATATAAAAAGTAGAAATATAAAAAATAAAATAAAGAAGTAAAAAATATATTATAGTAAACATAAGAAACAGAAACAAAATAAATAAAAAGAAATTACTATAACCGACATAAGAAATAGAAAAAATAAAAGGGATTTGAACCTTAATAAAAAAAAACATGGCTACATTGATTTCAACAATGCCTAAAAGATAAAGAAGTAAAACATATTATAGTTGACATTAAAAGTAGAAATATAAGAAATGATATAAATAAGTAAAAAATATATTATAGTAGACATAAGAAGTAGAAACAAAATAAATAATTTGTTTTTACTATAGTCGACATAAAAAATATAAAAAATAGAAGGGATTTGAATCTTAATAAAAATACATGGTTGCATTGATTTCAACAATGCATAAATGATAAAGAAGTAAAAAATATTATAGTTGACATAAAAAGTAGAAATTAAGAAATAAAATAAAAAAGTAAAAAATATATTTTAGTAGATATAAGAAGTAGAAACAAAATAAATAAATAAATATTATATGTGACATAAGAAATAGAAAAAATAGAAAAGATTTGAACCTTAATAAAAAAACATGGTTGCATTGATTTCAACAAGGCCTAAAAGATAAAAAAATAAAAATATTATAGGTGACATCAAAAATATAAATATAAGAAATAAAATAAAAAAGTAAAAAATATATTATAGTAAACATAAGAAGTAGAAACAAAAGAAAAAAAAAATTACTATAGTCGACATAAGAAATAGAAAAAATAGAAAGGATTTGAATTTTAATAAAAAAACATGGTTGCATTGATTTCAACAATGCTTAAAAGATATAGAAGTAAAAAATATTATAGTTGACATAAAAAGTAGAAGTATAAGAAAATAAGTAAAAAATATATTATAGTAATTTAAAAAATAGAAATAAAAGAAGTAAAAAGAAATTACTATACCCGACTCAAGAAATAGAAAAAATAGAATGGATTTGAACTTTAAGTCCAATCATCTCACTACTTACCAATAGACAACAAACAAATGTTATTAAAAAACACAATGTATGTGATTTGATTAGTTGTATTGATTTCAACAATGCATTGTTTTTTTTTACATGTATGCATTGAATTCATCAATTTATAAAAAAATATTGTTGCATTGTTTTCAACAATTAGATGTTTAATAAACAACAAACAAATACGCATTGATTTCAATAATGCATTGTTTAATAAATCACAAACAAATCTTCTTAAAAAACACAAGATGCATATTTGTTTGATTCCTTGCATTGATTTCAACAATGTCAGCCATAATAATAGTTAGATTTTATAATTGCGCCGAGAGGCCCAGTATGGGGGAGATCGTTTGTCGAGTGTAGTATGAGGGAGATCTTGTAACATGTGTGAGTGTTTGCTTTGTCGAGTGTAGTATGAGGGAGATCTTCTAACATATGGGTGTTTGTCGAGTGTTTTGTTTAGTAACAAAATAATACAAAATATAAAAAAAGAATAATAATACAAAGTAAACAAAAAAGAATAATACAAAGTAAAAAGCAATAAATATTATGTTGGACAGAAACAAAAAAGAATAATACAAAGTAAAAAATAAATATGAGACGTAAACTAGAGACTTTAAAGCTTAGGATTAGGTGGCTCATTAATCCCTCTCGGTGCTTGATAGAGCCTAGGATTTGGACCTATACTGGTTAAATATAACTCAAAGCAAAAAGGGTTTTGAACCTTGGTCTCTAGGTTAACATAAGCCCAATAACCTTACTGCTTACCAATAGATCACACACAAATGTTGTTAAATAATACAAGATGCATATTTATTTTATTCATTGCATTGATTTTAGCAATGCATATTTTGTTTTGTTTTTTACATGTATGTATTGAATTTATCAATTTAATAAAAAGTAAAAAAATTGCATTGATTTAAACAATGCATTGTTTTTTGTTTTTTAAATTTATACATTGAATTTATCCATTTAATAGAAAAACTATTTGCAATGATTTTAACATATTGAAGTAAGTAAGTTTGTTTGTTTGTTTTTTTTTTTTTTTTTTTTTTAGGGTATATTGTGGATCCTCATGATAATATTGCAAATAATGAAGATATTGATGATCAAAAAAGAAAAGTACGACAAATGTATAGAAGAGAAAGAAAAAAAAATCACGAGAACATATAAAATAACATAGAAAACACGACCGTGAACTAAATAGATCACGAAGAAGTGTTATTTGTGCAAAGAGATTCTCAAAAGCATGAATGTGAGATAATTTTAGGGTTATATAGGAATCAATATATAACTACCAATGAATATGGCATACTTGGAGACATGGAATGTGATAACAAGGAAAATTGGAACTCTAATTTTGTTGATATGAAAACTTCCAATCGTGCACTACAGTTCATATCTGAAAACCGACAATGGAATACCACTGTTCATAATAATCGTATTCAAGATTATTCAATTGAAATCTTAGCAAAGAAGCAAAAAAAATCATTTGAGATTATTCTTGAGCATTACAGAGGTGGGAATGATGAACCACTATGAATGATTATCCAAGGAACTGCAGGTACAAGAAAATCTTACTTGATTGGAGCTATTAGACAAACACTAGATAAGTCACCATTACTTCTTTTGGCCCCAACCAGTGTTGCAACGTTTAATATATCTACATCAACAATGCAAAAAAATGGGGATTAACATTGGAGAATGAAACTATAAATATTGGAAACAAAGAACGACGGGGACTCCCATTTACAACAATATCATGAGTAAAAGGTCTGGATGGTCTTCTTCTTTTCACATATGATCGATACGAGAAGATGCCAAAGGGAGCAGGAGTGGAATCAAGAAAAAAAAGAAAAAATATCAAAGTTGATCACATTGTAATTTATAGTTGTATTTAAACATTATATAGGCGTATATTCTTTGATAGCATCAACCAACATGTTGGCATATATCATATTTAAACATCATCTTATTTGATCTGTATTGTTAAAATTTTTGACGAAATAATCCTCATAATACTTACATTATGATAATCCTCATAATTTTATCTGTGTTTTCAACTTAACCTGTTCCTTACAATGTTGATCAAACTCCAGTTTTGTGTCACCGCCTACGACTAGAACTAGCCTAGATTCAAATCCTAGGCTCTATCAAGCGTCGAGAGGGATCAAATCTCCCGAGGTGCAAACCTCTTCTCAGGTATTGCACTCAAGGAGCTTTTCGAGGAGAGGTTTGCACATTGGGAGATTTGATGGGCTTCTGGACGCTTAATAGAGCCTAAGATTTGGATCTAGGTTGGTTTTTAGTTTGAATTTTAAATAATTATATATTTAAATTGTTTTTATTTGATTGAATTTAACATTTTTATATTAACAATAATTATATTAATTCATTTTATGTATAGTGTGTATTAAATATATGTTTGTTCACATATATCAAACACGTTAATATTTTTAATATGATTGTTATTGGTAAAGACTAATACATAAATTTGATTAATATTGGTTATCATATATTATTATTAAAAATATTTTATATGGTTGATTATAATTAATTAATATATTTAGTTATGTTTTGACTAAATTATTGGGAACTGAGGAAGATGTCACTTTGCATAATATTTAAAATATTAAAAAGATTATTACATCTAAATTTGAGGGGAAATTGTGGTACATAGAAAGATAAAATAAAATAAAGATAATACAAGGAGGTGATCAATCTTAAGCTAGAATATTAAAAGCATCTGTTTATTTTAACTAGCATAAAAAAGAAAATCAACATTGCTAAAAATAATAACAAACTTTCACAAGCTCCATAGTGAAATAGGACAATGCACAATTCCTAAAACTCATGAAATGAAAGAATTTGTAGTCTTTGTGATACTAAAAGGTTGAAGATGAAATATGTTTTCTTACAATGTCATGCCATACACCTACATTGGAGTGCAATTTCAAAATATTTAATACAATAGTTTAATTCGTCATAACTATGGTGATCTCTGGCCCACAGGGGTGTATCTCAACCGACGATTCGTTTGATATGAAGGAAATGTTGTAAATGGAGGCCACGAGTTCAAATCACCCGGCTTACCCGTGCCCAGTGCTTGGGGGCTGTGCGGGTGCACCTAGGGGTATAGCGGTAGAGGATGGGTTTGGATCCCTGGACATCGTGTCACGCGAGTACCAACCCCTTCCCAGTTGCCAATTCCTCTAGTTAAAAAAAAAAAAAACTATGGTGATCTCTGGGGCGACAGGTGCCAGGGGTGATCATTTTCGATCCCAAAGGAAATGTAGTTCTAACCCTCTCATGTGGATTAGGTATAGCCACTAATAACCAAGCTAAAAGATTCACCCTTTTTCTAAGCTTGGAGCAAGCTAAATTGATGGGAATTCAATCAATTGTTGTCATAGGGAACTTCTTAGTAATCACGTCTCAAGCAAGAACAATGTCTAAATCTAAGATCTCTGGTAGACTTCAAACAAGAATAAAAACCCTTCTTCAATGCTTTAATAATGTTAAACTATTCCATGTTCGTGGAGAAAATAACGCCCATGCAGATAAGCTTGCCAACGAAACTGTCCAACTCCCTTGTGGATATATAGAATTGAATGGAGGCCCTTTATTAAGCTGTTCGCTTACATAATTTGCTTCCATGTGTTACAAAAATAAAAAAAGAATTGAATGGAGGCCCTTTATTAAGCTGTTCGCTTACATAATTTGCTTCCATGTGTTACAAAAATAAAATAAGGGCTCCTATCAACTACCAGCGTAACAATATGTGTTGAATTCATGCCAAGTTGATACCCCCGCCACCTAGCATCATGGTTCAGGTGGGAAATAAACATGAAGTGATGCGAGTCATATGCCATGGAGTCAGGTTCGAAAGAAACATTGAAGAAGGGGGTGCAAAGAGCCTAGACGTGTTTGGATTAGCGATACGAGCTCTAACTCCAGAGTGGGGAGAAATTAAGAAATCTTATCACGTGAGAACTTTCACCGTAAATTGTTTTTAGTTTTCTTGTGTGTGTTGCAAAGGGAGGGTTTTGTGTTGGAGTTCTAGGATGCTATCACATGAAAAAGGAAATTTGGATACCACCCCGGGCTCTTCTAGGGACTGGTCTCCTTTCCCAAGCATAGTGCACTGCACGCCACACCTCTCATAGGTGGTTTCCCACAGGTATTGTTCATCCTCTGCCCTTTCTTGGACCTGGGAAGTTTGGGATACAGGCTCCGAGGTAGCAACTACAGTCACTTAGGACGTAGGTGGGAGTTTGAGGGCAGAACCAAAAAGTGCCAGAGACTGGAGAATTGAAGACATTTGCAAATCATGGAACTTGTTAGCTCAGCGGAAGAAATACTCGGAAATGGACATCGAGGAGAAGATTTAGGAAATGTGTGAAGGAATTAAGGACAACAAGGAGGATATAAGAGATATTAGGCGCCAAATGAGGTGGATGAGGTCACAGAGTGAAGGATTGTTAGAAGCATTCTGTTATTCGAATGCTCAGTTGGAAAAAATGGAACCGTGTATGGAAAACGTTGAGCAAAATGCCCTCCAATTCGCGTCCTTCACCTCCTGTCTGGAAAACCTCCTTGAGGAAGTGGAAGAGAATGCGTGTATTTGGGAAGTCCAAATCCATGAAATTGAGAACAATGTGGAAAAGCATGATGAAATGGAGTATACAGTTGATCAAACTTCGTTCCAAGTTAATTTTTTGGATACTCGTATGGATGACGTAGAGGATAAAATTCAAGTACAAAAAGAATAGGTGGATAAAATACAAGTATCGATTGATGGACATGATGAATTTCTAGCAGTTCATAAGTCTTGAGCAACAGACTACCAAAGCAGCTCGAAATCCAAGGATTCATGTGCTCATCAACCCAATGAAGCTGTCAACATGTCAAGCTCTGAAGAATTCGAAGACAAGGAAGCATAACCGGTACAGATTCTAAAAGAAGCTGAGCATGATCGAAATATGAGTGGCGCACACAACCCTAACTAGTTTTTTTATTTTTTATATGTTCTTTTTTTGTAGTTTAGTGTTAGGCCAATACACAGGAATATATAGTAGTGAAATCATTGATGGTAGCAGTTGCTTAGAAACAAATTTTTGGATGACTGTATATGGAGTATTAAGTTGTTGCAGAACCGAGAGAAATTCTCCTCTTTGGATTGGTGTAATCATTTTTTGATGCTGACTTACATTAGTCTTTATATAAAATTAGTTAAATGTTTTTGTAAAAAAAACTATGGTGATCTAGGATTTTTTGTTTTAAATATTTACGAACAAGATATAAAATTCTAAAGAAAACCAAATGATTCCTTAGCTTTTTAAGGTCCAATAAATTAAAGTTGGTCTTAGTGGACGTTCATAACCATCATCATCAATATGATTATTATTATATTGCATAAATCATATTAATACTAGTTATGGGTAGGGTACATACACCTTAAGTAGTCAACACATAGTGTGCCTTGTCCCACAAACAAGGGGTCTCATACATCAATTTTATGTCTCACTAGGTCCCGAGCTTATAATTAAATTATTATTATCATTAATACATTATAATAATAATGCAAACAATAGTGATATGGTTTAACATATAGTTGATTATATAATAGTGATAATGATAATTATTCTTATCTCCTTCTAATAATATTATAATATTAATTTACCGTGTAGTCTAAATATTCTACGTTTTCAACCTTTTTCAAGCATATTTTCCGACTTATTTTGTTCGGTGTCCGGTTGGAAATGTTTAAAACATCTTAGAATGACATATATTAGCTATGGAAATTGCATAATTTTGGTGCCACAAAGGTATTTTTGGGCGCCGAATCTATTTATGAATTCAAAAACGCAATTTAAACACTTCCAAATTTGGTTTATACCAAAAAACATTAATGGATTCTAAGCAAAACCCACCAATAGTCCAAAACGTAGAATAAACAAACTACTCCTTAATTTACTATAGAGTTGATTTTATATTAGTATGTATAATATATTAAAGATAATTTTTTAAATAATATTTATTCTATTGTTAATATTATTTATTAGTAAATAAAAAATTATTATTTACGTAATTAATATTATTAAAATGTAAAATTTGATATTATTATTTGTAACCATGGTTGACAATGTTTTATTACTATTAATGATGTTTAATTACAATTAAGTATGGCTGATCATGGTTAACTTTATTTTATTATGATTGATCATATTTAATTGTAATTGACTTTGGTTACCTCGGATTAGGTGATTGACAAAAAAGGAAGAGTTAATCAAGGCACATGGCACGTCCCAAAGGGAGGACAAGACCATTGCCACTTTTCCTTCCTTCCTTCGAAAGCACCGCTACCAACCATCCCATTATGTATATACCACTACCCCATACTAAGCAAACCTCGTCAAAGCGTGAGAGCAAAGGTGGTTTCAGAAGAAAGGTTCATAAACTCATGGAAACTTAGTATAGTATCTGGGAATGGTACACTAGTAATCATGGCCGATTCTGGCATGGTTTAAAGCATGAGGATAACATTGACTGTAATTTAATTCAAAGGAATGTCACAATTGGACAAGCAAGAGAATATGAAATAATAAGCATGCACTCTCTCCATGATGATGATGATAGCAGGGTAACGATATTAAACTTAGAGGAAATATGCACTAAAATATTTCCTCAATCCTTGCTTCACAAAATGACTTAGATTATATTTTTTGAGTTATTAAAACTAAAATAACTTTAAATGTAAGTACCCAATGAAGCATTTAAAGACTATATTTGCAATAAATGAACACAGGAAGTTTAGGGCCAATGCCCAGGGCAAAACCCCAAGGAGGGGAAAAAACCCTGAGAGATCTTCTTTTATTATTCTGGAGCAAAATTAGAATTCTTCTACAAAGAATTTTAGTGTCTTAACTCTGCAAACTCTGAAGGTAAAAACACTTTTACTTCTGTCTTTTCCTCACAACTGTAAGAACATAAATAAAAACCAAACTGTCCACAAGTGTAGCACAACTAAGCAGCCTAGGAACACGTGCCAAACTAATAGTGATATACCAGCAATAGACAGAAATACAATAGTAGAAACCCAGAACAAAAATACCTTTCAATCCGTGCCTGGATAGTACAGTACGGCCTGCAATTTGGATAGCATATTTATGTATGGATTTGCTGCAAGGAAATACCTCGGGATTCGTTCCTGAAGCTACTGCAAATTTTTGCATGTACCTTGTGCTGTACAGATACTAGAAAACACTGTACGGAATTTGTGCCACTGCCTTGGAAACTGTGCCTTTCAGTTTGATAACACAAATGCTCTTAATAAAATGTCTCTCTCACTCTTTTTTTCTCTCGCTGCGTGTTTTCTCTTTTTCTAAGCATGTATTTGTATTCTTTCCCTTTAAAAACCCTAAGTGAAAACCTAACTGACCCTTTTAATCTAAGGGCTGAGATCACTTTAATCTGAGGGTTGTTATTTAATGCATCCTTTTTAAATAGGATAAATAACTTAAGGAGACAAAAATACATTCACTTGAGTAACTTTATAAAAGTGCTTTTATAAAAGTCACTTTCAAGTTATAACATGCTAGGAAAAAGACACTTTATGTCCCCCCCATGACAAACACAAAACATGGGTGGAGGAAATTTCTCATTAAATTTTAACACTCCCTCTTAATGAGGGATGTCCTACTTCCATTACTAGGATAATTCCCGGATTCCATGCTGCTTGGAGTAGCTGCTCCTTCTTTGTCTGGAATCTGATCAGGACTGATGGATCCGATGCCTGAAGCATTTTCTGACTGACATATCTCATACCAGGTTAACTTTTTGCTAGCACTAGATTTCTGATCTAAGGATTGTTTACAAAGTGCACCTTCAATCCTTTGAGCATGTTGCTCTCCCTCTGAGTCTAATAACCAATCGGACTTACCTACAATAGTAAGGCCACGTACTGTGTATAGGTTTTCTCTCCTATCTCCCAGAAGTACTGCCTCATCTTTAGCCTTCTTATCAATGAACACATGTCCCTTCCAGAGCATTATTGTGTATCCATCATCTTCCAAATCTGCTACTGAGAGTACATTAAGACTTGGAGTGTACAAGACTCCATTTACTTCAAGAGTCTTACCCAGATCAAGTTGGAATTTAACTGTTCCAACTCCTTTCACTTCATGAGTCCCATTCACAATACATCCAGAACTAATTTCTTTCAGATACTGAAATGAATCCAGTATTCCAGTCATATGATTAGTGGCTCCACTATCCACTATCCAGGTTCTGTCAAATTCATAGCTATTGCTAATGCCACAAGAAACAATAGAAACTAGAGCAAATTCCTTTTCAAAATCAAAATTTACCACATCAGTAGTGGCTGCAACTTGCTTCTCAGTCTCAGTAGTCTTCTTCTTCTTATGAGGACACTGTGCTGCATAGTGGCCATATTCATTACATGCAAAGAAACGAAATTTACTGATGTCAACCTTGGGATTCTTCTTCTTCTTATGCCCCTTTGCAATAAGGGAAACATTCTCTTCACTGGTTCCTTCTGCTTCTTCTCCCATCTCCCCCATTCGGATTTCTTCTTGAGTGAAGTCATCCCACAATCTTCTCCAATAAGGGAGCTTCTCTCAGCCCACAATGAATTTCACAAATATTGACCATTCTTTGGAGAAGCCCTTCAAGGAAATCCTGACAAGTTTCGGATCTGATACAACCTCTCCTACAGCAGACAACTCATCTTTAACCTTAGATAACCGAGTAAGATAAGAAACAACATTCTCACCTTTACTCATCTTTATGACATGAAGTTTGTCCTTGAGAGCCATCTTTTGGTTCTTGTTCTTTTCCTCATACATATTTTTAAGTGTCTCCCACATCTCATGATCAGTCTTTTTCTCTGCCAAATGAGGAATGAGAGCATCCCTCACACCGTCTAAAATGATTCTTTGAGCTCTTGCTTCCTTCACCTTGTACACATCCAAAGCAATGGGATCTACTGGTGGTACTGAAGCAGTGCTGACAAATGACCAAATCTTTTTCTCTTTGAGAACAACAGTCAACCTCACCTTCCATTGAAGAAAGTTGCAAACACCGTCCAATCTATCCTCATACCTGATGGAAGCAGCCATTTAAATAGTCACTTGTTCTAGATAAAGAAAGCAATTAGATTTCCCCTTACTGTCTTGAAACCCCAACAACAAAAATAAACTGCCCAACTGTTCTTGACCTCTTCAAGAACCTTCAAAATTCAGAAATTTATAGAGCCTAGCTCTGATACCATGTTAAACTTAGAGGAAATATGCACTAAAATATTTCCTCAATCCTTGCTTCACAAAATGACTTAGATTATATTTTCTGAGTTATTAAAACTGAAATAACTTTAAATGTAAGTACCCAATGAAGCATTTAAAGACTATCTTTGCAATAAATGAACACAAGAAGTTTAGGGCCAACGCCCATGGCAAAACCCCAAGGAGGGGAAAAAACCTAGAGAGATCTTCTTTTATTATTCTGGAGCAAAATCAGAATTTTTCTACAAAGAATTTTAGTGTCTTAACTCTGCAAACTCTGAAGGTAAAAACACTTCTACTTCTGTCTTTTCCTCACAACTGTAAGAACATAAATAAAAACCAAACTGTCCACAAGTGTAGCACAACTGAACATCCTGGGAACGCGTGCCAAACTGACAGTGATGTACCAGCAACAGACATAAATACAATAGCAGAAACCCAGAACAAAAATACCTTTCAATTTGTGCCTGGATAGTACAGTACGGCCTACAATCTGGATAGCAGATTTGTGTACGGATTTGCTGCAAGGAAATACCTCAGGATTCATGCCTGAAGCTGCTACAAATTTTTGCGTGTACCTCGTGCTGTACGGATGCTAGAAAACACTATATGGACTTTGTGCTACTGCCTTGGAAACTGTGCCTTTCAGTTTGATAACACAAATGCTCTTAATAAAATATCTCTCTCAGTCTTTTTTTTCTCTCACTGTGTGTTTTCTCTTTTTCTAAGCATGTATTTGTATTCTTTCCCTTCAAAAACCCTAAGTGAAAACCTAACTGACCCTTTTAATCTAAGGGCTGAGATCACTTTAATCCGAGGGTTGTTATTTAATGCATCCTTTTTAAATAGGATAAATAACTTAAGGAGACAAAAATACATTCACTTAAGTAACTTTATAAAAATGCTTTTATAAAAGTCACTTTCAAGTTATAACATGCTAGGAAAAAGACACTTTATGTTCCCCCATGACAAACACAAAACATGGGTGGAATACATTTCTCATTAAATTTTAACAAAAGAGTATAGAGGATGGGTCGAGTAGGAAAGAGGATAGGTCTTATCTGAGCATGTATTCTTTAAAGTCATTGGTTTTTAAGATTGTCTCTTTGGCTAAAATGTGCTTCCCCCTCTTTGTCTTTGTTTGTAATACCCTACTTTTGGACCTCTGATGTAATGATGTAAAGTTTGATGATGAAATGTCTGAAAGGATGAATAAATTACATGCATTTTGAAAAATTAATTTAAAAATACAACTGGCTATGGTTGAGGGGAACGCTGAAAGAAAAGGGGACTTATGAATTCACCATTGAGAAATAAAAGGGGTTGTAGGTGGCCTAGGGGGTTTAATAACATGACCCTGACCTAACTTGAACCCAAAAAAAGTGTCTTAACTATATTTTAATCCTTAAAACTTTTGATTAGTCTTAATCCTTGATCATGACTTAATTATGCTTAATGGCATGCTAAATGAAGGTTTAAGGACACATATGGGACGTGAGTCTTTTGGAAAGATCACATGGGCAACGCTTGCCATGCAACTAATGCATGCATTCAAAAAGTGTGGGATGCAGTTTCTCTCCTTATTTAAACTGATGCATACATGAATTGACTGGAACTTTCTGACAGGAACACCCTGAATACTCTAAACTCTCTGAGCACTTTGTGCACACAAAATCTCTATTCTCTTACGTTGGTATGGATAGAGGGAAAAGTTTTTTTTTTTGCTGATTTTTTTTTAGCGAATCATTCTGCCTACTGGGGTTGAAAATTCTGCATCAATCTCACAACCTTAATGGTTAGAGATGAATTTTGATAATTGTTGGGTGAGGATTGTCCTGCCAAATATGTAATCGAACTCCCAAAAACTTTACGAAATGCGTATGAATCTTTCTCAGAGGTAATCCTGGCCATAGTTTGACAATAATAGCCAAGTCGTTTTACTGTTTTGCTCCAGATAATTATGTGCATAATTTGACAGTAATAGCTAGACCGTTTTACAATTTTACTCCAAGTAATTCTAGGCATATTTTGACAGTAATAACTAGGCCATTTTTACTATTGTGCTCCACGTAATTATGGGCATAGTTTGACAGTAATAGCCATGAAATTTTACTTTTTTGTTCCAGATATTGAGGTCGAAACTACACTGTTTATTTTCAAACTGGATGAAAACAAGTTCTTGAAAATGGAAAGAGAAACCATGTTATTGGTGTGAGAATTGGGTGAGTGCCAAGCTATTATCCTAGTGGGGAATTACTCTATGCACATGTCCATCCTCTATTTACCAACCTTGAGATTTCTACTGGTGAATTCAAAATCCCAACTCGGGGGTGGTAGCTTGTTGAGAGAAATTGATGAACAAGGAATCCTACAGTTGGGTGGAGCATGCCTCACACGCAACCAATTGCTTAAGCTTCTAATTATTAAGATAAGTGTTCATGCTTTGTTTCAGACATTTTATTTACTATATATATGCTGTGTATAATGAATGAAATGATTCATGAAGGAATTGGAATTAATTGTTGCCTTGAAATTTATCTAGTTAATTGTAATCTTTGTTCTGAAATGGTTCTTGTATTATTAGGAAGTTCGGAATTGGTTCTCTGTTACAAATGAATGTTTTGTGAATATTATCTTTCGTTTTGAAAGAGATGGGTGAATACTATGCATATTTTTTTGACATTTAAAGTTTGTATATACTGTTGAAGCATAAAAATTAGTTATATTTTTTCCATCATTGGAATGCATCTTATGAGAGCCGGTAAAACTTTGTGTTTCCAATGCCATATTTAACTTGGAATGCACTGAAAGAGAAAGAATGCTCTGTGTGTGCTTGGAATTGTGTTGATAAGAATTTAAATAACATGTGAAATGTTTTGATAATGTCTTAAATAGTATTGGACTGTTCAACATTATGTTTTGAATATATATATATATATATATATATATATATATTTGTTTTCTAGAATATCCTTGAATTGCAGGAGTGGCCTTTGGTCTAAGAAACCATGACCCATGGGCATCTAAGCTGTCAAAATCACCCGGGGATCCCACCCGTCTCGAGCCACGCCAACCCTCAATTGTTTGGATTTTGGGTGTCTCCTCCCAACTAGATCACGCCTAAGGGGAATTGAACCTGGGTCACCCCACTGACGAGACCCACACCTTAACCGAATGATCTAGGTAGATTTGACACACACACACACACAGGTGTGTGTGTGTGTGTAGATATATCTATATGTATATGCATATGCATCTGCATATGTATATGTACACACACACACACACACATATTGCTTATTTTCTATTATGAAATGTATTTGGTGAAAATATGGAAATATTACGAGTTGAGTTTCCATTGTATATATAAATACAAATGTATAATGGTATGTATCATTGAGTGTTTCCAAGAGGGACAAATTTCGCCTCTCTAAGAACTGATGGATACATCTAGTTATCCAATAAATTATTAATGAGATAATGATAAATGGTTATTCCTCTTTCTTGGCGAAGAATGCTGAATGTTTTCTATGATCATAAGCCTTATCCAAGATGTATGTGGAAGCTAAACTAAGGTTTGTGAGCCTTTAGCTTTAGTTCTAAAACCAGAAGCCGAATGGTTGGTTGCTTAATGCCTTTATAAATGGGTTAAGTTAAAACTACCAACCTAAAGATAGGTGTCCGTATGCTTATTTATCTAGTTAATTCTTTATGCTTTATCCTGTCTTACTTTAATGAAATTGGCTAAATTCCAAATCAGAGCTGGAAAATACCTTCCATATTTATATTAAATTTTAGAGCACAAGTAAGTACTAATATCCACATGTGAAAATTATTGGGCATGTGTAAGTGTCGTAACGGGGTATGTTACAAAATGGTATAAGAGATGAGGCTACAAATCTTGAACCTCATAGGTTATAAAACAAATAAAACTATCAAATTGAGTCTAAATTAAATTTATTATACTAAAACCATTGAATGAAAACCCCAGAAAGGAAATGTACATGCATAATCTGGTTGAAAAATGTGTAATTGGTTGTTTTTATGTCTAAAATAATTATCAATTAATTTAGATTGCTAGATTAATAGAAAGTGGTGTAGTGAAAATGGAGGATGAACTAGGACTTCTCAATTTCATTGGGTAAGTGGGGATGAGCACCCAAAGAACAAAATCCAGTGACCTTAGGACAAAGGTGGGGGCAGAGAAAATGATCCAAACCTTGAATGATTTAAAGGGAAAAATACTACAAAATCTAGAGCAATAGAACCAGGTGAATCAAAAAATGTTGTAGAGATTGATGTAGATGCAAAATCCAGTGCAACATGTCTCTTCCATTATGAGAGGGGAAGAAGGATATTCCCTTAGCAGAGGATATGCTGACAAGCACCAACACTTAAGAAGTAGAGTTGTGAGCAAAATGGGGCAGCAATCCCTGGATGAATAAGTTAAAATACATCATAGAAGGTGGGCACTTGAAAATAGATCAGATTCAGTATCTAGAATATATCAAAAGAGGAAATATGATGAGGATCCACTACAAGGTGAACTCAAAAAATTAAAACCTCCTACTTTTAATGGAGATAAATCAAGGGAAAGTGCAGAAATGTGGTTTCTAGAAATAAAGAAATATTTGCAGCTGAATAATTACTCTAATAACCAGGAAGCCCAAATCTCTATATACAATCTTCAGGGAAACACTTACCAATGGTGAGATCAATTGAAGCAGTTGAAAAATATTGATGAAAGGAAGATTTTGTGGAATAAGTTTCATATGTATTTTAAGCATGAGTATCTATCCCAACAATATTATGACAAGAAAATGTGGAGTTTAAGGATGTTTTCAAGATGTACCAGGATTACCCCCTAATAGGGATATCAAATTCACAATCGAATTGGTACTGGGAACTGTTCCAATGTCCAAAGCTCCTTATAGAATGAGCACACTTCAATTGAAAGAATTGCATATGCAATTAGAAGAATTGTTGAAGAAGGGTTATATACACCTCAGTGTATCACCGTGGGGGGTGCCTACCCTCTTCGTGAGAAAGAAGGATGGTACCTTGAGATTATGTGTGGATTATTGTAATGTCCCCATTTTGACCCATTTTTCATTAAATCGTAAATGATGTAAATATTGTTATTTAATCATGGTGAGGAGCTCAAGGCCAAGGCCCCACCATTTATTTAGCATTTTATGTATCGACAAATTAAAAATAGATGCCTATGGTTCTTGTGCTAAATGGGCACAATGTAAATTAAGACATCATGTAAATACGAATTTTAATGAAAAACCCACAACTAGCTATGCAATGCAACAAAGAGATGGGGCATGATACTAAAAGGAATAGGGAGGGAAATTATTCAAACCCTTGAGCCAATGGTGTTAATCCATGTGTCAATGAGAAAACCCATAACCACCAACTACCCATTTTGGGTTATGCACCCAATCATTTAATTCTTCCAAGAATTGGTTGAGGCAGTTAATGCCTTGGGAATGAAGAGGAATGGCAGCCAATTTCGTGTATGGGCAAGCCATCAACCTGGGAAATTGTATTTTGTCTCCTTGGGCAAGAAAACACCCACGAAATGGTGCCCAAAGCCATTCTGAACATACAGTCTTTCCTCTCTCACGTAGTTTGAACTACTGGGTCTTTCCCCATCACGTTTTCACCATTTTTCCTGCATTTTCCATGCCTGGGAGCTCGTTTTTGCATTGGACAGCAGCTGGGAGAGAAGGGCCACGATTTGGGACTGTTATGGAGGCCGTTTTTGCCCCAGAATGTCCATGGACGTTTTTCTGAAAACAGATTTGGCTTCCCAGGGTTGTTCCCCATCTTCCAGTTTCGTTTTTGGGTTTCCCATGTTTTTCTGAAGCTAATGAAAACCCCATCTTTGGGCATCTCACTGTAAAAACATTTTATCATGCCCAATAAGTGTAGTTCTGCTGTTATGTGCATCCCGGTTTTGATTTGAACCTGTGAGCAAGAGATTGGAGTGGTAGTGGACAGAGTGGGCTTGATAAACCTAGTGAAGGGAGTAACCTCTCAAGAAGATCAAGAGGGATTTGGCTACTTTTCTATGCACACCCTGAGAGCACTAGAAAGGAAGGTATGGCTTGAGGGACTGTGTGGCAGTGAAGAGAATACTTCCTTGTGTTGGGTGTGTAGGCATTGTGAGTGCCAAGCTGAATAGATCTGGGAGGGGTATCCCTGGCTTTGTGCTTGAGCTCACTAGCTTAGCGACTCTTCCTTTTCATTTCCTAGCAAGCCTGATAAACCCAATTGTAGATTGGCTTGGCTCATCTTGGTGTATGCTTGGCTATGTGTGAGTCTGCAGTTCCCTGGTTCCTTGTAGTAATCATGCCCAGCTTAGGGGTGGCAGTTGTATCAAGAGGTTGATAAGCACAACTGGCCTATGGTTGGGTGGAACGTTGCAGATGCATAGCTGGTTGCTTGGGACTACTGTGTTAAAGATAAGTATTCTCTTTTATAAATTCTGAAATGTCTTATTTAATGGCTGTCACAAAAATGTTGAATGTATGTTAGATATTAAACATGATTTTTAATTCCGCTGTGTTTCTATAACATGCACATGTATATGTCTTTTATCAATGAGTTTTTACTTAATGGATATGGGGCCAGATGCCCGGATTTAGTGTCACGTCCTCTCTGTCATGCTGGTATGATAGGAGGGGACATTACAATTATAGACAACTAAATAAATCCACCATTAAAAACATGTATCCATTACTGAGTATTGATGATCTATTCGATCAGTTGCGAGGAGAAAGAGTCTTCTCCAAGATCGATTTGGGATTGGGTTACCATCAAATGCAAATTAAAGATGAAGATATTAGTAAAACCGCTTTCAGGACCAGGTATGGGCATTATGAATACACAATTTTTCCTTTTCGAATGACAAATTCACCAGCTACATTTATGTTCCTAATGAATGGTGTATTTAGAGAATTCATGGACAAGTTTATTATTGTATTCCTAAATGATATATTAATCTATTCCAAGACAAAGAAAGAACATGAAGAACATTCGAGGATAACTTTACAAATTATGAGAGAGAATCAATTGTATGCTAAGCTAAGTAAGTGTTCTTGATATAAGAAACAATTGTTATACCTGGGTCATATTATCTCAGAAGAAGGAGTGACCGTGGACCTTTCCAAGATAAAATCTATTCAAGAATGACCCACTCCTAGAAATGTATTTGAGGTAAGATATTTCATGGGATTGGATGGATATTACAAGAGATTTGTCGAATCTTTATCCATAATAGAAAATCCTATTACATATTTGCAGAAGAAGGGTGTAAAATTCGACTGGCCTCAGAAATGTGAAGGCATTTTCATACTTCTGAAAGAGTTACTCACTTGTGCACCAATTTTAAAGATTGCAGATCTGGATAAGGAGTACGTAGTATGCACAGATGCATATATGGAAGGAATTGATGGAGTTTTCATGCAAGAGGGTCATGTGGTTTTGTATGAATCATGGAAATTAAAGGAATATGAAAAGAGGTATGCAACACATGATATTGAGCTTGATTCCATAATACACACCTTGAAAATGTGGAGGCATTACCTTATGGGTATAAAATTCGAATTGAGGTTAGATCATCACAGTTTAAAATATTTGTTTCAACACCCAACTTGAATGCTCGTCAATCTAGATGGATGGAATTCATAAGAGAATTCAATTTTGAAATTAAGTAAAGAAAGGGAAAATAAAAATGAGTTGCAAATGCACTCAATAGAAGAAATCAACTGATGAAAACTACAATCATCAGTAGTTGGGAAATGGATTTGAAGAGAAGAATTTTGGAGGCATTGAATGCTGATAAGATTTATTTGCAAATTAAAACAGACTTAGAGGCAGATAATGTGCCATTAAAATATATACTGTATGAATTGTAGGAAGATGGAATTCTCCTGTTCAGACATAAAATTAATGTATCTGATAAAGATTATTTGAAGGAAATCATTATGCAAGAGATGCATAATGTCCCTTATGCAAGCCATCATGGCTATCAGAAAACTCTTACAGGTGTTAATAAGGAGTATTATTGGCCAGGCATGAAGGAAGAAATAACAAGGTTCATTATGAAGTTCCTTGAATGTCAAAGGGTGAAAGCAAAGCATATACATTGTGTTGCTCTACTTCACCCATTGTCAGTTCCAAAGTGGAAACAGTACATGGTAATCATAGAATTTATCACTAAATTACCAAGGACAACAAAGCAACATGACTCCATTATGGTGGTCACCGATAAATTGACAAACTATGCTCATTTTATACATATTAGCTAACATTTAAAGCATCAAAGATTGCAAAAAATCATATGAAGGGAGTTGTTGGGCTACATGGGATTCCTAAGGAAATTGTTTCATATCAAGATTCCAAGTTCACTTAAAACTTTTGGAAAGGTTTGCTTAAGGATTTTGGAACCAAACTCAATCTCAACATATCCTATCATCTGCAAATGGATGGCATAATGAGCGGGTAAGTCAAGTCATTGAAGATATGCTGAGAATGTATGTAATGGATAGGCCTACCAAGTAGGAGGAGTACTTATATTTGGTAAATTTTTCCTATAGAAACATATACTGATCATCATTAAAAAAGAGTCACTAGTACATGTGCACATTTTTCCCATGGAACATCATTTCTATTGCAACACTTATGCGTTTCTATAATGACGAACTTGACCCCCTATTTTCGTCGAAACCTTTTCGTCGCTGTAGCAACACTTAGAAAATTTCGTCGCTATGGCGACAAGAAAGTGATGAAACCTGACTTGAGTGGAATCTAATGAAAAATACAATTAACGTCGCTATAGCGACGAACGTCCGTCGTTATAGCAACAGTTAGTCGTCGATATACCGACCAGTCTCCGTCTCTATAGCAACGAAAAATACTTGTTATTTTATTTCTCGGGTAACAATAATCCTTGGTTGTAGCGACAATGTCTGAGTTGGGCTGTCTCTATACCGACAGGGAACCATCACTATAGCGACGGTCCATCAAGCACATAGCGGCGAATTTTCTATACAAGCAACATAATGTTCGTCGCTTGTATTGAAAATCCGTCGCTATGTGCTTGACGGGACGTCGCTATAGCGATGTCCTGTCAAGCACATAGAGACGGATTTTCTATACAAGCGACGAACCTTTCATCGCTTGTATAACAAATCCGTCAATATGTACTTGTCAGATCGTCGCTATAGAGATGGTTCCAAGGCTACAACGACAGAATGATGGTCGCTATAGCCACAGAATACCGTTACAAGGCAAAACACATACCACGTTTGTGCCGTCGATATAGTGACGATGTCTGAGTGTTTAAAAAAAAAACTCATGGTGACTAAGAGGAAGATTACACTCACTATAGAGGAAGATTACTCACTTAATTCCGTAACTAAGATGACTGGCATACTCATGGTGGCTTGTTGTTTACTAGTGACCTTCGTAATATTGATCTCCATTGGTTTGTTATAGCCTGTGTATCCACTCCTGTACCTTTGGAGAAAGGTATTGGACAATGTTGAAGTTAAACTATCATTCTTCCATTATCAACAATTGATATTTTTAGTATTTATCCAACTAGGAAAGGAGAAATATAATTGTTATTGCATCAACTTTTTGATTTAGAGGTTAATGGTCCTAGTTTAGTTTATTCTTCACCCAATTCTAGTGGTATATCATCTTGATATGTCAATAACGGTGTTGTTCTTCTTTATTTTCTTCCTCTTTCTTCTCTATTTATCTATCATCAGTCAGTTGGTTCACCCCACCAACAAGGTATTTCCTTGAATCTTGATAATCCCCTCCTATAGTCACTTATGGATTCTAAATAGGTATTTCATGTTGTGATTCTAGGTTTGTACTCAATTTATTAATAGTTGGATCTATCCTCTATTTTTGTTGTTGAGGTCATTCTCTCCCAGTTATATCCTACAGGTCCATTACAATTTCTATTCCAATTGGGGGTGATCTGGGTATTTCTTCATAGGTGAGGTCTACAACCTCTCCTTATGTTGGTACTTGATATGTAAAAGTTAGACACTTTAAGATATCACTGGAGCACTTAAAAATGGTGGTTGAGGGGTGGGCCTAAATTATGTTGAGGAATTTGTTGAGGTGGTCTAGGGGTGGACCTAAATTATGCTAAAAGGATGTCCAAACTGGATTATGTCTTCCTTTTATTTTTGAATATGAGACATGATATGATGCATACAAATATTTGAACAAGGAGTGCGTTCACTGGATTTATATTATCCCCCTTACTTCCCTGTATCTCATATTGGGTGTATAGTTCCTCTACTCCTGTTTTTTTCACCCACTTGTGTTGATGAAAGGTCTTGTTGACATCGAAGTCATCCATTGAAAGCCCGATGATATATTGGACTAGTTTTGGCGTGAATGAATAGGGGCGATTTAGCTAGAGTTTTACCTAATGTACTTTACTTGATAAGAACTTTATGCATTTTTTGATGGGAGCTGGGTTGCCAAAAATTAGGACCAACCACATATTTAGCAATGAGGACACCTACAAAGGTAGGACACCATCAATAACCTATTGTATTATCTCACCATTACTTGTGGTAACCTTTTTCTTATAGTAAGTGGTGTGCAAGTCTTAGAATTGTTTTGCATTGATAAAGTCATGCTCAACTATGGGCATATGTTCTAGTTTAGCCTTGAATTCTCCTTGTTGCGCCACTCAGTGTTCCATTGGTTCCTCAACGATGATTTATTTTCTTTCTAGTAATTGATAGATATTAAACTTACCCATGGTATTGTTTGTCAATATTCATTGGGTATACACAAGTGGTAGTCCTTGAGTAGTGCTTTTGAGTTTTACTAGGCTAGCTCAACTTTGGTACATATGTTTCTCTCAACTCTAATGTATTTATATTTATTCTCTTTGTAATTCTCTTATATACCTTCAAAATAAATTTGAAAACAAACATGTTCGGATGGTTTAAACACTAATCTAGGTGGACTACATTGATTTATACATTTGATTGGATCAACTCCTTAAGTGGGAAAAACAACTAAATCTTGTCAAATCCTGATAAAATTCTGAGGTTCATGTGGGAAATCGTGAGTACCTCTAGTTTCATTCACTTTTGGCATGTTGTTGTTGTTGTTGAGCTTTCTTGAGCCACTCACTCATAATGATGGATTGATGTGACCTATCCTACCTTTTAACTTGACCCCTAGTATTAATGTCTTAACCCCTACTTCCATTAATTTGACGATACTTTATCATATATGGGTAATAAATACAAGAATATTATTAATTAGCTAACAACTTATGATATGATCATTGTGGATCTTGACACAAATTTGTTATTTCAGCGACATGACGTGGTTATTGGCACAACTAACAGAACCTTAATGTTTTTAGACACTACTATTGGATTGATGTGACTTAAAACAATGATGCAACAAGGTCATTGATGCAACTTCTAAAACATGACACAACAAGGTCATTAACAAAACCTTACTAGGTTGAGACAACCAACTCTATACTTTAACTCACACCCCACGTCCCCCACCTCAGCCACAAAGATGGTAGTTGGGTTTTATTGAAAATGCACTTCAACAAATCCTAGAATTAGCGTCTGTTTTAGCTCCCTTTTTAGCGTCCACTATCACTTTTAGTGTATTTTTCATCATTTTTTGTACAAAGTGGACGCTTTTCCACGAGATGGCGCTTTTAATGGTGTTATTTGCATCCTTTTTTGAAAGGGGATGCTAATTGGGACACTAATTAGCAACCCAATTAACGTCCCAATTAGCGTCCCAATTAGCATCCCAATTAACGTCCCAATTAATGTCCCAATTAGCATCCCAATTAGTATCCCAATTAGCATCCCAATTAGCGTCCATAATAACATCCCATTTAACGACCATAATAGCCTCCAAAATAATGTCCAAAATAGCGCTAGGTATAGTGTAAGTGATTGCGCAGGAATTTTGAAAGAATTACGCCAGGAATTCTGAAAGGAATTACACCATGAATTGCACTTGGAAAAATGCCCGATATATCGCCAGGTATAGAGCCAAGCATATCGCCAGGCATAGTGCCTGGAATTGCTCAAGGAAGTTTGAAAGGAATTGCACTAGAAAAAAGTGCCAGGAAAACTCCAATGTTGCACCAGGGATAATGCTAGGCATGTTGACAGAAGTAACACCTAAATGGCCATTTTGGAAACTGAGAGGCCCTAATTAATCGTAAATAAACCTAAGAAATCCTATGGTCCATAACAACATTATAGTGTGCCTAACGACATGCTGATGCATATATCGACAATTATAAATATGGCAATGATGATTTATACAATATTTAATAGGATGTTGATGACGATCATGATGTCAATGTCAATAATGATGATGCCGGTTATTATAGCATTATTTGATATTGGTTGGTCCTAATGGAAACATAATTCACCGTAATGGCATCATAGTGACCATAATATCCCCTAGATTACCCTAATCACATCTGACTGTCCCTAACAACATTTGAGTGACCCTAATGAAACTTGACTCACCGTAAAAGCACGAGGATGATCATGTTGATGATGCATGATGGAAATGATGTTGATAGTGATGATTATTATGATAATAACGAGGTTGAGATGAATGACTATGATCATGAGGATATATGATCGGATGCCAATGATGATGATGATTATGATGTTTATGTACTCATGTATGGTGTTGATGATGATGGTTATGATGGCGGCGATATCAATGTCAATGATCATGATTCATGTGATAGTACTTATGGATCTTTATTTATCGTAGTGGCACCTAAATTACCATAATCATGGCACTTTTGGATCTCGATTGATCCTAATGTGGGGTAAATTACCTTAATGTCACCTAAATTGCTCTAATGGCATTTGATTTTCACCAACAACATTTGATAGACCCTAATGACATTTGATTGACCCTAACAACATGATGATGATGCATTATGATAATTATGATGGAGCTTATGGATATGATTTGATAATTATAAGACTATATCATCCATTCTTGCAAGGAAGTAAGGTTCCTTGCTCATTATTATCACAATTATATTGATGATGACAATGATGTACTTGATGACTATGACGATGATGATGATGGTGATGTCAACAGTGACTATGCATGTGGTAGCACTTCTCTTGATTGATCCTAATGGCACCTAAATGTCTGTAACAACATCTAAATGACCCTACTATCATCGAAATGACTGTAACGACATCTAAACGACCCTAACCATTACATGACATGAATCCTAATGGTGATGAGTGATTATGAACACTAATGCCATATGAGTTACCATAATGACAACGATGACGATGATTTTGTTGATGATGTACTTGATGGTGACGATGACGATGACAACGACAATGATGCTGAAGATGATGCTGATGTACCATATGACATTGATGATGATGACAAAAATGTTGATGTCCATGATGATGATGCATGTGATAATACTTCCAGACACTGATTGATGCTAATGACACCTAAATTTATGTAATCACATATGAGTGACATACTAATATCACCTAAATGACTCTAATGACATTCAATTGTTGTCGACGACATTTGAGTGACCTTAATGGCATTTGAGTGATTGTAACAACATGAAATAAATGCAAATGGTGATGAATGATAATGAACCATAGTGGCATATGTCTAATCCTATCAATGATGATGACAATGATGTACTCATGTCTAATCCCATCACTAGTCTAAAGGGATGAATGCTCATAGAACCCAATTTACTTTTGGTATCATTTGGACAAAACAGTAGCATCAAAATATCACATCATATTTTTTTATGTGCCTTTGCCATCCTATTCTTGCCACAATTTTTATCAACCATTATAGAAACATAAGCATGGAAATTGGATAAATATAGCACTTCCTACATCCAAATAGAAGAGCTATAGAAGAGTCAACAGCTCTCTCATAGATTAGTAAAAACTTCAAAATCAATTCCACTTAGGGATTTAGTTTAAAATCCATATAGGAATAAGAATGGCACCATTCTACAATAATAAAAGGTATAATTTTGAGGCCATGTAAAGAAAATGAAAATTTACATTGCATTTCAACATGTTCAAGACACAAAAAGAGGAGATATGCAATCATAATTTCAAATGGGTGAATTGGGAATCCAGTGACCCAAAATCTTACTCTAAGAAATTTCATCTACGAAATCCATTTAAGCCTATCAATGAACGAGTAAAAGAGTTAGTTAATGATGACCTTTCTCAAGGGGGGTCGATGCTTAATCCTACTACATGATAGAAATATTGAAGGTATAGCTGTTCAAAATTATTTGACAAGTATAATCCATTTGAATGATATTAGTGGCTAAACCCCATGCCAATAATCAATGTTGTTTAAAACAAATGTAAAGGATGGGCTAAGAAAACTACTTAGTTGTTTCAGCTCTAATGTGTGATGGGATTTTATTGAGGCCAAAAAAAAATGTTTTCTTAGTAAGTGCTTATGGGAAGACTTATAAACAATCATATATTGAAGTACCTTGGAGTCTCCCAACCCAAACTCTCTTTATTGCACAAATAGGTAGAACATTTGTTCATGTTTTGTCCCTATTCTAAATGAGTGTGGGAATGGTACTCAATCATGTGTTGTCCATTCCTCCATGTGCATAACATAGAAGGTAAATCTCCTTGATTGTAAGTTCCCATGGGTAGTGGAGTTGCATGCAACATGGTAGCTTGTTAGAATAGAGAATTTATTTATAATTTGAAAGAGATTAAATGAATGGTTTTTTACGAATGTTCATTTCAATAAGTTCACCAAGTATGAAGGATCTATGAGTTGTTCCAATATTAATTGTGAATCCAAGTGAAATATCAAAAGGAATCTCAAGCTACATCTTAGACATCTTCTTGAGTATTAGAGGGTAGATCCATGGACAATGAGTTGAGCTCCCACATATGTTCATCACCCCTAGCTCAAGACTCTCCCACATATATGGAAAATAACCATGCTATAGAGAAGGTAGTTGGGTCTTTTTTCTTGGGTGAGTCAAGGTTCCCAATTATCTCACATACATTTCTGCTTGAGCAATTTTAGCAACAAGTCGAATTAGAGTCTTTTTGCTTTACAAGTTTGTGAAATATACCAAGGGTGGATGCAAGGCAACCAGTGGAAATTATATTAACCATGAATAACATAATTGACACTGTGTGAAGTGTTCCAAACTGGACTTTGAGGTTGGAAACATTAGCAAGGATGGTATACTAATTAATATAAAGGTGAATTAGGGTAAAATAACAAATGCCAATTCCGGGAAGCCAATCTATCTAATGTATCTCAAGGAATCAAACACAACCAACATCAAACCCTATGGATGGATGTCACAATAGGTCACACTACTAAGGTAATTCACTTGCCCATAATTTTTCTTGACTCATCACTCTTCACCCACTGGACCTTGAACAACTCCACCATTGCATGCTTGGAACCATGATATCCAACATATACCTGTGATTACTAAAAATTTCATTGAAGTGATTAATTCCTTAAGCAAAAGTGAAACCTTTAGGAAACTAAGAGGGTTTCCAATAGAACCACACAAATCGTCTTTTCTCTTTTGTCAATGTTATGCCACATACTGTATTGGCATACTGTTACTTATTCTTGCTTCATTCCGTTGACATATTCCAAATTATTATGGTCTATCTTTTACTGTTGTTGGGACACTACTGGAATTTGCGTCCACCTGAGTTATTAGATTTGGATGATAAATTGCAGCCTTCAAATGGGAATCATGTCAAATTAAGAGTGCCTACAATGCTCTACAATTTTCCTCTTTACATGTATAATGTTATGCAAACTAAAATGTTGTAAATAGTGTTGAGGAGTACTTTTGGAGAATCAAGCACATATGTAGCGGGTGACCAATAGTTAAAGATATCCCACTCACATGTTAAATATTCCCAATGTCATACTTGTGTGGTGGTTTGGGGAACATATGAACCTAATTGACATTCACAAACACAAGTGACAATAAACTTGTAAACACAAGTGCATATACACCTATCCATGCATCTCATTGGAGAACATTCTCCTCTCAAGTAAAAGGTTAGCATTTGTTAATCAAATCGGTTAGGTTCTATGTGATTAATATTTAATGGGTTAGTGTTCCCCTAGCCATATAAGGCCATGAATCCACTAGTATCCTAAAACACTAACATACTAGCCCATAACTAACGATTAATGTCCCATTATAACAACTAACCCACTAACCCTAACTCTTTTAAAGCCTAACCTTATGCATGGATACAAATAATACATCTTCTCACCCATGTGACTCATATCGTAGGCATTCCTATCACATCACCCACTCCAAGAGGATTTTTTAATTAGAGAGATGACATAATGACAAAAAATATAAATACATAACTCACATAGTGAAGTTAAGTGATGCAACTAACCTATGCACCTTCTTGATGCAAATAAGTAATGTTCCTAACTAACACAAATCATGCATATAAGCAACGCAAATAAGAGACACACCTAGTCCACACATCTCATTGGTAACCATTATCCTTTTGAATAAAAGGTTAGTTCATGCATTAGTCAAATGGGAAAGTCATATTCGAAATCCATTGGTTCAATGCCAATCTAAGGAAAGTTCAAAATAACGGGGACAAAGAATGCCCTACAAACCCACCTAAGGCCTAGAAGACAAAAGGACATTTTTTATGGCATAATACTATGGGTTTTGCCCTCATATCATTCCCATATATTCAAGAAACATCATTAGTGTGTCGAACATTGAAATGACTAACATATTGAACCAACAACTCCAATATTCTCAATTCAAGGCATTTGTGATGGTTCAGCGGGCATATATGTCCCATGAGCCATAAATGTAAATTTTATGACTCGATATATTTGGTTTTGACCTGATAAATGATGATGATGATCATGAGGATTAATTTTTTTATTTTTTGTTATTAAATTTTTTATTTTTATTATTTATATAAATATATTTGATGTATATATTTTTATTCTGTGTATTACATATATATTTTTATTTTTTATTTGTTGCATTATAGTAGAAATAACACATATATATAAAATTAACAAAATACTTAAAATAAAAACATTACATAATATATCTAAAAAATACATAATATATAAAAAAAAAATCAAAATTTGAATATTTAGTTATCTCCCGCCCAAGCAAACCTCCCGCACCCATTAACCACCCTGCATACCCTCCACACATGTGGCCTTTGTGACCCACCTTCATTGCAAACTTGGAAAGGAATAAAAAAACACACCATCTATTTTGAGCAAGAGCACACAAACATCTCCAAAACGAGTTCATCTTCATTGGGAGAGATTTCAATAAGACTCGCAAGAAGGGCGCATTACTCCTTTGTTAGCATCCAATGTACAACTGTGAGGGTTCAATTAGATTTGTGGAGGAATAATCTTGCAGGCGCACCCTTGTACCTTAACTGTCAACATTTTGGAGGTTCGCACTTCTTCTTGGGATGCTATTTTTCTGAGAAGAGGGCACCATCAACATTTTAAAGAGGACAGAGTCCCTGTTGGGGAGTGAAAATTCCAAGCGGGGAAAAAATATTTGCAATACAAAAACCATTAGAAACTGAATGGAGTTTGTTTGTGACTGATGTGGGTGTTATCTTAGTGCTAAATCAGTTTCCAGTATTAATCTTGGTCAAATCGTGAGGTTTCAAGGTGCCCTTTCATGTCAAGGAATGGGCTATTAACATGTCAACTCCTACATCTGCACACATGACCTTCTTTTGAGTTGATACTCACAATCATCTCACCCATCTACAACCATTTAGGACGTGAGGAGGGCCCAATTTCAGTATTTAAAAGGGGAGACTGAATTAATCATCATTCCCAGGTCTGATATTTCATTGTAAGATGATTTATTAGATCTGATAATGCTGCTATTATATCTTATTGAAGTTGACAGTCAATCCATGGTTCATATGTGAATGGTTTTGTAATTTTGAAGGCCAACTAATATATTTTATGAGTGAACTTTATTACAAAATATAATGTTGTATGCGATTTGAAACAAATAATCAAGAAGTAGATAGAAGTGGAGAACATTATAGTGGAGGTTGAGAAGTATTGATCAAGTGTTTGAAGAAAGTCCTCCACCATACCACATGAACAACTGGCCAAAATCAGTCTCATACTAATTCTTTGACAAAACTCTTAAGCAAAAAGAAACTAACAGCCAACAAAAAAATTAGTCCTTACCCAGCTAGGGCCATTACATACTGAGATATGGTGGATTAACTGTTTAGACTCATCCCAAATAACCAGATCTAACCTAATAAAAATGCAAAGTATGGTCAGTCTTTATGTATTCTATTGCTGAATGGAAAATTCCATCAACTATAATGAGCTTCACACAGAGATTCAAATACATGAATTATTATTAGAAACAGATATACAATTTTAGTTTTAAAAATATAATTTAATGTATGAAATCTGTCACTTGTCATATTTAGAATTAACAATTTGATACTAATCCCGCGCCTTTAATTATTGAAATCCTACCTCAATATTTCAACCGTTTCAACATGAATTTGTTCTTATGTCATCAGAATGATAAACCCCCAATATGGAGCTAGTTTTCAAAATAAGCTTATGGAGAATGCTCTGCCACCTATCTATTGAATGCCTAAATACTACCTGAAGAAACTAATAAAATCACCATAATTAAATCATTCTAAGCATGAAATCTGAGATATTAAATCTGTGTATAGGAATTCATAAGGGAAACGTCGATATAAATGATTCTATAATACAGATCAATCTAAATAAGACTACACAATATTTAGATTAAAGGATAACTGAAATCTGGCTCAGAAGATGTATGACATCATATTCAGTCAAACAAGACTCCAAAAGAAATTATAGAGCATGTCTTAGCTCTTCTATATACAATCCTCGACCCTTTACAACTCTCAACCTCTCGGTTGGAACTCGCCTCTGGTCCCTTTTTGTCTTTTCAATGTATAGATATAATGCTATAAGCTTTAAATCTAAATCGAAATCTTCGACGGACCAAGTATAGAAATTGGTTACAAAAGTATAAGATCTGATAACAAAGATAAGATTTAAAATAAATGCTAGATCCTAATTTCTTGGTCTTTCCTTGACTGCTCTAGAACTAGGATCTTGATCATGACACTTGGGCTCAAAATGTGTCGATCAAGAAATCTCCCTCTAGCTGCGCTTAGTCTTCAAAACCTGCTAAATGATGAAATTACTAATTTCCTATACATTCAGTAGTGTATGCAAATTATCCCTAATTCAGTAAGAAGTACTTTGTTTTCTTAAATATATTCGTATCCACCATGACGAAAAATTCTTTCCTTCTCTAGTATAATGCCTACTATACTTACATCCTCTCTGCTCAAAATTGGTTCAACCAAATTAAGCATCAATTGAGTACTTTATATAAAATCTTAACAGATAGCAAGGTCTCTTTGACACCTGGACACTTGAAGGCTTGGAGGCTTGGATGCCTAGCACTCCTTATCAACACTTGATTGCAAATTTGAATTTTCTCATTGCTTGGCATCCTTGGATTTCTTATTTGACAATCAGTGGTCTTCATCAGAACATGAGAACAATACCCTGAATATCTTGAGCGCTCTTTCTTGGAAATCTCTTGCACACATCTCAACTGCATCAAAGAAATGACTGGAGGCAGTTTCATGTCTTCATCTTTCACTGAAGTTTAGTAGATTGAGCCAGAGTATTAGCTGTTAAAGATAAAGCATATAATAATTGTGCTACAAAATGGGATCTTATAAAATGACGTAAAACTCGAAACCCTCATTAATATTATCTTTCAGTTTCCGATATTTAGTAACTGCAACATTTCTCCGCTTATACACTAGCTTGAGCGCTTGTCTTCGACACTTGGGAGCTCGAACTTCATATTTTCAGCTTTTCTTTGGCATTCCATGCGTATACTAGTTCAAGCTTAGTTGACTTGTGGTGAATTCAGTGGCATTCAAAACTCTATTCAGCTTTCACAATGATGAGCATTTGGCATGATCTCTTGACAATCTAGGCAATGACTGTAATGAGTAGGATCTCATATTGAAAACTTTTGACCTGTATCTCACACAATATAAATTCTGTAATTGCATACATTATCCACGATTACATCCATTTTAAGAGATGTCATTACAAAATCACTTGCATATCAATGCCAGCGATGATGATAGAGATGTAGTGTCAGGATTATCTCACAGCAGTAACATAAAAGAGCCTTCCACTTGTTATAGATGCCAACAGTCACATTTACCATTGACACATAGTACATACTTTTGGTCTCTTGATCTTGTATGTGAACTTTTTCGCGACACTTGTATGCACATGAGACTTGAATCTTGGACTTAACAGTTGTTGGCACACTCCTTAATGAAGTAGGTGTTAACTTGGAGGCTGGGTAGGTTTGACTTTGAGATTGGGTGTGATGACAACCCAATATTTTTCCAAAACTAACAAAAACCAAACGTGCATATATAAAACCACTGTATAAGCTCGAGAGCAATAATACACTGGAACTCTGCTCATTCTGTGGTTCCCACTTTAGACAAACCAACAAATGTGCTGTATAAGCTTGAGAGAAATAATACACTGGAACTATGCACATACCAAGGTAATAGAATGTAAATTTATAAAAATTTCTGAATTAAATAGAAAGGCCTCTCCATCCATTCCTGATGAAGAAAATTCTCCTGCCTATCTTTTAATTTCCAAATGTTTAATTTGTTGCATTTTAGAGCTATTGTCTCTATGAGCTTTGTTGAGATATTGTAACTTCAAATAATATTATAATTATACTTTATTATTCCGGAGATGTTGCATTCCTCCGTAAAGATCTTATTGTATATCCGGAGATGTTTATTCCTCCGTCGGAATGTGGTAACTCGGGTTATTAGACTTCCCTAGTGGAGGTCGGCCCTGTATGTGTTATGTGGGTCAAAGGGTTATTAGACCACCCTAGAGGGGTCATCCCAGTCAGTTGTAGTGGGGTATTTAACCCATTGGTTAAATACGAGCCTACATGTACTTGTGTAAAAGATATGTCAGAGTAGTGTATAAATAGAGGAGGTGTATTCCTCATTTGATACTCTCACACACTTGAGAGAGGAGCACTTGTGGAGGAGAGGTATGCTATGGTGGAGGAGGAGATCATGTCTTTGGTTTGCATCTTTGTATATTGCTGGTCATCTATATTGAGGAAGCTTTACTGGGTTTTCTACCCCATGAGGGTTTCCCAGGATAAATCTGTGTCTCTTGTGTTTATGCTATGCTTGTTGTTTCTTCAGAGATCCTGTATGGAATGTAATGCTGCTATTTTTTGTCTTAGAATATTAAATTTTAACATGGTATCAGAGCTAAACTGAAGGAAGGCAAGGTATGGCACTTACGACACTTGCTTTACTTACGACAATTTGAAGGTTAGGGTTTTATATAGCAAAAACCAGTCATCGTGGAACTTTCGCTATAAATCCATTTTGGAAAAGGTTCAGGATTGGAAACCTTTACAGGTCGTAGAAAACATCTCCAGGTATCTTGTGTCCAAAGGGCACCCTCATATTCGTTGTACTTTGTAAGTTATGATTAGTACAAGTTAGGGTTTCTGCCTCTTCCAGATCTCAGTCAAAATCAGGTGACCTAGGAAAAAAGGTCACAACTTGGGCTAGGAAGCTCCAAATGAAATTTAGTAAAAGGTGATAGGTAGTACACAGATTGTACTATCTCAAAAAACTTTTTCAGAGGCCGAAGCTGAACCAGTGACACGTGGTACGCCGTACAAGTTCACTCTCCTGTTTTATCCCATAAACAGGTCACGTTACGACACTTGGCATAACTCTCTCTCAGAGAGTCCAATTGAGGTCAGACCGATCAGGATGGAAAGATAATAGAGCGAGATATCTCAGAAAAAGTTTTTAGAGGCTGAAGTTCAAACAGTGACACGTGGCATGCTGTACAAGTTCGCTCTCCTGTATTATCCCATAAACAGGTCACGTTGCGACACTTGGCATAACTCTCTCTCAGAAAATCCAATTGAGTTCAGACCTGTCAGGATGGAAAGATGACAGGTCAGGCTACTGCAACAAAAGTTTTCAGACCCTGTGGAGTGAAAATTTCAGAGTTATAGCAGAAACAATCAGGTACATATTTCTGTCAAAACAGAATTATTTTCGGAGCACCTTTATTCATGGCTTCCGGAATTTAGGGTTTCGGAGAAAGTTAGAATTTTTGGTATCGGAGTCCACGGCTGAATGCTACTCAGGAAAATCAAAATTTAGAGACCAAGATCAAACTTTTGGTTGGGTAGAAGACCGGGCTTGATCAAACCCTAGTTCGGGATTGTGATCAGAAAGATGGAAAATTAGGACTTCAGCAGAAGTTGGAATTTTTGAAGTCTGCAACCTCAGCTGGAAGCTCCTCAGAAAAATAAGAGTTTAGAGCCTTGGATCAAACCTTTTGATTGGACAGAAGGGTGGGCTTCATCAAACCCTAGTTCGGGTTCCTGTCCAGAAGATCCAGAAATTTCGAAGGCAATTTTGAGGGGTCAAATTTTGGAGATTTCAAAATTGAAGAATTATAGTTTGATCAGCTCAGCAAGACACATTCTTCCATCCATTTAGAAGTGTGAAAGTCAAAGATTGAATTTTTAGGGTTTCTCTAGCAAACCCTAATCAAGCTCCAGATCAAGTTTTAGGGGGAGTTGAGGCTAAGGCCTTACATAAGAAGAGTACAAAAAGTCTCGACAGGTATGACTTAAGGAGGTTCAGGTATGCCTTGAAATCTGATTCTTGATTAAGTTCATAATGTGTTTGTCTTCATGTTATTTATTAGTACAATCTTGATTAATGTTATTAATTGTCTTATCACCCTAGTAACAATATGAATGCATGTGAATGATCAAAGACATTCATTGATTAGGGCTATATGATTGTACTTATGCATTATGGTGTTGTGTGAGGTTGATGTTGTCTGCTAACAAGAGACAGGTACATCACAAAAGACAAATCAAGTTCCATGACCATGACAACATGAAGACAAAGACTCACGAGGTATGTATGACTTTGTTATATTATGTTTAACCTATGAGACATGCAGGTTCTAGCTCAGGATCTCTAAATCATTGAAGAGATTGTTTAGGTATGTTGTACATAACTAAGCAGGTATACTAATCTAGGTATGTTTTCCTATGTCATGTTAGAATCTTACCTTGTGTTACGATCCCTTATGTAAGTATACTTGGTATGATTGGTTAGTAATCAAGGGTTTATGCATATTATGTCTCTTATCTTGGTTGATGATTTAACTAACTAGATCAAACAAGAATATGCATGAGTAAAAGAAGACTTCCTTGAAACCCTGAATACTAATGATCATGACTATACATATTCAAGATTATTTAGAATTAGAATGTTTTGATAATATTATGTATGTTTGTGTATGAGATCATGAGGATGACACTAGTGTACACTTGATCATGCATAGTGGTACAGAATGAATAGAAGTTCAAAAGACATACAGAAGATCAAGCGGGAGGCAACCACACAAACATAAAAGATAAGTATTTGAGTTGTTATTAGAAAGAGTAAATGATATTACTTGTATGCATATTTGTATTCCTAGTGTAAACATTCATAAAGCATTGAACAGTATACTACTAATATGCATATGATTGGTAAGTTGGACAAACATTCCATTGTTGCTTGTCTAGAATGAAACCTCTTTGCTGACAAGCTGAGAGCTGTGCACACTCTGGATAGTATGTTCTGGTAGAGATGGAAGGCATCTAGATAGCCACTGTATGCATACAGGATATGGGAAAGTGTTGTGCCAAAGTATTGGTCAAAATAGTTGCATAACTATGTAAATGATATCTGTATGCATAATAGGTTATCATGTCAATATGATTTGATGATTATGAAGTATTACTAATCATGTGCTTAATTTTGATTTGTAGGAAATATCATGATGAATGATGAACTCTGAACAAGCGATGGATGTTCAACAAAAGATTTACAAATCAAACACACTATAGAAAGCTTGTGGTTAAGAGATTCTCTTAGAAAGAGGAAGAGAATCATGATGAGATGTTTTGCTCCAAGGGACTAGATAAGACCAATCTCTTAATGATGTAATTAAAGAAGAAGTATGAATCAGGTTCTGTATGGGTACCCAGGATCGGTAGTCAATTGATGAGCTTAATGATCATCATGGGTGATGTGGATCTCAACCTTTGCTACAAGGTTGAATATGGCTTCTATACACATATGACATGGATGCAAGAAAGAACTGACCATAGAGTTCGAATGATTTTGAGGCTCATATTAGTAGACCCATCTGACGAGAGATGGCACAGATAGATATGCAGAATATCACTCAATGCAGAGTGTGAATAATGGACAATTGACAACTTCATAACAAAGCTTGGGCTTTACCAGAAGTAAAGCTGTTCCTAACCTTTACCTTAAGGTTGTGGATGATGAACCCATCATACCATTATTGTATGACGATGATCTCTTTCTGACAAGGAATGAGAAACAGGTCATGAAAATGGCTGCAGAAATGAAAATGAAAGATGTCGGATTAATGCACTACTTCTTAGGTCTAGAAGTATGGCAAGATCCAAAAGGAATCTTTTAAATCAAGGTAAGTATGCTGTAAAGTTTCTAAAAAGATTTGATATGTAGGAGTATAAAGCCATGGCCACTCCCATGGACTCCAACTTGAAGTTATTAGTTAATGACTCATCGTATTTAGTGGACCTAACCCTATATAGACAAATCATTAGGTCATACTAGGCCAGATATATGCTTTGCTGCAAATACCCTAAGTCAGTATCTAGTAGAACCTAGAAAGGTTCACTTAATAGCTACAAAGCATGTAGTGAGGTACCTAAAAGGTACATTAGATTTTTTTCTCTATATTATCTTGGAAGTCATGATCTCCATTTACATGGTTACTCAGATTTTGATTGGGCAGGAAGTGTCTCAGACAGAAAGAGTACATCAGGTGGATGTTATAGTCTTGAATCTGCCATGATCTCATGGTTCAGCAAGAAACAATCTAGTGTGGCTCTCAGTACTGCTGAAGCAGAATATATGGCTGTCTGCTCTGTCAGCTGTGAAGCAGTGTGACTTTAGAAGCTATTATATGGAGTGTTTGACTTAGAAATGGATCCCACTGTGATTATGTGTGACAATCAAAGCTGCATTAAGATGACTGAAAATCCTGTGTTCCACGATAAGTCAAAACACATATAGATCCAATACTTCTATATACGAGATATGGTGCAAAGAGGAGCTATCAAGCTCGTATATATAAGCACTAAGGATCAGATTGCTGATATCTCGACTAAATCTCTGTCTCGAGTGAAGTTTGAATACTTTCGAGACAAGCTTGGTATAGTTCAAAAGAACTCTCCTCGAAAGGGGGAGTATCATAGTATCTGATAACAAGCCTGTCTCATCAATGATGAGGTTACCTATTTACTGCACTTAGTTACTTAGAATTATTTAGATTTAGGAATCTTATATTTTTTTCTTTTGATGATAGATGTATACATACTTTTGATGATAGATGCATACATGCTTTTGATGTTAGATATACATGCTTTTGATGATAGATGTATACATGCTTTTGATGATAGATGTATACATGCTTTTGATGATAGATGTGATGATGAGGATACATGTTTTGCTATACATGTTTTGATGATGAGGATACATGTTTTGCTATACATGTTTTGATGATGGGGATACATGTTTTGATGATGAGGATACATGTTTTGCTATACATGTTTTGATGATGAGGATACATGTTTTGTTATACATGTTTTGATGATGAGGATACATGATTGACACATGTCTTGATGAAGTTCTTGGTAAACATGTGAGGGGATTGGATCATCCCTGGACTTCAGTCCGAAAGAAGAGCCGTAGACGTATCTCTTCAAGAATGAAGTTCTTGGTGAACATGTGAGGGGATTGGATCATCCCTGGACTTCAGTCCGACAGAAGAGCCGTAGACGTATGTCTTCGAGAATGAAGTTCTTGGTGAACATGTGAGGGGATTGGATCATCCCTGGACTTCAGTCCGAAAGAAGAGCCGTAGACGTATGTCTTCGAGAATGAAGTTCTTGGTGAACATGTGAGGGGATTGGATCATCCCTGGACTTCAGTCCAAAAGAAGAGCCGTAGATGTATGTCTTCGAGAATGAAGTTCTTGGTGAACATGTGAGGGGATTGGATCATCCCTGGACTTCAGTCCGAAAGAAGAGCCGTAGACGTATGTATTCAAGAATGAAGTCCTTGGTGGACGGTTGAGGATTAAGTCATCCTTGGACATAGTCCTAAATGTACGGTGGAGGATTAAGTCATCCTTGGACGTGGTCCTAAATGTACGGTGGAGGATTAAGTCATCCCTGGATGTGGTCCTAAATGTACGGTGGAGGATTAAGTCATCCCTGGACGTGGTCCTAAATGTATGGTGGAGGATTAAGTCATCCTTGGACGTAGTCCTAAATGTACGGTGGAGGATTAAGTCATCCTTGGACGTGGTCCTAAATGTACGGT
The DNA here is from genome assembly GCA_027924585.1 of Larix kaempferi. NCBI lineage: Eukaryota > Viridiplantae > Streptophyta > Pinopsida > Pinales > Pinaceae > Larix > Larix kaempferi. Next base: position 8,004,169 of record BSBM01000361.1, on the reverse strand, counting down.
GGAGGATTAAGTCATCCTTGGACGTGGTCCTAAATGTACGGTGGAGGATTAAGTCATCCTTGGACGTGGTCCTAAATGTACGGTGGAGGATTAAGTCATCCTTGGACATGGTCCTAAATGTACGGTGGAGGATTAAGTCATCCTTGGACGTGGTCCTAAATGTACGGTGGAGGATTAAGTCATCCTTGGACGTACTCCTAAATGTACGGTTGAGGATTAAGTCATCCTTGGACGTGGTCCTAAATGTACAGTAAGGATTTGATCATCCTTGGACTTTGGTCCTGTGAACTGAGCCGTAGACATGAGGTCTCTGAGAATTGATAGGACTGGATCATCCCTGGAATTCGGTTCAAAAGGTACATGATAGGACAGGATCGTCCCTGAACTTCGGTTCAAAAGGTACATGACAGGACTGGATCATCCCTGGACTTCGGTTCAAAAGGTACATGACAGGACTGGATCATCCTTGGACTTCGGTTCAAAAGGTACATGACAGGACTGGATCGTCCCTGGACTTCCGTTCAAAAGGTACATGACAGGACTGGATCGTCCCTGGACTTCGGTTCAAAAGGTACATGACTGGATTGCATCATCCATGGACGTATGTCCTAAAGAGAGCAAGATTGATCACCCTGGAAAATGTTGATCGTATGATGATGATGCTGTTGATCGTATGATGACGATGTTGATTGATCGTATGATGACGATGCTGATTGATCGTATGATGACGATACTGTTGATCGTATGATGATGATGCTGATGTTCGTATGATGACGATGCTGATGATCGTATGATGACGATGCTGATGATCGTATGATGACGATGCTGTAGATCGTGATGAACCAGCTGTTGTAGATCAATATGATGTGACGACGCTGATGATCGTGTGATGACGATGCCGATGATCATGTGATGACGATGCTGACGATCGTGAGGATTCAGATATTGATGTTACTATAGCTGTTTGAGTACTGCAGAAGATAAAGACTCAGTACTGAAGATGTTGATGTTCCAATATTGAAGATGTTCCAGTAACTGGTTGAGTTACTGATGATGTTGAGAAAGCTTCCAATGATTTATAGATGTATCATGTATGATGTTGATGACTCCTTGCTCGTGCAGATGCTGTTATAATATCCTTCTCGTTAAGGGGGAGTGTTGAGATATTGTAACTTCAAAAAATATTATAATTGTACTTTCTTATTCCGGAGATGTTGCATTCCTCCGTAAAGATCTTATTGTATATCCGGAGATGTTTATTCCTCCGTCGAAATGTGGTAACTCGGGTTATTAGACTTCCCTAGTGGAGGTCGGCCCTGTATGAGTTATGTGGGTCAAAGGGTTATTAGACCACCCTAGAGGGGTCGGCCCAGTCAGTTGTAGTGGGGTATTTAACCCATTGGTTAAATACGAGCCTACATGTACTTGTGTAAAAGATATGTCAGAGTAGTGTATAAATAGAGGAGGTGTATTCCTCATTTGATACTCTCACACACTTGAGAGAGGCGCACTTGTGGAGGAGAGGTCTGCTATGGTGGAGGAGGAGATCATGTCTTTGGTTTGCATCTTTGTATATTGCTGGTCATCTATATTGAGGAAGCTTTACTGGGTTTTCTACCCCATGAGGGTTTCCCAGGATAAATCTGTGTCTCTTGTGTTTATGCTATGCTTGTTGTTTCTTCAGTGATCCTGTATGGAATGTAATGCTACTATTTTCTGTCTTAGCATATTAAATTTTAACAAGCTTTAGATACTGGAGTGCTCTTGTTTGTTTGTGTTGATGGAATTTAATTTTGCAGGGGAATTGTACCTTTGTGTTGGTAGACTTTAACTTTGCAGGGGACTGAGGTCCCCTTTACACCACAATCATTATACTTGTGTCTTTCAACCATGCACATAACAACACACTACATATATAACCCAACTGAAGGTTCAGTAGTCCACCATACATCCAACTACCAAGACCAAAACAGGCTAAATAAATTGATACATCATCAGGCTCATCCTCCTGATTAGATACAGAACATAATCAAACAATAACAGGGCACTAGAAATAAACAATTTCACCTCATCGATTCCTTAGAGGTTTTTCATATTGCCTGCTAAAAGTACTAGCCTGTATAGTTTTTTTTTTTAAATTTTAAGGACTGCCATACATTCAAATTCAGAACAACTTGCTCTAGTTTAGAGGTCATATGTATTGAAACATTTTTACCTCATTTTAAGTTGCTACTATGGCTTTTACGGTGAAATCCAAACTCTAAAAGAACACTAATCATGGGCAGGGAACTCACATACATTGATAGAATTATGATAGTAAAGGAATGAACCATATTCATAGTCTTCATAGTCACAAACCTTTGAATATTCATACCCTTGAGTTAGAGCCTATTGGAAAATTTGATAATTTGCATGCCCTTGATTTATTGGGGGTTACAATAAAAAAACCCCTATATTATTATTATCATATTTCTCCTCATATAAAATCTAATATTCTTGTTGAATTATGTGTAAATCCTATATTTATCTTGACTTTCTGATGATTAAGAAACATGCCTGAGCTGCTGCAACCCAAGGGCAGACTTCATTTGGCTTAGGTTCCTGGTCTGAAGGGTATTCCACCCAGAGTTGTACATAACTTCGTTCCTTTGAAATTCATGCGATGTAGGTGGGGTAGACCACAAAAAGACAAGAATGGAACCCTGGTGGAGATATTAACACTTCGTTGATTGTATATGTGAATCCATTCCCGCGGGAAACAACACATAAGATAAGATAGATAATTTTATTAATTTCCAACAAATGACCACAAAAGTAGGTGAATGGGACTATGTGTGGTACCATGATAACTATACAAAATGGGATCCCAAAAGTATTTCCAGTCCCTTATCCAAATTGCATCGAAGTATCCAAAAGATAAATTTAAATCACGTTCTTTAATGGCTTTATGCAGTGATATGCAATTCCTTTTCTTCAAAATGCATTTAATCTATTGCAGATGTAGGTTTTTTCAATTTATTTTTTGAAATGGGTTCATGCAAAATTTTTGGTTATGATCCATGATATGTTTTTTCAGAATTAGTTGTAGAACCCTTTGGTCATGGGTTTGAATCCCTTGGAACTCCATTGATCTTATCTGCAAATTTATTTTCTATAGGAAACAACAGACAGAGATGCAATTCCAAGATGCCACAAGATAGGTGTATCTCATTGTTGTCGAAACAATTCCCAGATTCCAAAGGCTAGGCGTATTTTGCTGGTTGCTTCATAGACACTCGGACAACACCTCCCACCAAGGAGGGGAAGGCCAATAAATCAAGCATAATCAAATTGCAACCAATCAACCGTTATGGGGGCACAACAATCATGGTATATTGAGAGTTATATACTGTCGCGGAACAATGATGAACAAATAATGTCTATCCACCCCATCCCTCACGCAGAATATGCAGAATTTCACCCCAAACACCTCATATGTACACACATGAAACAAAAAAATAATTGTATCTTTTGGAATTTGCATCTCACGAGAGAGAAAATGAAGAGGATTTTACATTCCATCTTGTTGGATATTTAATCTAACATAATATAATATCCACAAACCCTCTCCTAAATAGGAGGTGCATACATGCCTTGGGAACATGGCTACTTGATGGTTATAGAGGGAGAAACAAAAAAATAGTCACATTCTAGGAAGCCTGTGGCATGATTAACAGACAGTGTGCAATTAGTTGTAAGCTCAGAGAGTGATATATTAACCTAAGGTGCCAAGTTATAAACTTGAATGGATTTGGAAACATCCTGGGTAACTTAATTTATGAAATCTCCATAAATATATCAAGGGATACACTTGTCAGGAGTTTTGTGTATAAAATTTATGAATGATAGTATAAATTTTTTAATTGTTTTCCTATATGCAGTAGAACTAGAATAAACATCTTTAATGATGGGTGCTATAGGCACAATTAGCACCATCCAATACATTGCTTGCATACTATCATCCATGAAAGTTACCCGTAGGAATTGATATATGACCTTCTTGAAGTGCCTTAAGACTATGTTTGACAACTCCACTTATAGAGGAAGATAGTAGGATTTTGTAGGAGTGATGACCAATCTCCTCACCTCAATTGTTTCCTCAGTCGATATATTTGGGCTCTTCATAATCTGCTGGTTCATTAAAATCCATTCAAGAAAAATTTTAAATATTCTAAGTGCATCAAAAATTGGGTTGGTGTAGGAAAGCATATTCCTAAGTGCCGGGGTTCTCAACTTGGTTGGTCTCAGGTAGGGATTTAACAAATTATATAACTTAGGATTTAACAATTCCCTTGTGAACAAGATCAGTTAGAAGGAATGTGGTCTCCAAATGACCTTTTGGGTGGTATGGCAAGATGTAAAAAAAAACTTATGTAAAACAACCACTTTGCTAGTGCTGTCAACGGTGACCCCATCTCCATCAATACCACCTTGCATACAAGAGGGAAGTGAGCAGTTCAAAGGTAGAGACATGATCACCACAATGATGCTAGGTCTCCTAATTGAATCCACATAAATATATGTAGAGGAGTTACTGTAACATCCTCCAGTCAATGATGAAAGCATCTTTAAGCGAAAGCACCTCCTCAACAACTTTTGGGGTGTCAAGGAATCTTATGGAAATCTTGGCCCACTCAACATTAGTTATAAGAGTCTTTGTAGGAACTCAATCTGCTTAAGATATGACAACATATCCCCCATACTTGGTTGTAAGCATCTTGCTATTCTCTGTGCAATTAAGAGATGGCAATAGTCACCAACATTACATAGGGGTGAAGTAAGATACAATTCATCACTTAAAACTTGATTGTTTAGGACCACATAAGCATGTCAAAATACCGCAAAGGCCAACCATCTCAATTACCCTACAATCAAAGGCTGTCTTCCAGGATTTACTCCTAAAATGTAAATTAGATGGTTTAATCAACATCTGCTTGAACACTGAAACAAATCTACTATTTACCTACCTAGATGTCTATAAATAACTATCCAAAAATACTTATTTGATCACTTGAGCAAAAGCATCTACCTTCTTGAGACACTATATCAATACTAAATTGATCATTTTAAAACCAGAGCATTTACCTTCCTTGAGATACTGCAAGTCAATCATGTTCAGTTCTTTTATTTTGACGATCTTTTCAAATATAACATGATGCTAACACCTGCCAATAAAGCCACTCCTGCAGCAACTGTACTGTATGATGAAGACCAGTAATTCCTTTGTGCAAGATCCAACTTGACAGAGTTTGAAGAAAAGTGGAAGGCCATGCATCAGTAACCTGGCATTTACATAATATTGTATCTGTAAGGAAGATTTTTCATTGCTCATCTAGGAACAACTTGTTTGAACACATCTCTGCACCTATGTATGTTTGATCTTTCTCTTGTTGTGATGTTGCTATGCACTCTAATTTTCATAGTATGAGAGTAGGTTGTTGTGATGGCATGACACGTGGAATATTCCAAGTGAGAAATTAATTGGTAGACAACTCTTAAGCTCTCTAAGTGTACGGAATTTGTTATGCCCTTCTTCAGAATTTTAAATTTTGGTTGAGAAAAGTTTAATGGAATCTATTGTGTAAGTCTTGGTTGAGAAAAGTTTAGTGGAATCTACTATGTAAGTCTTAGTGGAATCCTTCCTCTGGTCCAAACATTGCAAATGGTATTGGTGTCCTGCATTGTGGGCGATTTCTAACTTGTCGTTATCTATGTGATGTCTGTAATTCGAGCTATCTTACTATATCGACAAATTCCTTTGACAAGCCACCCAGATAATCGGCTCGTTGACTTGTTTAGGATTCACCCCTAGTGGCAACCTCACTCTCCTGCTTTAGCAAACTTTTTGTCATCTAATATATTGTTTTGGTTTTCTGCAAAGGAACAACCTCTTGTTGATGTAACCACTCCATCCCATGCATAGATCCTTTGGCCTTGTGGACATTTAACAAAATCTGCTCTATTCCATTCCACCATGACGAAAAATTCTTTCCTTCTCTAGTATAATGCCTACTATACTTACATCCTCTCTGCTCAAAATTGGTTCAACCAAATTAAGCATCAATTGAGTACTTTATATAAAATCTTCACAGACAGCAAGGTCTCTGTGACACCTGGACACTTGAAGGCTTGGATGCCTAGCACTCCTTATCAACACTTGATTGCAAATTTGAATGTGCTCATTGCTTGGCATCCTTGGATTTATTATTTGAAAATCAGTGGTCTTCATCAGAACATGAGAACAATAACCTGAATATCTTGAGCGCTCTTTCTTGGAAATCTCTTGCACGCATCTCAACTGCATCAAATAAATGACTGGAGGCAGTTTCATGTCTTCATCTTTCACTAAAGTTTAGTAGATTGAGCCAGAGTATTAGCTGTTAAAGATAAAGCATATAATAATTGTGCTACAAAATGGGATCTCATAAAATGACATAAAACTCGAAACCCTCATTAATATTCTCTTTCAGTTTCCGATATTTAGTAACTGCAACATTTCTCCGCTTATACACTAGCTTGAGCGCTTGTCTTCGACACTTGGGAGCTCGAACTTCATATTTTCAGCTTTTCTTTGGCATTCCATGCGTATACTAGTTCAAGCCTAGTTGACTTGTGGTGAATTCAGTGGCATTCAAAACTCTATTCAGCTTTCACAATGATGAGCATTTGGCATGATCTCTTGACAATCTGGGCAATGACTGTAATGAGTAGGATCTCATATTGAAAACCTTTGACCTGTATCTCACACAATATAAATTCTGTATTTGCATACATTATCCACGATTACATCCATTTTAAGAGACGTCATTACAAAATCACTTGCATATCAATGCCAACGATGATGATAGAGATGTAGTGTCGGGATTATCTCACAGCTGTAAGATAAAAGAGCCTTCCACTTGTTATAGATGCCACCAGTCACATTTACCATTGACACATAGTACATACTTTTGGTCTCTTGATCTCGTATGTGAACTTTTTCGCGACACTTGTATGCACATGAGACTTGAATCTTGGACTTAACAGTTGTTGGTGCACTCCTTAATGAAGTAGGTGTTAACTTGGAGGCTGGGCTGGTTTGACTTTGAGATTGGGTGTGATGACAACCCAATATTTTTCCAAAACTAACAAAAACCAAACGTGCATATATAAAACCACTGTATAAGCTCGAGAGCAATAATACACTGGAACTATGCTCATTCTGCGGTGCCCACTTTAGACAAACCAACAAATGTGCTGTATAAGCTTGAGAGAAATAATACACTAGAACTATGCACATACCAAGGTATTAGAATGTAAATTTATAAAAATTTCTGAATTAAATAGAAAGGCCTCTCCATCCATTCCTAATGAAGAAAATTCTCCTGCCTATCTTTTAATTTCCAAATGTTTAATTTGTTGCATTTTAGAGCTATTGTCTCTATGAGCTTTAGATCCTGGAGTGCTCTTGTTTGTTTGTGTTGATGGAATTTAATTTTGCAGGGGAATTGTACCTTTGTGTTGGTAGACTTTAACTTTGCAGGGGACTGAGGTCCCCTTTGCATCACAATCATTATACTTGTGTCTTTCAACCATGCACATAACAACACACTACATATATAACCCAACTGAACGTTCAGTAGTCCACCATACATCCAACTACCAAGACCAAAACAGGCTAAATAAATTGATACATCATCAGGCTCATCCTCCTGATTAGATACAGAACATAATCAAACAATAACAGGGCACTAGAAATAAACAATTTCACCTCATCTATTCCTTAGAGTTTTTTCATATTGCCTGCTAAAAGTACTAGCCTGTATAGTTTTTTTTTTTAAATTTTAAGGACTGCCATACATTCAAATTCAGAACAACTTGCTCCAGTTTAGAGGTCATATGTATTGAAACATTTTTACCTCATTTTAAGTTGCTACTATGGCTTTTACGGTGAAATCCAAACTCTAAAAGAACACTAATCATGGGCAGGGAACTCACATACATTGATAGAATTATGATAGTAAAGGAATGAACCATATTCATAGTCTTCATAGTCACAAACCTTTGAATATTCATACCCTTGAGTTAGAGCCTATTGGAAAATTTGATAATTTGCATGCCCTTGATTTATTGGGGGTTACAATAAAAAAACCCCTATATTATTATTATCATATTTCTCCTCATATAAAATCTAATATTCTTGTTGAATTATGTGTAAATCCTATATTTATCTTGACTTTCTGATGATTAAGAAACATGCCTGAGCTGCTGCAACCCAAGGGCAGACTTCACTTGGCTTAGGTTCCTGGTCTGAAGGGTATTCCACCCAGAGTTGTACATAACTTCATTCCTTTGAAATTCATGCAATGTACTTGAGGTAGACCACAACAAGACAAGAATGGAACCTTGGTGGAGATATTAACACTTCGTTGATCGTATATGTGAATCCATTCCCGCGGGAAACAACACATAAGATAAGATAGATAATTTTATTAATTTCCAACAAATGACCACAAAAGTAGGTGAATGGGACTATGTGTGGTACCATGATAACTATACAAAATGGGATCCCAAAAGTATTTCCAGTCCCCTATCCAAATTGCATCGAAGTATCCAAAAGATAAATTTAAATCACGTTCTTTAATGGCTTTATGCAGTGATATGCAATTCCTTTTCTTCAAAATGCATTTAATCTATTGCAGATGCAGGTTTTTTCAATTTATTTTTTGAAATGGGTTCATGCAAAATTTTTGGTCATGATCCATGATATGTTTTTTCAGAATTAGTTGTAGAACCCTTTGGTCACGGGTTTGAATCCCTTGGAACTCCATTGATCTTATCTGCAAATTTATTTTCTATAGGAAACAACAGACAGAGATGCAATTCCAAGATGCCACAAGATAGGTGTATCTCATTGTTGTGGGATCAATTCCTAGATTCCACAAGCTAGGCGTATTTTGCTGGTTGCTTCATAGACACTCGGACAACACCTCCCACCAAGGAGGGGAAGGCCAATAAATCAAGCATAATCAAATTGCAACCAATCAACCGTTATGGGGGCACAACAGTCATGGTATATTGAGAGTTATATACTGTCGCGGAACAATGATGAACAAATAATGTCGATCCACCCCATCCCTCACGCAGAATATGCAGAATTTCACCCCAAACACCTCATATGTACACACATGAAACAAAAAAAATAATTGTATCTTTTGGAATTTGCATCTCACAATAGAGAAAATGAAGAGGATTTTACATTCCATCTTGTTGGATATTTAATCTAACATGATATAATATGCACAAACCCTCTCCTAAATAGGAGGTGCATACATGCCTTGGGAACATGGCTACTTGATGGTTATAGAGGGAGAAACAAAAAAATAGTCACACTCTAGGAAGCCTGTGGCATGATTAACAGACAGTGTGCAATTAGTTGTAAGCTCAGAGAGTGATATATTAACCTAAGGTGCCAAGTTATAAACTTGAATGGATTTGGAAACATCCTGGGTAACTTAATTTATGAAATCTCCATAAATATATCAAGGGATACACTTGTCAGGAGTTTTGTGTATAAAATTTATGAATGATAGTATAAATTTTTTAATTGTTTTCCTATATGCAGTAGAACTAGAATAAACATCTTTAATGATGGGTGCTATAGGCACAATTAGCACCATCCAATACATTGCTTGCATACTATCATCCATGAAAGTTACTCGTAGGAATTGATATATGACCTTCTTGAAGTGCCTTAAGACTATGTTTGACAATTCCACTTATAGAGGAAGATAGTAGGATTTTGTAGGAGTGATGACCAATCTCGTCACCTCAATTGTTTCCTCAGTCGATATATTTGGGCTCTTCATAATCTGCTGGTTCATTAAAATCCATTCAAGAAAAAATTTAAATATTCTAAGTGCGTCAAAAATTGGGTTGGTGTAGGAAAGCATATTCCTAAGTGATGGGGTTCTCAATTTGGTTGGTCTCATGTAGGGATTTAACAAATTATATAACTTAGGATTTAACAATTCCCTTGTGAACAAGATCAGTTAGAAGGAATGTGGACTCCAAATGACTTTTTGGGTGGTATGGCAAGATGTAAAAAAAAACTTATGTAAAACAACCACTTTGCTGGTGCTGTCAACGGTGACCCCATCTCCATCAATACCACCTTGCATACAAGAGGGAAGTGAGCAGTTCAAAGGTAGATACATGATCACCACAATGATGCTAGGTCTCCTAATTGAATCCACATAAATATATGTAGAGGAGTTATTGTAACATCCTCCAGTCAATGATGAAAGCATCTTTAAGAGAAAGCACCTCCTCAACAACTTCTGGGGTGTCAAGGAATCTTATGGAAATCTTGGCCCACTCAACATTAGTTATAAGAGTCTTTGTAGGAACTCAATCTGCTTAAGAGATGAAAACATCTCCCCCATACTTGGTTGTAAGCATCTTGCTATTCTCTGTGCAATTAAGAGATGGCAATAGTCACCAACATTACATAGGGGTGAAGTAAGATACAATTCATCACTTAAAACTTGATTGTTTAGGACCACATAAGCATGTCAAAATACCGCAAAGGCCAACCATCTCAATTACCCTACAATCAAAGGCTGTCTTCCAGGATTTACTCCTAAAATGTAAATTAGATGGTTTAATCAACATCTGCTTGAACGCTGAAACAAATCTACTATTTACCTACCTAGATGTCTATAAATAACTATCCACAAATACTTATTTGATCACTTGAGCAAAAGCATCTACCTTCTTGAGACACTATATCAATACTAAATTGATCATTTTAAAACCAGAGCATTTACCTTCCTTGAGATACTGTAAGTCAATCATGTTCAGTTCTTTTATTTTGACGATCTTTTCAAATATAACATGATGCTAACACCTGCCAATAAAGCCACTCCTGTAGCAACTGTACTATATGATGAAGACCAGTAATGCCTTTGTGCAAGATGCAACTTGACAGAGTTTGAAGAAAAGTGGAAGGCCATGCATCAGTAACCTGGCATTTACATAATATTGTATCTGTAAGGAAGATTTTTAATTCCTCATCTAGGAACAACTTGTTTGAACACATCTCTGCACCTATGTATGTTTGATCTTTCTCTTGTTGTGATGTTGCTATGCACTCTAATTTTCATAGTATGAGAGCAGGTTGTTGTGATGGCATGACACGTGGAATAGTCCAAGTGAGAAATTAATTGGTAGACAAATCTTAAGCTCTCTAAGTGTATGGAATTTGTTATGCCCTTCTTCAGAATTTTAAATTTTGGTTGAGAAAAGTTTAATGGAATCTATTGTGTAAGTCTTGGTTGAGAAAAGTTTAGTGGAATGTACTATGTAAGTCTTAGTGGAATCCTTACTCTAGTCCAAACATTGCAGATGGTATTGGTGTCCTGCATTGTGGGCGATTTTTGACTTGTCGTTATCTATGTGATGTCTGTAATTCGAGCTATCTTACTATATCGACAAATTCCTTTGACAAGCCACCCAGATAATCGGTTCGTTGACTTGTTTAGGATTCACCCCTAGTGGCAACCTCACTCTCCTGCTTTAGCAACCTTTTTGTCATCTAATATATTGTTTTTTTTTTCTGCAAAGGAACAACCTCTAGTTGATGTAACCACTCCATCCCATACATAGATCCTTTGGCCTTGTGGACATTTAACAAAATCTGCTCTATTCCATTCCTCATAAATATAATTTGAATCAATGTGAGAATTTCAAGCCACCAAGAAACATTTGATAATTTATTGTTGCAAGGTCCATTGCCAAGCCAAATGATAAATCCCCTTTGAATAGTGTAGCAACATTATTCATGAGAGTGTTTGGAACATTTAGTAGCTCCTGGCATCTCTGTTGGTGGAGAGAATTCAATGGCAGTTGATTTCCATGTAACAGAGTCCTATATCTAATGAATCAACTTAACTATTTAAAGATGGTTGAAGGCACTTTAATGAGAAACCATTTTTTCCACTAACTTGAAATATTTTAGTTCCTAGCTTGTTGCAGTAGGAGTGGAGATGGCAGAAAGAGAATTAACCATTGTAATGCTGAATAGTCTGTAGAAGTCTCAATTTTTTTTTATAACCACCTTAAATATCTCAATGATTACAAGCTATGCATTTGCAGAAGGACATGAATTTGAGATTTCAAGTGAAAGAAAACTCTGCCAATGCACCTGCAGAAAATTCAAAATGTGAAGACAAGATGAAAATAAAAGAGAAATGACAATAGAGGGCAAGAAGAAAGAAACAAAGCAAAATCTTCTCAGAAGACATGCCATTATTGTGGAAAACCTGCACATTTATGGAGACTTTTGCAAGAAGAGAAGAGGAAACATGGCATGGTTTTGCTTCCGACTGTAGTTACTTTATCTACATACTACTTTATGCTCCCGTTCCTTGATACTAAATCATGCATATTTGTATTGCAAGAAAATGATAGAAGTCACTAGTAGAGTGGAAAACCATCACCCCTTAACCTTTTGCTTTTAAAAGTGCATAATACATGACAATGCTTTATAATATCCTTTCCATTAATCAAGTTCATACCCTAAAAATACTATAAATGGTTTACCCCAGGATATGGGGACTCCTTGATTTGTAACCTTCACATTAGTGAATTTCTCTATAATGGTGTTGAGATAGGATGCTGTGATATATTATCATAGGAAATCTAGAAACTAATCCACCCAAAACTTTTCAAAATCTAGAAACTATTTAAAACTCTGTTCCATTTGGATTTATCTTTTCACTGGATCCTCAAAAATAAAATTTTCTAAAAGATTGAAACTATGTTTCATTTAGATTTATTTTCTGGATCCATTCCACGTTCTTTTTTCCATTCCTTGTACTTGTTTTCACTGCAAGTAAATGATGCAGAGAATTATCCATATTATTAGTCTTAAACTGTAGTGGTGCACTTAACATAGTAGCTTTTATTTTGCAAGTTTGGCCTATGTGTACCATAAATGTTTGTGGTAGGACTCTTAAGCATATTATTGCTTAGAATATTTTAAAGAGCTTGATAGCCTTCTTTTCTAGATTGTTAAATCACTACATGGCTTTTTGACATTTGAAAGAGCTGAAAGATGATGACCTTGTAACCTTCACATTAGTGAATTTCTCTATAAAGGTGTTGAGATAGGATGCTGTGATATATTATCATCGGAAATGTTAGGTAGACTAAATGACCATAATAAATTGTCTAAGGCAAGTCATTAAAAATGTGAGTTTTTTGGTAGTGAAGACGGTAACTTTTATTGGGGAGGAGTTGTTTGCAATAACAAGGATGAAAGCTAAGTAACAATGCTCATATCTAGATTTATGGACATAGGTAGTTAGGGTGGAGTTTGAAGAACATGAGGAAGGGGGGGGGTGAATTAGTGTTCTGGATCTTTGTCAAATTTTTACTTTCAAAAGAACACAGATTTCACTGAACCAAAAGAAAAGTTGCACAAGAAAATATATACACAGGAATTTATAATATTTATATGTGAAATTGTTTACATTCAGGATCTGTGCTTCAACACAGAGAATGCATAAGCAACAATCGGTGAGAGGGGCTTCAACCCCTTTAGAATATTTTCAGCTTCAACTGAAAAAAAATATATTACAATCTCCTACTTGATAGGACACCTATCCTACCCTAGCTCCATCCTTCCTCCCTAAAAATAGTCCATATTCTCAGTTATCAATGTAGAAAATCTTTGATAGTCACCTAACCAACATTTGTACAATTTTCTTTGGCATTTAAAAAAAAATTGAAGATAGCTATGCTAATCACATTCTTTGCTCAAACATCTCTGCGTGTCACCTCATAAAGTACCAACCTCCACAAACACAATAGTTTCTACCTTTTTTATCATATAGAAACACTTTCTGCAATACATAGAGTTATCCCAATTTCTTTGCAAAAGCTTGACTTCTTGGTCCACTTGAAGAATATGCCCTGGTACTATATAAGCTGCTCAAAGATATGCTGAAAAAAAACAATGCTACACGCTGCTACAGTCTTTACTGACCCTTTACTCCTTGACCCCGTGGGCCCTAGCTTGCCTTAGTCCCTCAGCGAATTCATCCCATCCCGTTTAGCACAACAAATGACATACGCCTCCCTTATTTATATGCACACATTAACACCTTGAGGTTGACTTAACACAAATATAATTTTGATTTTTTTTCTTAAATAAAAGAGGCTGGCCTCAAACAAGTTTTTCCCTCTCCCTTTTTTATAAAAAAATATTAGTCCTACAAGGTTGACCCTCATAATTAATATTGCAATATCCAATTTTAATGTTGACATCTCCTTGAAATAAGGAATTTCAACCATAATGACAATGCTACATATTTTTAGGGATGAAGCTGCTCATTAGGGCTTCTAAAAACGTGGGCTTAATGCCATTACATTTACAAATCAGGGATGCCCAAAATTTAAGGAAATGACCACATTTTAGCCATATAGCTTCATATGTAGGATGCTATTAGAGCTTCCAAAAACCTTTCAAAATTTTTAACCTGATCTGAGATTTACCACAAAGGTTGACTGTTGAATTTGACTGTCATTGCTGGTGTACATGCTGAGTGCAACCAACGATCTGCTAAAAAAAAGGAGATTTAATTTGACCTCTGTTAAATTGTACAGGCACACTTCAATGTCTTCACATTTCAAGTCAAGAGATCAACAACTTCATTGAATACTATAGCAAGTTTGATGGTTAGAGCATCAACAAAATTATTAACAGAGACATGTCTTCAAAAGACTTGCAGGTAACTACTGATCCTTTGACATCAATACCAACCATAATATCCAACAAACTCCCCCTTTGGCATTGATGTCGACACACGAATCCTCCTAAGAACTCCCCCTATCTGCTTGGATTCTGAGCAACCCTGCTATGGGTAATTCTCCCCCTTTGACATCAATGTCAAAGTACCATCTCAGTGAACTTCCTGAGCAAAAATTACTCCCAATATTTGCCTCATATTTTCAAAATGCTCCCTATGCAGTGGTTTTGTGAAGATATCAACAACTTGTTCCTTGGTGTTAACATACTCCAACTTGATCTTTTGATCATGTGCATGTTCCCTCAAAAAGTGATACTTGATAGGGATATGTTTAGTTTTGGAATGCATGACTAGTTTCTTTGAAATGCTGATGGCACTGGTGTTATCACAGTAGATTGGAAGTGATTGATCGCATTCAACTTTAATATCTTCTAAGGTTTGCCTCATTGACAAGAGTTGATTACAACATTCTGTTGCTGATATATACTCTCCTTCAATAGTGGATAAATAAATGGAGGATTGTTTTTTACTAGACCATGCAACCAAACAATCTCCCAAAAAGAAGGCATCGCCACTTGTGCTCTTTCTATCACCTAAACTTCCAGTCCAGTCAACATCAGAATAAGCTTTTAGATCACACAATTTTTGTTCTTAGGATACCATAAACCAAAATTTGATGTTCCTTTAAGATGCCTAAAAATCCTTTTTACAACCATTACATGTGATTCTTTTGGGTTAGCCTGGAATCTTGTTACTAATCCAACTGCTTTGATGATGTTTGGTCGGGAAGCAGTGAGGTAGAGAAAATTGCCAATCATAGATTGGTATAGTGTATGATCTACAAATGTTTCCTCAAAATCAATTCCTTCCAACTGAGCATACCCTTTGTAGACTAATCTGGCTTTATTTCTTGAGACTTCTCCTTTTTCATTGAATTTGTTTTTGTAAGCCAATTTTATGCCAATAACATTTTTATCTTTTGGACGTGGAACTAATTCCCAAGTACCGCTTTTCTCAATTTGAGGAGTACTTCTTGCATGGCCTTGTTCCAATGCTCATCTTCATAAGCTTCTTCTAAGTTCTTGGGTGCAATTTTTGACAACAGAGCCACATCTCTCTTTGATGTTTGTCTCAATTGCATTCCTTCTTCTAAATTTCCAATGATAAGGTCCTGCGGATAATCTCTTTGCACCATTTTGAGTGAAGTCTTGTGAGCTCGTGAGTTCTTACAATTTGAAGTAGATACTTGTTTTTCTTCTCCTTGTTCTTCCAATTGCTGTTGCTTTTCAGCTATTATGTTTTCATCTTGGTGTTCATCCGATGTTTCACCATCTGTTTCTTCATCTTCATGACATGACAATTTGTGCGACAGTTTCTCATCTACTCTAACATCCATGCTTTCAACTATTCTTTTCAGACGTTTGTTGTAACATTTGTAGGCTCTTCTTTCTGTTGAATATCCCCAAAAAATTCCTTCATCCATTCTCGTTTGAAATTTTCCTAGGTTTTCATTATTTATTTTAATGTAACACGTACTTCCAAAGATTTTAAGATGTCCGACAGAGGCTGATCCACCTGTCCACAAATCATAAGGTGTCTTATCACTGTTAATTATTAATTGATCTCTGTTTAGAATGTACACAACTGTGTCCATTACCTCTCTCAAAAAAACTTCCGCTACCTTTGCTTCTAAGAGCATTGTTCTTGCTACTTCTTGGATGGACCTGTTTTTTCTTTATGTAATGCCATTTGCTATGGGGTATTGGCTGTACAATATTGTCATTTGATACCATTCTGTTCACAATTTTTTTTGAATTCAGTTAGGGTGAGTTCCCCACCATTATTTGACCTAAGACACTTGATCTTAAGGCCACTTTCATTCTCAACTTTAGCCATGAACTTGATTGAGAGATGAAAACCATGGTTAATATGCTCTAAAAGATATAGATTGAATAACATGTTATATATAGAGATTTAATGATATACCAACTTTAGGAAAAAAAATTGTTGAAGCGAATAGTATATGTGATATCATATTTTTCTTCACTTTCTATATAATCATTGGGATGTCTATTTTTCCTTGCCTCTATGTCTTGTTCTATTGTGATATGAAAATTTATGGTGTACATGTGTGTGTATGTGTGAGTGTGTGCACAGTTGTGGATACACTTTATATGTATGGTTACTATCTGTTGATGAGGTGATGTTTATATTCATGGTTGGAAAACTCGTGAGAATGCATAAATTATCACACTAATATTTGCAATATAACACAAAATATGCATATTATGTAATGAAATTAATACTAATGTTTTAAATTGATTATTTCTTTTTGTTTGCAGAAAAATGTTGATGCAAATGGATCGAATGAAAATGATGATGGGATAGATGAGGATGAGGATGATGATGATGATGATGATGATGATGATGATAATGGTGGTGATGATGATGATGATGGTAGCCATTGATGCTACTTTTGAGATTGTGGATGTTTATTGCTTTCTCGATGCTACTAGACACGTATTTTTATTTTTGTGATGATCTAACTTCATATTAAATTGTGGGTCATTTTGATTTGTATGGTGGATTTATGTTGACATATAAAATTTGATTATCCTTGATCATTTTGACATTTCTAGATATGGATATTAAAAAAGATATTTCTTGTGATATTGGTATTTTCACTATATATATCGTTCACTTGTTCTTTTAACCTTAATATGATGATCCGTATGATAGGTTATTGATGTGATGATGTTTTATAATTTCACTTCTTTTGATGAAAGATAATGGTGATGTTATCGTTATTATATTGTAAATTTATCTATATTGGAAATTGTCGATGATATTTCCATGGAAAATTAATATATATGATGATGTTACTACTTTGGATAAATGTTCTCTGTTTGTGTTAAATTTTCTTCGCAAATGCTATGCAATTAATTTCAATAATGGTATCTACAATTAATTGGAATGTTTCATTATGTTATATCAGAACTATGAAGTAAATGATATATGAGAACAATTGAAATTAATGAAATAATTATAATAATTTGATATAATAAATATATTAACACACAATTGGATATAGTTGTAGGTGTTAAATAGTAAGCTTAATGTGGTGCTAATAAGGAAGCAAAATAGGAAGCAAAACTAGGAGCTAAAATGGAAGCCCACTATGTCATAGATCTAGAAGCAACATTGGATGCAATACCTAGCGCTAAGTTGGAAGTCAATTCTGATGCTATTTTGGATGCTAAAGTAGAAGCCAAACTAGAAGCTAAACTAGTGGCCGACAAAGAAGCAAAATTAGATGCTTAATGGGAAGCTAAATGCGGTGTTCATGAGGAAGCAAAACAAGAAGAAATTCAAGGAGCTAAACGGGAAGCAAAATATGGAGCTAGTGTGGGAGTAAAAATGGACGCTAAATTGATAGCAAAACATGTTGCTTGACATAAATAGAGATGCAAAACGAGGCATTAAAAATGATTCAACACTTGACGCAAATAAGGAATCCAAACTTGGCGTTGATATGGTAGAAAAATAAGATGTTACTTTGCATGCAAAACATGGCGCTACATAGGAAGCAAAATATGGTGCAACAATAGAAGACAAAATTGGCACCATTTTGGTAGCATAACACGATGCAAAAAATGAAGCAAAAATTGGTGCATATTGGAAGTAAAACGTGGTGCAAAATGGGATGGTAAAGTGGTAGCACATATGGATGCAAATATGGCGCAGATGTAGATGCAAACATAAATGTTAACATGGCGCTTTTAAGGATGAAAATAGGGCGCTAATGGGGACGCCATTTAGGAAGTAAAAGAGGACAATCTCTAGGAAGCAAAATAGGATGTTATTTAGGAAGCAAACCTCGACGTTTTTTAGGAAGCAAAATTGGATGCTATTTTGGAAGCTAAAAAATGGGTGCTATTTTAGACATCAGAAAGGATGTTATTTAGGAAGCAAAAAAGATGCTATTTTAGACTCCTTAAGTTTTGTCCATGACGCGTCCCATTTACCGTCTACTTCGACCACTCAATGATAACAAAAATTACACTAAAAAGGGATGCTAAATGGGACGCTAATTCTAACATTTGTTGTAGTGATGAAATAATATATTTATCCTAGAGAAAATGAATAAATAAACATGGTTCTCCCTTTCCTTACCACAAAGGTGACATCTGTTGTTTTAGACTAAATCGTGGCTCATTCATTTGGATTCAGACTTATTGACTTAACTTAAACAAAATATAATAAAAGGGTTGAAATAGTGGTGATTTGGTGTGACTTATTGTCATAAGTGCACCAATAAAAAACCTAAGTTAAAACCTTTGGCCACCTAGAATTTTTTTTTATGCACATTTTCTAAAACCTTTGCTTTCAATACCAAAGGTTTTTGTGATAATTTTTCCCAATCTTGTAGCACTAAAAAGATATGCTAAAACCTCCATTAATTAGTGTGTTCCTTGTAGTTCAAGACTCATGCTTGTATTATGGTAGGTTACTATGAAAAAGTTGAAAGCCAATAAAATATTTGATATTGTTAGACAATAAGTGATTTGCCGAAAATATGTTATGTTTTATGAGCAAACTTAAAGTACTACTCTATTGGCATCTTCTCCGAGTACATTGAGTATGGATTTAGTGGAAATATTTGGGAATTCTAAATTGATTCACCCACACTCTAAGTTTACTAATATATTCTTTGAATTAAATAGGTTGACTAAACTAACTTCTCAATGAATTTCTATTGTAGAATGAACTACAAGTCAGAACCTTGGAAATGATTGATAGTGATAAAAGTCATATTGAAATTTTCCTATAGAGGAAGATTACTCACTTAATTTCGTAACTAAGATGACTGAAGCTGCTCAATCAGAAAAATAAAGGGAATGTCTTCATATTTCAAAGAACACATTTGACTACTACCCCAAGATACTATATAACAATTGAAACTTCTTTCAAAGAACACATCTGAATGCTACCCCTGTATGTTATTAGAAGATACTATATAACATAGCTTCTCCTATGGGAAAAAATGGAACCTTGAAAAATATTAAGGAAAATTTAAGGTCTCATTTGCATTTTCCATTTCTTATGATCTATTACATGAACCTATCTCCGAAGTTATTGTAAGATCTTGACCTACATATTTCATGCTCCGCAATCTGATATTTCATGTAGTCTAGGGTAGATGAGATAATGCGTTATGCTGTGAATGTGTTTGCATTCATAAAATTGACTAAAAATGATTAAAAACATGTGTAAGCCACCACAAGTAAGGATAGAATAAATATAACCTTGTGATCCAACCTCCAATCTTTGTGATGCCTCCAACAAATTGCTAGCTCTGGTGTATCCCTCAAAAGAGTCATTTCTTCTGGATATGCACTGCATGCCTTATGTATAGCTAATATAATTCTCAAACAATGCCACACAATAGATTTTGAATAGAAACCTATGTCTTTGTACATATGAATATTTTGAATGGCAACCTCATCAATTGGGTCTACAAGATAAAGGACCTGTAAAGAAAAAAAAATGGCACAATTGTCATGTTGTATGTATTACTACAGTACAATAAAATTTTGTAGTTATTGTGGAAAAGAGAAACCATACCTCAATATCATTCAAGTCCAGCATGTCCCAAAAACAATGAGCTACAATAACCATTAAAGTACTGAAAACAATAACAGTAATAATAGTAGCAATCTATATAAACAGTTGCAATATATATCAGATCTGAACCAATTATAAACTCAAATTTAGATGTTGGGGCAGACCTCCCTTATCTTCACACTTAAAAATCTTAGCGTTAGGTTACTTGCATGAGACTCAACTAGACCAACATACCTGTGAAAGGGGAGAACCCATAACTGGAAAATACCCTAAAATAGATCATCCAACCCTCACAAATAAAAAACAATAGCAACACAACAGTACAACCAACTCACAATAAAAAAACGACAACAAAGTACTCCAAAAAATTCATATAAGGTAGCTCTATGGTGGATGGCACTAAAGTAGAGCTCTTAAGGTCAACACAAGGGTGGACAACAAACCTAAGGGTTCATGCTAGTAATCAACAAGTTGGACGTCAACATTTAAGGGTTGTATAGATCAACATTACCGTGCAAGGGTCAATCACGAGTCACCACAGGGATAAAAATTACATACAAGTAAACATGCAAGTCAACATAACATAACAAGGAAACACGACATGATACTAGTCTCATGCACATCGAGTCAACGTCAATGTAGGTTACCTGGCCTTCTCAACTGTATGTGGTCATATGTCTCATGTGTCTCATGCAAAGAGTGGAAGATCATAATCATCATCCCTAGATAAGGAAGCTCATGTGGTAATATCATCTTCCTTAGGTTGACTCAGCAAGGGGTGGTCAATCCCTTGAGGATAACCATAGTCCTCAGAAGATGTCATACATATTAAAAAATAATCTATGCAACAAAGTGAACAAACATTTCACATATAAATTTAAAAAAGCACAAATATAGGTATATTAATTGTTCTAATCAGCACAATGCTATCAAACAGAGAGCTGCAATAATCATTAAAGTACTGAAAATGAAAACAGTAATAACAGTAGCAATATATATCAGATCTAAGTTGTTAATGAAAGACAACAATGCTGAAATAACAATAACATGGGTATTTTATATCTAAACCAATTATAAACGATATGGTCATCTCATCTTTCTCGGGTTAACTCAGGAAAGGGTGGCCAATCCTTTGAGAATAACCATAGTCCTTGAAATATTTCACACATATTTAGAAATATAAACTGAGCAATAACATCCACACATGAAACCTCAATTCTAAAATATGACCATGCACCGACTAGATCAAGAAACTTTTAACAAAACTGTAAATATTTCATGCCTTTACTTCGTCAAATACAAATCTTAAATGTTTACGACTACATTTTTTTATGTTTTTTTTTCTAGAAATTCGAAGAGGGGGACTTCATATTCATTGTGTTGACCCGTTGTAGTTGTTGTGCCCTCTCTTTCTGTTGATTGTGTGCGCATTCCCTCCCGTACCATACTTATGGTACGTCGATTAGTAGGGCGTGGAGGTCGATGGAGAGGGGCATCATATGCAAAAATCAAGACAGTTATATAGATATAAATTGTCTGTCACATACCCTCCAGTGGACCCAATTCTAGGAAGGGAACATGAAGCAATCTCTGAGGATTTGCATAACTCATCCCAAAAAATTACATATTCACAGGAATTAAATAAATGTGTGCAGATGCAATTCAAAAAACATGCACAGCGGAAATAAACTTCATCCACACACACATCATATGCATAAATAATATAAAAACAATCATCAATTTAAATATTGCAGAAGTAAATACATAGACAAAAAAACACTTATCTTTACAGTGAAATGGTCCCAAGCAACTAGCGATGTCGTTGCAACGTTCCACCCAACCATAGGTCTCTGCCCAGCTATATTATTTCAGCACTCAGAGACCACGCCCGAGCTGGGCATGATTTCTACAAGGAAAAGGGGACATTCAAGCTCATACACAGCCAAATAATCATTTACTCTAAGCCAAGCCAGTCCACAACTGGGTTTATCAAGCTAAATCTGAACCCTCTTCATTTCTGGTTATTTGCACTCAATCTCAAGCCAAAGCAATAGATACCCATAACCAATACCCCAACATACTATTTTCTCACACAGCCAGCACAAACATTGGGCATGGATAAACATTTTAAATAATGGGATTTACAACAAGATGGCCATGGGTTTTCCCCAAATCTTTTTCATCCAAAAATGGATTGTGGGATGGGGAAAAACAATCACAGGGAGGAAATTGATTTCTTCCCCAACTATCTAAGCATTCAACAACCAACACAGTCTCTATGGAACCCCAATTCGATTTCTCTTCTTTCCCACTGGTATATTGTTGGCTTGGTTTTCAACCAAGCTTAGTGCTATGGGCACCTGCTAACTAGTAGCAGCAGTTTCAATAGAATTAAACAAGAAACTAATCTAAACAAAACTAATCATGGATCTATGCAAGAATATAAGCAATAAATGGAAATATTTTAAAAACAAGAACAAGAAAATATGAAAGAATAAATTTGTATTAAAAATGGGGGCAAGCTAATGCTTGCAATAGTATTACCTCCAATGGTGAAGGTTGATGTAGAGCAACTCCCAAGATAAGTAGCTCCAAGCTCCAAAAGGTCTCCTTCTCCAAGGTTGCTTCAATGGCTAAAATGCTCAAGGGAGATTTCGGCAACATGAGGATGAGATAATGGATGGATGTGAAATGAGGAGCCCCTACCACCTTTTTATAGGTTTTGGTGGTGGGGAATACCATTTGTGGTTTTGTGGAAACCAAATGGTATTGACCAACATGGTTTAGGTACTTTTCCCTCCTTTTTCCTTTTTTGAATAAAATTAATATTTTTATTCCCTTTTTAATATTTTTGGGAATTTGGACCCTTCTTGAGGGTTTTTTATGCTTTTTAGGAAAAATGATCTTTTTGAGTGGGAAAAAGGGGTGTACTAAGGTCTTTTGGTGACCTTTTGTTGGTTTCTGAGGCTCAGATGGTGGAAAAGTGAACAAATGGGTTATATGAATAGGGAAAGGAGCTAGTGAGCACTTTTTGGGTGTCAACAGATTGCCCCTTGATGTGTGAGGGCAGGAGCTCATCGTATGGCCGATAGACATCATAGTTCTTTTTGTCTTTTTCTGGGGTTGAGGGGAGAGAAGAGACTAGTTGGAGATTGGAGCCACGGCCCTTGGAAGCTGCAAAAACAAAAAATGTTACATGGCCTCAATATGAATGAGGTATAATCTCTGATAATGGACGAGGCAGGCATTCCCATGCTCGTATCAGGATATAGAACGATAATAACAATAGGGTCCAAAATATGGGGACCTGAAAGATACATGGCCTCAAATAAAGGATGAGGAAGAAACTCAATATATGGACGAGGCGCGCATTCCCATGCTCGTATCCGTAAACAATAACTGTAAGCCCCGAACAAAGGGGGGACCTGTAAGATACATAGAGAACCACTGTGACATCATAAGGGTCCAAAGGGGACACAAATCTGGGATGCACTGCTGGGCTGACCATGTCTGAGTGGAAGAACTGATATACTAAAATAACAACAGTGCTGCTGAGTGTGGACTCAGAGGAACTGATGAGCTGCTGGATCAAGGGTATACTGAACTGAAACTCGAGGAAGCATATAACTGGATGGCTTCCGAATACTGTCACCATCCGCAACCCAGATATCTATAGAAAAAATGTAACTGGTTGTTTCCATAGGTAGACTCTCAAATGTGGAAGAGTCAGGAGGTACCCGGGGTCTTCGACTAATAATTGAGCGGACCAATGCCCTGTGCGAGTCTCAACGATGCGATCAAGGTGTTGAAGTCGAGCATGTGAGAAACAACCATTTGGAGAGGCACTGAGGACTCTTCTCGAAATGATTCGTAGGCACTCATCATAAATGGTGATGAATCCAAGACACAGGGACCTCTAGGTCTATCCTCTGGAATAAAGGTGGTTGTCGTCGACAGAGGGAGACCAACAACTAACAAGGCGATGATGTTTCCTTGATAGGAGCATGAGGTGTAGAACTGAAGTGTTGTAGTACTGATGGTAGGACTAACATACTTGTGGGGGATGGGAAATAACTGGGTCATGAAGTGGGTAGACTCAAACTTCCTTTGTTCAGAGCATGATGAAATGGTTGACTTGGCAGCGTAGGTAATTGACTTGTAGGTGTGGGGATCATGACTTTTAGGGACTAAATGGTATATTTTGACTCTGGGGGGGGGAGGACGAGCTGATAGGTGCTGTCGAGGGATTTTCAAGGTGACATACTACAGAATACTCTGAACAAAGGCGACAAAAATGGGGAAGCTTCCATATGAGTAGATGTGATCTGTTGTGGCGCCAAGAGGCACCATTGATTCCTTCTTCGTAGTTTTAATGAGCTCCAAGAAGGGATAAAAGTGTGCTCTGAAATGGTACGTTCCTGTGGATTTTGTGAGCTCAGGACGGCTCGTGCTCATGGTTGCTTTCATGTTTAGAGAGTCTGAAAGCGGTAAGTGGACTCTATTGGTGTTCTTTTTCGTACTTTAGTCTCCAAGGCCTGAAAAAGCATAAAATGATGCAAATGGAGAACTCTTCTAGCCGATGTGACTAGAGTATTCCTTTTTCGTAATTAGTCTACAAGGTCCGGAAAAGGGGTAAACTTATACCAGGTAGACGCCCTTTCAGATACGTTTAACGAGCATGAAAGGAAGCAAGGTTGCTCGGCCATCTTTTCATTGTTTTAGGAGTCAGAAAAGAGCTTAACAGAAACTCCCTAAGTGCCTTTTTCGTAAAAGGGGTTGCTCGGCCCGAAAAATGGATAAAATTATACCGAACAAAAAGGGATTGATTGTCGAAAAATTGTCGAAAAAGGGGCTACGGCCAATATGGCAGACAAATTGAGGTGATGAGTGGCATTTTGAAAAAATGTTCGAAAAAATATGGGCATGAGAGTGAGAAATGATCTCAAGCATCATCACGAGCACGGAAAACTGAATCCGACGATATAAGACTTGTCCAAAACGGAGAAGGGCCGATGTGGCACGCAAATTGAGGCCACGAGGGGGCATGGGAACAAGGCCCAAAAAATCTAAAGGTGAGAGCGAGAAATGATCTCAAGCATCATCACGAGCGCGAAAAAATGAATCCGGCGGTATAAGGCATGTCAAAAATGGAGAACGACCGATGTGGCACGCAAACTGAGGCGACGTGGGGGAATGAAAAAATACCCAGAAGATCGGGACGTGACAGTGAGAAATGATCTCAAGCATCATCACGAGCGCGGAAAACTGAATCCGGTGATATATGACACGTCCAAAACGGAGAACGGTCGATGTGGCACGCAAATCGAGGCCACGAGAGAGGCCAAAAAATGGTCAAAAAATAGACCCCGTGAAAACAGGAAAAGGAAGGAACCTGCATGAAGTTCTCGCTGTGCTGATTCCAACGGTACCAACGGTTTGAAAAATGGACTTCATATGATACCGCAATGGTTGTTTGAAAATTGGTGGAATTTCTATAAATAGGGCGTGGGGCCCAAATGACTTGTCATTGTTACGTGCGAGTTTGGTAGAGCAGTCAGAGCTATTTCTTGATTTCCGGGAGATTTCACTGTTGGTTTTCGATTCTGCGAGTTTCAGGTAACTCTATTTGCCTTAGCCTTTTCAATTATGTCTTTTTTGTTTGGCGGCGGGCCTCCGAAGGCCGCGAAATTCCATGTTGACCCTCCAACGTGGAATATCGCGGGTTTCGGGTCTTTTCCTGCGATGAACCGCGCGGGTTTCAGGCTGACAGTCACGATGTTCATCGCGACTATGAGGTTGGAACTCACGATGTTCATCGCGAGTTCATGGGGGATAGTCGCGATGTTCATCGCGTCTGTCTGGCCAAAACCAGCGATGTTCATCGCGGTTTTTAGGATGGAGGCCGCGATGGTCATCGCGGATTTTGGGATGGAGGACGCAATGGTCATCGCAGCTTTTGGTGAAAAGGCCGCTCTGGTCATCGCGGCTTTTGGTGGAAAAGCCACGATGGGATTTTTTTAATTTTTTTTTTGTGCTGGGGCTAAAAATTTCTTCTGTTTTCTGGCAGGATGTTGAGGAGACCATTGTCCTCGTGGCGAGAGCGGGAGATCGATGATGATCTTATGGAGAGGATTCAGACTGATCCAGGGGTGCGATAGACTCTGGCTGTGAGCGGACTTTTGAAGTTCGCTTAGATCCCACCTATTCGTTCAGTGAGACGGCTCCTGAACAAATTGGTGAGTTGGTGGGTGCCGGCGGAGGGTGCATTTATTATTGGGGGTGAGAGGTTGGAGATCACCCTCACGGATGTCTACTTTCTGAATGGGTTGCCTCGTTTGGGTGAGGTGGGCGATCTCTTGCCGAGGATCCCACCGGGTGTAGATATGGAGGACTTGTTACAGAATTTCTGTGTTGATGATGCTGTTTTGCAGAACAACTCTATTAGTCTGCGATCCCTACGTGAGTGGGATATGCGAGCTGTTGGGGCATGTGTTCTACGGATATTGGGTGCTGCTGCGCCACATCATTTGTTTGGGGGACAAACGATGTTGGTGGACTCCGTTCTTTGGGGGACTTATTATGCCTAGGGGCAGATGTTTCTTGCTGGTGTTCGGAGAGATCTGGACAAGGCCAGTCGAGAGGGAGGAGAGTTTTGTTATGCCTCCTTCCTATGCTGTTTTTTCTTCGAGCGGGTGCCGACCTTACGACCGCGGGTACCCATTCGTGCTGGTCTGGTGAGTGAGCCTCGAATGATGCGGTGGGGGCAGATGATGCCTCGTGGCGGCGGTGGTGTCCGTGGTTTCTTTACGGAGGATTTTTATGAGCAGTGGGAGCAGATGCCCCTACTGATTGAGGACTACCCCTATGCCGAGATGGACTATCGAGGCGACCCAGAGATGCCTCGTGCCCCAAGACAGGCCTAGAGTTTGGACAGTATGTTTTGTGTTTTATTTTATACTATATCATGTGTTGTTTGATTTATTGTCTATGATTATAGTTGGATAGTATATGATGGCTTACTTGCTTTATGCAGATGTGGGTCCAGTGCCACCGGCTGACTATGTGGTTCGTCAGGGGCGGGCGATGGTGGTCGCCCATCCACCTGCAGCGGTACCACCTCCGCATGGTGGAGCATTTGCGGCTCATGGGCGAGGGGTTGGCCCTCGAGATGACGCCATAGAGGGTGTCAGACAGACCTTTGACAGGATTTTAGCTAGACTCCCCGAGGATGGTTGGAGAGACCTGGATTGGGATATTTTGGAGGGTTGCTTCGGTGCGCCGCCTGAGTGGCAGTCGCTCCTGTTGAGGACAACGGTTTTTGTGGCAGAGCACAGGGGTGGTGTTCGGGATGTCCCGGTAGGGCCGGTTGAGATGAGGATCCGTCTACGGGATGATCCAGCGGGGCCGGCAGAGCGGAGAGTTCAGGCTCGTCATGACCCGGTGGGGCCAGCGGAGGAGGAGCCTGAGGAGCCTAGGGATCCTGATGAGTAGATGATATTGTATCTGCCCCTAAATGCTGATGAGCATATGGGGAAGCATTTCTTGTACGATTGATGTATTTTTTGTATATCGGGTGTTGAGGGCACCTATGACATGTTGACTATTATGGTTTATATATATATGTGTATATATATTTAGATATATTGTTGTGTATGTACGTGGATGCACATTTGTCTTTTGTATATGCCCATGGAGGCACATGTTATGCACGTGGATGCAGTATTTGGTATTTATATATGCCCGTGGAGGCACATGTTATGCACGTGGATGCATTTTTTTTTTGTTATTTGTTTATGCCCGTGGAGGCACATGTTATGCACGTGGATGCATTCTGTTTATGGATATGCCCATGGAGGCACATGTTATGCACGCGGATGCACATTTTGGTTATGACATGATGTGATTGGTGTGCCAGTCGAGGATATTGTTGGCCATATGGTCTGCTACACTATTGAGGTATCGTGGGACATGTGTGAACGAAATGGATTCAAACTGTCTAACCATTTGTTTAGTGCGCATGAATTTTCTGAAGAGACAGGGATCGCGTACCTGGTAATCATTGTTGATTTGGGAAACCAGGAGCTGTGAGTCCAAGAAAACGTTGAGGTGACAGATGCTCATTTGGAGAGCTGCGGCCAGGAGACCGGTCATGGCATCGTATTCAGCTTGGTTATTGGTGGCGGCACCTAAACATACTCCGTCAATGTGAGTTAACTCATGTGAAGGGGAGTATATTACCCAAGCTGCGGAGGCGAGATTGGGAGACCAACGGCTTGCACCATCAGCGAAACCGACATAGCAGAGTGGAAGAGGATCCATTTGTGGTCATGTAGAGAAAAACAAATATTTAGGTTTTTGAATTTTTGTGAAAAAAGAAAGTAAGCCTATACTAGAATGGACGGTTGTGTCCATTAGATTTTCTATGGGTAAAATCGTTTAAGGTACAACCCATTGCGTGGGTTGCATAGGGGATTGCCTTCTGAATCGGTCAGAATGTATGCCCCCTGCCCGGGGCAGGTGTGTACAATGTAGGGGCCTTGCCACATAGACACGAACTTTCCCTTTCCGGTTTTATCATGAGCTTGATCGTAAGCGAGGACAAGGTCTCCCTCAGAAAAGGTTCTTGGGTGGACGTGTTTGTCGTAACTTAGTTTTGATCGTTGTTTGGCTGCTTCCATGTTTTGAATGGCTGTGCCCCGATCTTCATCGGCCTGCTCAAGGAGTAATAAACGTTGTTCTATCGGGGAAGTGTCTGGTAGGAGTTCAACGGCGATATGTAAGGCTGGGATCTGGCACTCGATAGGGAGGATGGATTCAACACCGTGAACTAAATGGAAAGGGGTAAAACCAGTGGCGGTTTTGGTTGACGTACGGTAGGCCCATAGTGCCGGGAAAAGCATGTGGTGCCAATTAGATTTGTGTTTGTCTACAGTACGTTGGAGGATGGTCTTCAAAATCTTATTGATCGCTTCGACTTGGCCGTTTCCTTGGGGATAGTAGGCGGAAGAAAAATGGTGTTCAAATTTTAACATGGTTGATAATTCTTTCCAGACGGCATCTTCGAAGTGAGAGCCGTGGTCAGAGACTAGTTTCTTTGGCACTCCGAAACGAGTGATAACATGGTTGAAGAAAAACCATGCTGCAGTGTTGGCCTTGCAATTGTAAGTCGGCATGGCTTCTGCCCACTTGGTGAAATAATCTACGGCCACAACAATGTGTTTGTGACCGCCGGCTGACGTGGGGTTGCAGTCGAGGAAGTCGATGGCCCATTTGCAGAATGGTCCAATAGTGATGACTGGATGAAGGGGGGTGGGGGGGGGGGTTCTTGCTTTGGGGGAAAAGACTTGGCAGTTCTGGAAATGCTTGACTGCGGTGATGCAATCAGTAAACAATGATGGCCAAAAGTAAACTGCTCGAATGATCTTCTGGGCGGTTGCCATGCTGGAGAAATGGCCTCCGCAAGCACCGCTATGACAATCATTGAGGACTTGTTCTGCCTCACTATGGGATAGGCATCGGCGTAGGATGGTATCAACGCCGCGTCGATAAAGTACATCCCCTATCAAGAGGTATCGGGGGGCATGGTGTTGTATCCGACGGCGTCCATCACGATCGATGTGTGGTCGAAATTTTTGCGTGCAGAGATAAATCAAAATGTCTCCGTACCATGGGTCGTCAGACGAAATGATGAAGATTTGTTCGTCAATCAGATCCGCTTGGATAGCGGGTGATGACGAAGAGGATGGGAGGTCGGTGATGAGGTGAGCAAGCGCGAGGGCTTTGGTGCTTTTAGGAGTTCTAAAAGTAAGGTCATATTCCTGGAGGATAATGACCCATTTAGCAACACGACCTTGTAGGAGCCACCGGGTTAGGAGATAGACCATAGGGTTGGAGTCGGCCACAACCGTGGTATGACTGAGTAGAATGTAGTGTCGCAATTTTTGTACGGAAAAGACTACAGCTAGGGCTGATCTTTCCTCGTATGGGTAACGTAGGGGTGGGACAGACAAGGTCTGGCTGACGTAATAAATTACATGCTCTTGGCGAGAGGCATCTTCTTGGACCAAAACTTCGGACACAGCATATTCAGATGCCGAGACATAAAGGGTGAAGTCTTGAGAGAAATCCGGTGGGGATATCAAGGGGGCTTGTGTGAGAGCTTTCTTGAGGGCTTCGAATGCCGTGTCTCCTTGCTCATCCCAAACGAAGGGTATGTGGGTACAAAGTAAGCGTAAGAATCCATGGACTTTAGTGGCGTAATCAGGAACGAAACGCCTAAGGAAATTGGACCGCCCTTGTAGACTATGGAGCTGCCGAAGCGTGCGAGGAGGAGGAAGTTCTAAGATGGCTTTGACTTTTAGGGGATCAACAGTAATTCCGTCTTGGGAAATAATGAAACCCAACAACCGGCTTGTCGGAACGCAAAACACACACTTGTGTGGGTTCAAACGGATTTTATATTTGCGACAACGCAGGAAAACTTGCCGGAGGTCGTTAATGTGGTCTGATCGTTTTCGGGAACGAGCTGTAAGGTCATCAAGATAGACTCGCAGGATATGGACCAAGTCGTGAAAGCAATAGGTCATGGTTCGCTGGAAAGTGGCACCAGCATTTTTAAGGCCGAATGGCATGACGCGATAGGAAAAGGTGCCCCATGGGGTGGTGAAGGCAGTCTTGTACTGATCCTCCTTACGAATGTGAATCTGGTTGTATCTGGAAAACCCGTCCATGAAAGATAGGACTTCATGGCCCGCACACTCATCAATGAGTTTGTCAATGAATGGCGTGGGGAAATTGTCTTTTGGACAAGCGTGGTTTAAATCACGGAAGTCAGTGCATACTCTAAGGGTGCCTTGCTTTTTGTTGACGGGAACGGGGTTCGACACCCAGGTGGTGTACGGAATAGGATAAATGAATCCTGCTTTGCGAAGTTTCTCGACCTCAGCTTTAATAGCGGGGAGTTTGGAAGGATGAATGGGTCGCTGTTTCTGACGAACAGGGGGCACCTCAGGCCATGTATCAATGTGGTGCTCTATAATGGCTGGGTCAAGACCAAGCATTTCGGTATAGGACCAAGCGAAAACATCACGGAATTCTTGAAAAAGCTTTTTGTACGCCTGAGTTTCCGCTTGTGTGCAAGAGGCGCCTAGCGAGATTAGCTCAGGTTTCCCAGGTGTTGTGGAAATATCTATTTGTATAATGGGGGAAATGTTGGACATGTTCCCTTCTTCGAAGGCATCTGGTGCTGGGATGGGGTCCTTTAACCAATCGACCTTAGTGGGTATGAAATCTTTCGATTCGACTGATAACTGGTTGGATGCGGTGGATGTAGATGTTTCCGGGAGGAAATACGAGCGATGATGCATATCATCCCAAGGGTAGTCGGGTGCAGTGAGTGTCTCCAAAATTTGCTCATCAGTATTGAAGTAGTCAGACCATAAATCAAGGGGTTCTGGTTTGAAAGTTGTTGAAATCATATAGATTGTATTGACTTCTTCTGACGAGGATGATGGCGGGGGGTAGATCTCCTCGATGAGGGGAGGAGATATCTCTAAATTGACGTTGTTTAGCTCGTACAATGCTGCTCTATAGTCAGGGAGATCAGGACAATGGTGAGAGTAGTGGCCGTAAACACTGCATATGGCACAAGGATGGTTGGTGCGCAGTGATCTGTCGCGAGGCTGAGGAGGTGGCTCTAGTCTAACTACTGGGATGTTGGTGTCATCGTCCAACATATTCATATATTCCTGGAGTGCTGGTAACTCTGGGCATTGATGAGTGGGATGGCCTATCTCATCGCACAACGAGCATTTAGGAGGAGCTCGAAACACCGGTGGGGGTTTAACTGCCTTAGGGGGTGGTATAGAATTGTATGGTTGTGGACCTCTACCCCCAGTGGGCTTGACAAGAGGAGGAGGATTCGTTGACGACGAAGGGATTGTGAGACCAGGAGATGGTTTCGTCGACGACAACGGGATTGTGACACCAGGAGGAGGTTGAGTAGTGGTAACAATAGGTTGTACCGGTTGGAGGATGACATTTGGTGTCGACGGGGGAACGGGAGGGGGAATGTACCACACAGGTAATCCCAAGGTTAGACCGGGGAGACTGAGGGTAGCCATAACCGGGGAACTTACTACGCCCGAGGGAAGGAATAGGAAGGGGATTGTGTGGATAGGTGTAACGCCAATGTGACTAGGTACCAATGGTGGTTTAGGGAATAAGGGTGGTTGACTACCGGGTGTTTGTGTATTCTGTGAAAGCGTACAGAGGTTTGCGACGTGGGTCTCCGGTGACGGTGGTGGAATGGCTTGGAATGTAGAGGTCATTGGTGTATCTGAGTAAAGTCCGGGTCCCACAGAAGAAACAAAGGAGGTGGTTGCACTAGAAGCGGGTTGTTCAATCATGGGGAGAACATTTTCGGGTGCTGCAGGGGCATTGGGAACATAGTAGGTGAGTTGGTCGATTTTGACCACGCGTCCCTCATGAGGGAACATCATGGTATGAAAAACAGATGAGGCAACCGCTTTCATGGCGTACATGTAACTGCGGCCAAGTAAAAGGTTATAATCGAGTTGGGCATTAATGACCTCTATGTTGATGAGCACAGTTTTCCCACCCAACTGGATGGGGACATTGGGTAGTAGACCTTGGGGTTGAGCTGATCGGCCGTCGTATGCCTGCAATGCAGTGGTGGATTGCTGGAGAGTAGGGGATCCCAACTTCTGCCAAACGAATGTGGACATGACGCATGTAGAGGCACCCTCGTCGATGATACATCGATGGATGACAAGATTCCGAATAGAAACAGAAACTTGGACTGCTATGGTGGAAGGCAGACGTGGTTCGGACTGGTCCAAATCAAAGGTCATCAATTTCGAATCATTTGGGTCAATCGCCCCAATGGAGGAAAGTAAAGTCTTGCGCTACGTAGGACAGTTTTTCAAGACTTCTAACGCAGACATGGCTGCGGGAGACTGAGCTAAATCATCGACGATGTCGTAATTTGACGCAGCCCGTGCATTGGGGTTGTTGTTGATATGGCGAAGTGGGAAGCGAGGTGCTTTAGAGGCGCCATCGAGTGGAAGCGGGGGTATACATAAGGTCTGATCAGTGGGATGAGCGTTAGTATCCTTATCAGCGGGGGGGTCTTCGGAGGTAGGGCCATACTGGTTCCGACGGGTCTGGATGTTGACATCGGCAGTGGACATCATCAATAAGTGGTGAGTACCTGAATCAAACATTGGTTGATCAGGAGCGGCGTAAGTGATCTGTTGTGGTGGCACGTTGCCCTGTGGGGGAGCTAACGGCTAAGTGTTCACCACTCCTTGTGTTGGAAAAGGGTTTTGTAGCACCAAAGGTTGTTGTTGAGGTGGTGGAGGGTTGGGTGGCGGCTGAGGAGCCGCCTGCCCTTGACGATGGGCGTCATCTGTCCATAGTTGCCGAGCTCGCTCCAGATGTGGGCAAGCGTGGGTATAGTGGCCATAGACCCCGCAAATAGAACAAGGATGGTTTGTTCGTAAATTAGCATTTTTGGCTTGCTTAGGTGGCCAATCAGGATTTTGATGAGTAGGCACCGTGTTATTATTTTGCGGAGGATGGGTAGGTTGTGGAGCTTGGTTATGGTTTTGGTTGTTTCCACGGTTATGTCCTCTTCCACGGTTTGGTTGTCCACCCTGGTTGCGTTGGTTATTTTGGTATTGGGGCTGATGTTGTTGTGCGTACACATGCCCTTGAGCATTGGGGGGATTCTGGGGAGCCGCAGGTGCGGGAGCAGGTTGCGGTGGGTAATATGCAGGTGGAGCTGGCGGTGGTCCAGTTTCTTGTTGGGGTTGTTGGTACCCCTGAGCTATTGGATGTGTTGGGTTAGCTGGTGCAGCTTGCTGTGGGTACTGCAACAGTTGTGGCGAGAACTGTATGGGGTTCTGTGTAGCGGGTTGGTTATAGTACGTAGGAGGTACATATGCTGATGGCGCTTGCCCATAGCAATGTTGTGGACAAGAGGGTCCATGAATGTGATGTGTCTGGTTTGTTGGAGCGTAAGAAGTTGTCGTTCTGAAACTGGATGTATCCCTAGAGAGGTCTGGGGCAGGCATGGTGCTCACCATGCTGAAAGGTTTAGCTTGTGGTGTGATTTGGCCAATAATGCCATCGGCGGCATGAGATGCCCCCGGAGCGTCACTGCGGGAAGAGTCGCATCGTGGGGCGTCCGGTATGATTGTGTATAGATAACCCGACTGGGCGTAAATGAGATCAAACTGTTGGGATTTGAGGATGGCCTCTTCTTCAGATTGGGGTCTTTTGGATGCCACATCCTTTGCAATGAGAGGGAGGAGGGATTTTAGAAACCAATCTAAGAAGATACGGTCGTCTAACTTGATTTTGCAGAGGCTTCGGCGTCGACGCCACTCATGAATGTGGTCAGTGATGTGGGTGGCCGTATTCTGTCTGCAAGACAGTAGGATCTCGACTCCCGCATCATAGCGGACAGGTAACTGGAAAAACTGCAGGAAGGTCGAGGCAAGGGAGGTAAAGGTGGCATGCGTCCCATGGGGCTGCTTGATATACCACTTAGCTGCAGAGCCAGTGAAGGTGCGCTGTAAAATCCGGAGGCGGACAGAGTCGTCCACTATGGAGTTGGAGGAACACC
This sequence comes from Larix kaempferi, assembly GCA_027924585.1. NCBI lineage: Eukaryota > Viridiplantae > Streptophyta > Pinopsida > Pinales > Pinaceae > Larix > Larix kaempferi. The sequence goes on along the minus strand of BSBM01000361.1, from coordinate 7,969,063 downwards.
ATAAATGGAAGGACATGATATGGTTCTGGGGGTCCTCACCTGCCTTACCCTCAAACTTAGGGATGTCAGAGGGGAGTTTGGTGGGCATTTGAGGCCACGCAGGATCATGTCTGATAGGATCATTGGTGAGTCTGGCTAAGTCTGGTAGGTTCAGACTCGCCATGTATGGTAAGCTAGCAGATGTAGTGACTGGGACTGGGACGTGCCTGGTCATTGTGGTATGATGTAGGGGTCCAGTAGTGCCTAAAGGTATGCTAGGTATGGAGGGTATGTGCCCTCCAATAGGTGTGCTCTGGTATGGGCCAGCGCCTCCAAGTGCAACATGGGTTACACTTGGGTTAGGAATAGCAGTAGGGATTCCTGGGATAGGGTTTGTGGAAACCAGAGGGGGTGTGACCCCTATGTTGGGCATACCCATAACAGGTGGTGGCCCTGTGTTGGGAATTCCTATAACAGGAGGTGGCCCTGTGTTGGGCATTCCTAAATGTGGAGTGTTGCCCATATTGGGCATACCCGGGGGGGTGGTGGTTGCCATGCATGGCACCGCAGCAGAAGGGTCTGTAGATGTCTCGCCTATGGTGTTGGTAAATAGTGGGTCAAATGGTGTTCCAGCCATAATGGTGGTTGGGAATAACTCTGCGGGGTTTTCGGATTCTGCCTCAGAATCAGGAGTGAAGTGAGGCGTGTCAGAATCAGATGACTTTCTGGATGATCGACGATGTGTCGAGTCAAGGGATAAGGCTCGGCGTCGGTGACGTGGCGAGCCAAGTAGACTGAACTCTGGGAGTTCTCCCTGTAGACGACGAGAGCGTCTAAAATTCTCAATGGTGAGAAAATAAGTTTTTTGTGTAAAAAGTCTGGATGTGTAAAATGGTAATGTATAAAAAACTCAAAACCCTAATGCAACCAAGGGTGCAAGAAGGGGAGTGAAAATGAAGGCTCTCAGGCCAAAAAAATCAACCTAAAAAAAGGCACTTATTCTAGCAGCTGTGCTACAATAAATGGAGGGATGCAAAAAATGGTCAAAGTACCAACATGCAAACAGCTTCTAGAAAAAATAGGTGTAACTAGACCAAAGGTGGGTTGAATCATGCAAACACCTAACTAAAAGTATTGTGAATCAACAAACAATATTCTCTGCAAGGTGATGAAATCCAAGTCAGACAATATGAGTGTTGAGACAACGGTTAGATATCCCCCTACCAGGAGGGACACTGGGTAATCAATCCTAAAGAATGGCTACTAGGATACTCCGTTCATGACGCGTCGAGAAAAGGTAAATCTGCCGTTTGGTCCTTCATCGCAATATCCCAATACAGGGATATCCCGAGAACTGCGAATGGTAGCCCTTCGGTTACTGAATGGATTTCGGTATTCCACTCAGGCTTTCGGAACCATCCTTGCGACTTCAACCCTCCTAGGGGAGAGGCCTTCCCACAAACCGGTTGTGACCGCGCCAATAAATACTAAGAGATTTTAGCTCCCTAAATGGACAACTTCTATGTCTCATATGTAATAACTGAGGGGTGTTATTGGAACACCTATCCCCTCAATACTACCTAGCTACAGAGTTCTTTTAGTGTTCCCCAAGTGGGGTTAAAAGTGTGTTGAAATTATGGTATGTTTTAAGGCTTAGTTCAATTAAGTGTTTGAGTGGGTGCACGTGTGGTATTGTAAACTGAACTTGAAAGAAGTAAATGCTTACAGAAACTTTTCAAAAAACAAAGGATCTTTTGAAAATAAAAAGCAAATATTTATGACTTTTTTCAGTAAATTGAAATTAAATGCTTTTCAAGGACTATTCGAAAAATAAAGGATCTCTCAAACAGGAAAGCAAATAATATAACTTCTTTTCGAAATAAATGGATTTCATTTTCAATAATTGCTATGGGCAAAATATTTAAAGAAGTAAACAACAAAAATTTTAAATCTAGATAAAATGCAAAAATAGATCCTTTTCTCAATTGATGATTTTTTTTTTAAAAAGACTTCTTTCACATGTGCATTCTAAATAGTAAAAATTGTTTGATTGCTGTAAAATATGCAGAATTTAATACTGTAAAAATATGCAATGTGGGCAGAAAATACAGTAAAAATTAATTTTTTTAAATCGGAATGGACGAATGAAAAAATTAGCAGCGCAGGTTTTGACAGAAAAGCTGCGATGGACTGCGCGGGTTTCTGTCGCACAGTCGCGATGGACCGCGCGGGATTTCGGCGCACTGTCGCGATGTGCAGTGCGGAAAATGTCCGCGAAGCCGCGATGTGCAACGCGCAAATAGGCCGTGAAGCCGCGATGTGCAACGCGCAAATAGGCCGTGAAGCCGTGGGGAACCGCGCGGAAAAGGGCCGCGTAGTCGCGATGTGCAGCGCGGTAAATGACCGCGAAGCCGCGATGTGCAGCGCGCAAACAGTCCGCAAAGCCGCGGTGAACCGCGTGGAAAAAATCTGAAAAGCTGCGATGAGCCGCGCGACTGTCAGGATAAAAACCGCGAGGCGAAAGCCGAAAAACGAACCCAAAAATTAAGAATTCCGGGCTGTTAATGGCAATAGATGGACCCAAAACCTAGAGCAGCAATAGATCTACTGTCTAGGATGGCAGATCTATGGATCTAAAGGCTAAAAACTAATAAAAACTAAAATTGAAAGCAAAATTTGAGATCTATTGTTCAAAGCCAGCGGAGTCGCCAAAAACTGTTGGCTTGGTTTTGCAACCAAGCTTAGTGCTATGGGCACCTGCTAACTAGTAGCAGCAGTTTCAATAGAATTAAACAAGAAACTAATCTAAACAAAACTAATCATGGATCTATGCAAGAATATAAGCAGTAAATGGAAATATTTTAAAAACAAGAACAAGAAAATATGAAAGAATAAATTTGTATTAAAAATGGGGGCAAGCTAATGCTTGCAATAGTATTACCTCCAATGGTGAAGGTTGATGTAGAGCAACTCCCAAGATAAGTAGCTCCAAGCTCCAAGAGGTCTCCTTCTCCAAGGTTGCTTCAATGGCTAAAATGCTCAAGGGAGATTTCGGCAGCATGAGGATGAGATAATGGATGGATGTGAAATGAGGAGCCCCTACCACCTTTTTATAGGTTTTGGTGGTGGGGAATACCATTTGTGGTTTTGTGGAAACCAAATGGTATTGACCAACATGGTTTAGGTACTTTTCCCTCCTTTTTCCTTTTTTGAATAAAATTAATATTTTTATTCCCTTTTTAATATTTTTGGGAATTTGGACCCTTTTTGAGGGTTTTTTATGCTTTTTAGGAAAAATGATCTTTTTGAGTGGGAAAAAGGGGTGTACTAAGGTCTTTTGGTGACGTTTTGTTGGTTTCTGAGGCTCAGATGGTGGAAAAGTGAACAAATGGGTTATATGAATAGGGAAATGAGCTAGTGAGCACTTTTTGAATGTCAACATATATAACACAAAAACGTCCTTCTCCCAGCTGAGAATGAAGGAAAACACATAAAAACCATGGAGGAAAATGCCCAGGAAGCTCCAAACTCGTGAGAGAGCAAAAACCATTGATGGGTAATGGCTTGGGGAGCAATTCATGGGTCTTTTCTTGCCAAGAAATCCAAACATGTTTTTCCATGAAGGGTGGCTTTCCCATACTCGAATTTGGACAGCCATACCTCTCCATTCCCAAGGCATTAACTATCTCAACCAACTCTTGGGAGAAATGAATGATTGGGTACAAAAGTCAACATGGGTAGTTGAGGGTTTGATGGGTTCTCTCATTGGCACTTGGCTTGACTTGATTGGCTCCAAGGGTTTGAATATTTCCCTCCCAATTCCTTGTAAAATCATGCCCCCATCTCTTGTTGCTAGTTGTGGGTATTTTATTAAAATGCATATTTACATGATATTCACAATTCCATTGTGCATGGCTAGCACATAAACCATATGCATCAATAAATCGAAGGCAGGGCCTTGGCCTTGAGCTCCTCACCACGATTTTATAACAATATTACATCATTTGAAATTTTAATGCAATAGGGTCAGGGATGTGACATTCTCAATTATTATTGAGATACGTATTTCACTATTTCCAATATCATTACAATGATGTTTACCTGTTGGCTGACTAGCTGAGACAATTGGAGTGTTCATTGGTTCTGCCATTTGTTCCTCTCCCAGTTGAGCATGAGCAGGTACATGCTCTGACATTCACAAAAGAATATTAATTAGTACACATCATCAATTATGTATTTAAAATCATATTAAATACTTATGTTTTATAGCATACATACCTGAATGGCTAGGCATCTCCCCACCATCGTGTGGTACCGGTTCGGTACTGCTACCCTCGCTGCTTTTGTTGCTCTCACCCTAAAAAAAGATAAGACATTTATTTTTCAATGTAATCATTCATGAATAGATTACACAAGTACATTATAATGATGGCCTTATTGATTTTATTTACCTCTGTGTGCATCAATGGGGAAATTGGGGTTTTCCCCAATCTTTTTTGACGTTCCAGCACATGCTGAAAATCGTACTTGAAGCCGAGCCTCGAGTCTTCTTTAGTGGCTTCCTCTTGAAAAGAATTTCCCTGCAAGGCATAACACCATGAAAAGTGCTTGTGATAAATCAATTAATTGTTCCCTACAGTTAGAAATTTTTTGGCTACAAATAATGATCATTTGATTCTTACAATTCGTGCCCTTAGTTTCTGATATCCACCTTGGCCCAGTTTGTGCTGCCCATGTTTTTTTACTCTTTCCTTTGTCACTTTAGAGGTTCCAGGGAGCCTATGAAAGGTTGCAAATATGTTAGATATCAAAACTTAAATATATTTAAATTTTTTTTAAAAATTCAACATTGTTCATTGAAAATATGATATGTGTCATACCTTCTTGAACCGATTGGCTGAGTCTTTCCTTGTTTTCTCAATGCCTTCTCCTTTGAATCCTCCATGAGATCCTTCCACTCCTTTTCTAGAACCATCGGAGGACACTCATAATTATGGTTAATTTGCAAATTGTCCCTATAATCTGCCCTGACATATTTCAAATTTAAGCCAGCTGCTGCAGTGACACCTTTTCTACTGAAGGTTTCACCAAGCAAGCTGACCATGTGGTTCTTCAGATCATGTTTCAATTTGTCATTTTGGGAATTACACCATGTATGAATGGTGGGCCCAAAAATATCCAACTCCTTATCATGCAGGTTCTTATAAAAACATTATTTCCTGCAAAAAAATATGATCATTAATTAAAACTAATTTGAGGTATGTGGCTTTGAATTACATGAAAAAAAATACTGAATAAATTAAATAATACCTGCAAGCTTCGGTATCTTGATTGGAACACAATATTGGTCCACCAAGAAGCTAACAGGAAATGATCCCTTTCTAACCACACGTACTGCACCAGGACAACAACTTTCACATTCGATGCTATTGTCCTCTCTAACATCCTGTGAAGTAGTGGTGGTTGAAGGGCCCTGTTGACCTCCAAAATCCGGTGAGGTCATAGGATCTAAAGTGCATTGCTGGTCAGGAGAGTCAAATAGCCTCTTTGGTGCGGTAGATTGATGATGTGTTGAACCATCGCTACTACCAATACCGACCTCCGCAGACTATACTCAATGCACGGGTGTTATCACCAAAAATTCCTACATAAAGAAAATTTCAATTCATTAGGTCATATAAAAAAACGAGAACTAAAATAACATAAATGAATATATGTCATAGTTCGCAAAATATTTCAAATATTCCACTTACCCCGTATTGTTCTATTTTTTTCCTCAATTCATCAATTTTTGCTTTGATTTCTTCAGACCTGGGTCTGATTACAATCAGTCTAAGAAGGTCTTGATTGCACCTTTTCAAAGCCTTCCTCACAGTTTCTAGTTGAAAATAATTTGCTTCCACTCCGCATGTCCTCATACTTCCCGTATATCAGACCAACAACAACCAGTCGTTGTATTTGTAGCATGGTCCGACATACTCCATCAATTCAGTTTCAGTGCCATACTTTACCTTTATGCCATCCATGGAAAATAGCCCCAGTTCATGTAAAGGCGACGAAGCAATGCGATAAATCCTCCCATTGAGGAAAAAATCCGTGTCCACTTTGGGTAGCTCCTTGGGTAGCCATCGTTTGACAAGTGTCTATACCTCAGGGGCAACTCAATGTCACCTATGCTCTCATTATCATAATCACATGATCCTCCCTCAGAAAGAAAAATTTCCATGCATCTACGAAATTTTCTCCTTACCTATTCACCTCTAGTTGATCTTGATCTGTTAGATCTTGTAATAGACGTCTCACATTCTACCTCTTCTAGTCTATCTTCCTCACTTGAGGAAGATAGATCCGACAAGTACCTATTTGGTGGTACCTACAATCATTAAAATGATACAACATGTTGTAGTTGAATTTTCAATAATGAAAACATCATTCATGGCTCTTGCTCTTGCAACAAAATAAAGATGGGAATAATAACGATGCTAACAAGGACTAGAGTAGTAAATTGCAATGAATAAATATTATTGGGATACATTTTCTTCAGGGGGGCACAATATTATCTTCATAGATTGCATTGAAATTTCATAGTATTCTTAGTTCAGGTGAATGGTATTGCATTCATCATGTGGCCAAATCATTTCTTCACAACTAATGGGTATGTTGTAAGTTTTTCACAACTCTATGACTCCATTTCACTCAGCCTTTTGAACATTAGCATTTTTCAATTATTGTTTTTTCATTATTATTTTTCTAATAGTTGTATAGTTGTATGACTCCATTATTATTATTTTTTTAATAGTTGTGAATGGTATTGTATTCATCAATCAGACTTAACTAGCTAATTGTGCAGGTCTGTGATAATCTTAAAGCAGCTTCCAAGTTCACAATCATTAGGGTAGTTCCTATAGTGGGTGGGATGGCACCACAGAAATTATAAAGTCCTTGGACCATGCTTTCCAAGGGTCACCATTCCATAGGAATTCCTACTTGAAACATGTCACATTATAGTTTGGGGTGCTACATATAGCATTATAATTCCTCACAATTGTTGAACAATGTTTTACAAGTTTCATCATTCCATGGGCTCACCAACTACTTGCCACATATCACATTCTAGTTTGGGGTGTCACATATCACATTGTCATTCCTAATAAGGTACATATGGAATCAAAATGTGCATATGATGAGGAGAGGGGATTGTATGTTAATGTTGAGGTGGAGAGGAGTGTGGAGGATTTTTGACCTCCACATTCCATATTGATATTAGGTTAATGTGAAGACTAAGATAATGCAAAGGTTGAGAGGAGTGTGAATGAGCTCCAATCTTCACATTCCACATTAAGCGCAAGTATGGAAAGCAATGTAGCTTTCAATAGGAATGTGAAGGAAGGATGTGGGATGTAGAAGGCGGAGAAGTGGAGCTGTGGAGGAATGACTAGTCACTAATGTGAAAGGTGGAAGAAATGGAATGTGAAGGAATAAGCAATGTGGAAGGTGAAAGAAATGGAATGTGGAATGTGGGTAAGTGTGTATGGAGAAGGATGGAAGTTTAGAGGAATGAGCAATGTGGAAGGTGGGGATGTGGGGATGTGAAATAAAGGGAATGTGGAGGAATCATAAAAATTATGAGAGTAAAACTAAAATTCAAAGCATTTAAAATTCCTTATGAACCATACCACACTTCATTTCCATGGGTCCCTATATAGAATTGGGGATATCTTGGGCATAATACCTCTAATTTTAATGTTGTAAAATGATGGATGAAGCTAACACAAGATATTTAAAATGAGTGGGTACACATATCCATGTTATTCTTTCTTAGCATCCTTATTTATTCATAAGCATACCTATTAATTTGGATGATTTTGCATAAGAAAGGAAAATTTCAGTGTTGGAGCTCAATTCCAAATTATTAAGGGAAATGATTTCTCATTTTTTATGATCAACATGTAAGGGTTACTCGACACTATTCATATCTCATAAGTCAGTTCTCTGTTAGCAGATAGCAAGGTTAATGTGAAGGTGAGTAGATAAACTGATATAGGTTCTAGGTGAACGAGACCAAATGGTTAATGTGTTTCGTAGTCCATGTTATGAACTTTTTGATGACAACCCATTCTTATTACATATGAACATGGAATTGGAATTAATGGAAGGAGTTTCACAAATAGATTATAAGTGAAATAAAATTAATAAACATACTTGAACTGGCCTTATGCCAAGTTCATGCCCAAATAAATATAATTTTTATTCAATAACATGCCTGATCAAATGCTTTTAGGACCCATTTATTTTATTTATGAAAAATAGACTAGGTGAACCAAATTTTAGTTGATTCCATGTGACAAAACTTATTAGGGTCATAGAGGTTGATTCTAGGTTTAAGGTTGTTCCAAGTTGTCACTTGTTCTCACAAGGGCATTCAAGTAGGAAAAAGGATTTATTTATCTTCTTAAGTTTCAAAATTATTGAAATCACCAAAAAACACCTTTTTGAAAGCCTCCATAATCTCTTGAACTAGCAAGTCCCACAGGGTCATTTTTTCTCCCGCATAATTGGAGCATTAACATTGGCCATGCCTAACATATAGAGTTTGAAATCAGCAATACCCATATAACATAGCTGGGTGGGTCCAACCCATGTTGAATAGTGGTTTCCACCCACCTTGGTGATATTAGGGTTGCAAATCCACCTCTAGTATCCTCATGGTTAGTGAAAAACTAATAGAATCCAACTATATTACCTAAAATGGATAATTTAATCACAAACCCAATAACTTTATACTCTTGCAAGTACAAAATTTCAATCACAGAAATTTCAATTCTTACTCTCTGAACCATGGATTTGTGATAAGGGTTAGTGAGTCCTGTTAAGATTTAATATGCTAAGACAGAAAATAGCAGCATTACATTCCATTTCACAATAATAGCATATACAGGATCACTGAAGAAATAACAAGCACAGCATAAACACAAGAGACAGAGATTTATCCTGGGAAACCCTCATGGGGTAGAAAACCCAGCAAAGCTTCCTCAATATAGATGACCAGCAATATACAAAGATGAAACCCTGATACATGATCTCCTCCTCCATAATAGTAGACCTCTCCTCCACAAGTGCGCTATCCTCAAGTGTGTGAGTGTATCAAATGAGGAACACACCTCCTCTATTTATACACTACTCTGATATGTATTTTACACAAGTACATGTAGGCTCGTATTTAACCATTAGGTTAAATACCCCATTATAACTGACTGGGCCGACCCCCACATGGTGGGTCTAATAACCCTAGTTACCACAACCAACTCGGAGGAATAAACATCTCTGGATTTATAGTATAATCACATCGGAGGTATGGAACATCTCCGGAATAAATAATATACAAATATAATATTCTTTGAAGTTACAATATTTCAACACTCCCCCTTAACGAGAAGGATATTATAACAGTATATGCACGAGCAAGGAGTCATCAACATCATACATGATACATCTATAAATCATTGGAAGCTTTCTCAACATCATCAGTAACTTAAGCAGTTACTGGAACATCTTCAATACTGGAACATCAACATCTTCAGTACTGAGTCTTTATCTTCTGTAGCACTCAAACAGCTACAGCAACATCAATATCTGAATCCTCACGATCGTCAGCATCATCATCACACGATCATTAGCATCGTCATCACACGATCATCAGCATCGTCATCACACGATCATCAGCATCGTCACACATGATCATTAGCATCGTCATCACACGATCATCAACATCGTCATCACACGATCATCATCATCGTCACACACGATCCTCAGCATCGTCATCACACGATCATCAACATCGTCATCACACGATCATCAACATCGTCATCACACGATCATCAGCATCGTCACACACGATCATTAGCATCGTCATCACACGATCATCAACATCGTCATCACACGATCATCACCATCGTCACACACGATCATCAACATCGTCATCACACGATCATCAACATCGTCATCACACGATCATCAACATCGTCATCACACGATCATCAGCATCGTCACACACGATCATTAGCATCGTCATCACATGATCATCAACATCGTCATCACACGATCATCACCATCGTCACACACGATCATCAGCATCGTCACACACGATCATCAGCATCGTCATCACACGATCATCAACATCATCATCACACGATTAGCAGCATCGCCATCACATGATCAGCAGCATCATAAGTATTCATGGCAATACAAGTGACCATATCAACAATACGAGTATCCTACCGACTCAAGTAGCCACATCATCAATACAAGTATCCTACCGATACAAGTAACCACATCATCAATACAAGTATCCTACCGATACAAGTAACCACATCATCAATACAAGTATCCTACCGATACAAGTAACCACATCATCAATACAAGTATCCTACCGATACAAGTAACCACATCAAAAATCACTTTCTCGGAGACCATACGTCTACGGATCAATTCAGGGACCGCAGTCCGGGGATGATACAATCCCCACTTCTCGGAGACCACACGTCTACGGATCAATTCAGGGACCAAAGTTCGGGGATGATACAATCCCCATCACGTACATTTTGAACCAAGGTCCAGGGATGATGCAGTCCTATCTTCAATTCTCGGAGACATCAGTCTACGGATCAATTCTGGGACCTCAGTCCGGGGACGATGCAATCCCCTGCCTGTTCATTCAGGACTTCATTATCGGAGACCCAGTCTACGGCTCTATTCTGGGACCTTAGTCCTGGGACGATGCAATCCCCTGCCTATTCATTCAGGACTTCATTATCGGAGACCCAGTCTACGGCTCTATTCTGGGACCTCAGTCCGGGGATGATGCAATCCCCTGCCTGTTCATTCAGGACTTCATTATCGGAGACCCAGTCTACGGCTCTATTCTGGGACCTCAGTCCGGGGATGATGCAATCCCCTGCCTGTTCATTCAGGACTTCATTATCGGAGACCCAGTCTACGGCTCTATTCTGGGACCTCAGTCCGGGGACGATGCAATCCCCTGCCTGTTCATTCAGGACTTCATTATCGGAGACCTCACGTCTACGGCTCTCTTTAGGACTGAAAGTCCAGAGATGATCCAATCCCCTCAACTGTACACTAAGGACTTCATTCTCGGAGACCTCACGTCTACGGCTCTCTTTAGGACTGAAAGTCCAGGGATGATCCAATCCCCTCAACTGTCCACTAAGGACTTCATTCTCGGAGACCTCACGTCTACGGCTCTCTTTAGGACTGAAAGTCCAGGGATGATCCAATCCCCTCAACTGTCCACTAAGGACTTCATTCTCGGAGACCTCACGTCTACGGCTCTCTTTAGGACTGAAAGTCCAGGGATGATCCAATCCCCTCAACTGTCCACTAAGGACTTCATTCTCGGAGACCTCACGTCTACGGCTCACTTTAGAACAAGTGTTCAAGGATGATACAATCCCCACATGTATTCTCATCAATACAAGTACAAGTATCCTCAACCATACGAATACATGTGTCATCAAAAGTATGTATTCTTACCAATACATCTTATCATCAAAAGCATGTATTCTCACCAATACATATATTATCAAAAGCATGTAAAACAAAGTATTCTAAGCATAAGAGTCCTAAATCTAAATATTTCTAAGTATATAGGTGTAGAGAACAGGTTACCTCATCATCGACCTTGTTGTTCGATGAGACAAACTCATCATCAGTGACTATACTACTCCCCCTTTCGAGGAGGGTCCTTTTGAACTACACCAAGCTTGTCTCGGAAGTATTCAAATTTCACTCGAGACAGAGGTTTGGTTAGTATGTTGGTAACTTCTTCACTTGAGGTAAAGGTTTGGTTAGTACAATGGTAACCTGTTACAAATTCAAACTTTATAGTTCCTTTCCGCGTCATATCTTGTTTGTTCCCTATGTTCTTTGACTTATCAGGGAACACTAGATTCTATGTCATCTTGATACAACTCTAATTATCACATAGGATCTCAGTTGGTTCTATCTCTAAGTCAAACAATCCTAAAGCCAAAATTCTTCACAACTAGCAGAGCAAGCAGCCATATATTCCGCTTGTGCTGAGAGCCACACTAGACTGCTTCCAGCTAAACCACGAGATCATGGCTAATCCCAGACAATAACATCCTCTCGATGTGTTCTTCCTGTCTGATACACTTCCTGCCCAATCAGAATCTGAATAACCATCTGAAGTCATGATCTTCAAGATAGCATAGATCGAATTCTATCGTGTCCTTTATGTGCCTCATCACATGCTTTGCAACTATCAGGTGAACACATCTAGTTTCCACTAGATACTGACTCAAGGTGTTCACAACAAAGCATATATCTAAACTAGTATATGTTAGATACATCAATGACCCAATAATTTGACTGTACAGAGTTATATCCACTAACTCTGATGAGTCATCCCCTAACAGCTTCAAGTTGGAATTCATGAGAGTGGCCATTCCAACACATCAATTCCTTTTAATATTTCTCAGCATACTTTCCCTGGTTGAGAAAGATTCCTTCTAAGCCTTGCCATACTTCCAGACTTAGGAAGTAATGCATCAATCTGAGATCTTTCATTTTTCATTTCTGCAGCCATCTTCTTCTTTCTTTTCGTGATCTGTTTCTCATTCCCTATAAGAAGGATATCATAATAATAGTCTGATCCATAGCCTTAAGGTAAAGGTTAGGAACAACTTTACTTTTGGTAAAGCCTAAGCTTATCAAGAAACTGTCAATTCTCCCTTTGTGACTGAACATCATTCACACTCTGTATTGAATGATCTTCTGCATATCTATCTGTGCCATCTCTCGTTAGATGGGTCTACTGATATGAGCCTCAATATCATTCCAACTCTGTGGTGAGTTCCTTCTTGCACCCATTTCATATGTGTATAGAAGCCATATTCAACCTTGTAGCAAAGGTTGAGATCCACATCACCCATGGTGATCATTAAGCTCATCAATTGATTATTGATCCTGGGAACCCATACAAAACCTGATTCACATTTCTTCTTTAATTACACCATTAAGAGAATGGTCTTATCTAGCTACTTGGAGCAAACATTTCATCATGATTCTCTTCCTCTTTCTAGGAGAATCTTCTATCCACAATCCTTCTATAGTGTGTTTGATTTGTAAATCCTTTTGTTGAACATCCATCGCTTGTTCATCATTCATCATGATTTTTCCTACAAATCAAAATTAGGTACATGATTAGTAATACTTCATAATCATCAAATCATATTGACATGATAACCTATTATGCATACAGATATCATTTACATAGTTATGCAACTATCTTGACCAATACTTTGGCACAACACTTTACCATATCCTGTATGCATATAGTGGCTATCTAGATGCCTTCCATCTCTACCAGAACATACTATCGAGAGTGTGCACAACTCTCAGCATGTCAGCAAAGAGGTTTCATTCTACACAAGCAACAATGGAATGTTTGTCCAACTTACCAATCATATGCATATTAGTAGTATACTGTTCAATGTTCTATGAATATTTACACTTAGCATGATATATTTTAGGAATACAAATATGTATACAACCTATTGCAGGCAATATCATTTACTATTTCAAATAACAACTCAAATACTTATCTTTTATGTTTGTGTGGTTGCCTCCCGCTTGATCTTCTGTATGTCTTTTGAACTTTTATTCATTATGTACCACTGTGCATGTTCAAGTGTCATCCTCATGATCTCATACACAAACATACACCCATTAGTATGTTCTAAATGTTATCAAAACATTATAGTTCTAAATAATCTTGAGAATGTATAGTCATGATTATAGTTAATAAACATTAGTATTCAAGATTTCAGGGAAGTCTTGTTTTACTCATGCATATCATCAATCAAGATAAAAGACATAATATGCATAATCCCTTGATTACTAACTTTATGAATAAGCATAACCAATCATACCAAGTATACTTATATAAGGGATCTTAACATAAGGTAAGATTCATGGGAAACATACCTGGATTAGTGTACCTACTTAGTTATGTACAACATACCTAAACAATCTCTTCAATGATTTAGAGATCCTGAGCTAGAACCTGCATGTCTCATAGGTTAAACATAATATAACAAAGTCATACATACCTCGTAAGTAGAACAAAGATTATGGATGAGTCTTTGTCTTCATGTTTTCATGGTCATGGAACCTGATTTGTCTTTTGTGATGTACCTGTATCTTGTTAGCAGCCAACATCAACCTCACACAACATCATAATGCATTAGTACAATCATATAGACCTAATCAATGAATGTCTTTGATCATTCACATGCATTCATACTATTACTAGGGTGATAAGACAATTCTAACATTAATCAATATTGTACTAATAAATATTATGAAGACAAACACATCATGAACTTAATCAAGAATTAGATTTCAAGACATACCTGAGCCTCCTTAAGTCATACCTGTCGAGACTTCTTGTAGTCTTCTTATGTAAGGCCTTAGCCTCAACTCCCCCTGAAACTTGATCTGGAGCTTAATTAGGGTTTTCTAGAGAAACCCTAAAGATTCAATCTTTGACTTTCACACTTCTCAATGGATGAAAGAATATGTCTTGCTGAGCTGATCAAACTAGCATACTTCAATTTTGGAATTTCCAAAATTTGACCCCTCAAAATTGCCTTTGAAACTTCTGGATCTTCTGGACAGGATCCCGAACTAGGGTTTGATGAAGCCTACCCTTCTTCCCAAACAAAAGGTTCGATCCAAGGCTCTAAACTCTTATTTTTCTTAGGAGCTTCCAGCCGTGGTTACAGACTTCAAAAATTCCAACTTTTGCTGAAGTCCTAATTTTCCATCTTTCCGATCAAAATCCCGAACTGGGGTTTGATCAAGCCCGGTCTTCCACCCAACCAAAAAATTCGATCTTGGTCTCTAAATTTCGATTTTCCTGAGTAGCATTCAGCCGTGGACTCCGATTCCAAAAATTCTAACTTTCTCCGAAACCCTAAATTCCGGAAGCCATGAATAAAGTTGCTCCAAAAATAATTCTGTTTTGACAGAAATATGCACCTGATTGTTTCTTCTATAACTCTGAAATTTTTGCTCCACAAGGTCTGAAACCCTTTTTCTGCAGTAGCCTGACCTGTCATCTTTCCATCCTGACAGGTCTGACCTCAATTGGGTTTTCTGAGAGAGAGTTATGCCAAGTGTCGCAACGTGACCTGTTTATGGGATAAAACAGGAGAGCGAACTTGTACGGCATGCCACGTGTCACTATTTGAAATTCGGCCTCTGAAAACTTTTCTTGAGATAGGTCGACCTGTTATCTTTCTATCCTGACAGGTCTGACCTCAATTGGACTCTCTGAGAGAGATTTATGCCAAGTGTCGCAACGTGACCTGTTTATGGGATAAAACAGGAGAGCGCACTTGTACGGCGTGTCACGTGTCACTGGTTCACCTTCGGCCTCTGAAAAAGTTTCCTGAGATAGTATAGTCTGTGTAATACCTTTAAATTTTTATGAAATTTCATTTGGAGCTTCCTAGCCCAAGTTATGACCTTTTTTCCTAGGTCACCTGATTTTGACTGAGATCTGGAAGAGGCAGAAACCCTAACTTGTACTGATCATAACTCATAAAGTACAACGAATTAGAGGTTGTCCTTTGGACACAATGTACCTGGAGATTTAATCTTCGTCCTGTAACAATTTCAGATCTGAAAACTTCGCCAAAACGTATTTATAGCGAAAGTTCTACGATGATTGGTTTTTGCTATGTAAAACCCTAACCTTCAAATTGTCGTAAGTAAAGCAAGTGTCGTTAGTGCCATACCTTGTCTTCCTTCAGGTTAGCTCTGATACCATGTTAAGATTTAATATGCTAAGACAGAAAATAGCAGCATTACATTCCATTTCACAATAATAGCATATACAGGATCACTGAAGAAATAACAAGCACAGCATAAACACAAGAGACAGAGATTTATCCTGGGAAACCCTCATGGTGTAGAAAACCCAGCAAAGCTTCCTCAATATAGATGACCAGCAATATACAAAGATGAAACCCTGATACATGATCTCCTCCTCCATAATAGCAGACCTCTCCTCCACAAGTGCGCTATCCTCAAGTGTGTGAGTGTATCAAATGAGGAACACACCTCCTCTATTTATACACTACTCTGATATGTATTTTACACAAGTACATGTAGGCTCGTATTTAACCATTAGGTTAAATACCCCATTATAACTGACTGGGCCGACCCCCACATGGTGGGTCTAATAACCCTAGTTACCACAACCAACTCGGAGGAATAAACATCTCCGGATTTATAGTATAATCACATCGGAGGTATGGAACATCTCCGGAATAAATAATATACAAATATAATATTCTTTGAAGTTACAATATTTCAACAAGTCCATGTACATTCCATGAAACTATCTTCATCATGAACCTTACATAAGAAAATCCATCTCTTCACCCTCCTACCCTAATAGTGCATTGAATGGATTTGAAGAGTTCACATTTTGCATCTCGAGTGGGAAATAATTACTAAAAGTTATGTTTCTTGTCTTTTTTTGGACATCGTCAATCATAAATGATTTGAAAGCATCTAGACCTTATAGGATACCCCCGCTACTAGGAAAAGGTTGGGAGATTCTAGGAGTGTATTATTTTCGTCATCTCACATTCAAGGAAGGAGAAATTATTGTAAGCACACAACCAATGGACCATAGGGAAACATATAATTCAAACCATTAAGGATGAAGAAACTAATCACTAGCTCAGTGATGGGCCTTCATCTTGAATTTTGTTTAGCCCATGTTGCATGAAATTTTGATATATTTTTCCTAGAAGTGACCCTCATATAAGAAAAAATATGCCTTTTGAAGATTACACGATTATTGTGACATCTGCTTGTCTAATTATGCATGATTTGTTTAAACTATTGAATATGAATGTGAATTAGTTTTGGTATTTTCACATGAATGTACTATGAAGTCTAATGTGGTTCAAGGATAATGATGTGGGAAATTAAAACATTAAGGCCAAGATTGAATCATCCACACCTCACTCAAGATGACGAAATACAAGATTATCATTTTAGAGGATCTCATCCCTTCATCCACTTAAGTAGCTTCCAACACTCAAAGAAAAATTAATTCGAATTGATTGTCCAAGGAAATTCAATTTGGATGAGGAGGCTGAAATTCCCATGAGAGATAATGCATATTTGTAGGGGCTATCTTCCATCAATCAAGGGATTGGTTGGGAGATACATTAGGATCTTTCTTCAAGCATAAATAGGATAATATGTTGATATATTGGGGTCTTCATTTTATTTTTTTCATTCATCAATTTGCTACAATCAATTTGTAAATTCAAATTTGGAAGGAAGGTATATTTTTGGTTCAAGTCTCTTGCTGTAAATAGTGTTTTTATCTTGAGGGAATATTCACCCATTTTTTACTTTAGGGTTTGGGCCCGCTCTAAAGCTACAATGGAGGTTGAATCCCTCTACAAAAATATTAGATGGATGATGTATCATTTATTTTGATCGCTATAGCTTTTTTTATGCATTTCCATTTCCATTTATATTATTGGTTAGGAATCTAGCTCGGCCGCCATGGATCCAAGGAAACAAAGCCACTATCGCTGTGGTGGTAGAAGTCATAGGAAAAACCATTTTGAAAAGACCTTCATGAGAGAAATTTCGCTCCACAATGGCGAGGAAGTTGAAAATCTATAGGATCAAATGTTGGGACTAATAGTTGACGACTCTTTCGGGGAGGGGTATTTAGTAACTTCTGAGAATTGTATCTGGGCGCTCAGGACTCTTCTTGTTGAAGAGGTCACTATTAAATAATAGGAGATTACAGACTCAAGCAATGATAGTTTCAGTGAAGAGTACTTACCTATTTGGGGGGCATTGTGTCCTCTAGATGACCAATGCGACCCCTCTGTAGCCTCCGTGACCTCTGCGACCCCTATGTGTCCTCTACGTGAGCTTTGCGTCTACCTTGAACTTTCCCTCTGTGTTGTCAGTGGCCTCACGAGCCCTCTGCATCCTCTTCTCTCCGCTGCGTCATCTCCTCTCCTCAGTGTCCCCCAGATTCGCAACCCCTCTGCATCCTCCGGCTTCACAAACCCTCTATGTCCTATCCTCTGCATGCTCCTTCACCAGCTCCTTGCTCTAGCTTCAACCACGAAGCGTGGGAGGGAGGTAAGAGTGTGAAAATAAAACAAGGGCACACAATCAAAAGAGATATTACAATCAGGTTCACTTGAACAAATCGTTGGTGTTAGAGAGGGAAATTAATGTTATTTTAATATCTTGACCTTATGGTCATATAGTGTTTAATGATGCCCTTCTTTTCCTTGCTAGGGACTTGGGGGTAGTTCCAAATTTTGGGTGAACTAAACATTCAACTATGTAATATCTATGTAATAAGATAAACATGGACAAGTTAGGATTTTGGAGATGAACTATTATTTTTCATGGAAGCATGTCCATATAAGGCCAAGGAATTGTTGAAATATTGTAACTTCTAAGAATATTCTACTTGTACTTTATTATTCCGGAGATGTTGCATTCCTTCGTAGTGATCCTATTGTATATCCAGAGATGTTTGTTCCTCCGTCAGGATGTTGTAACTAGGGTTATTAGACCTCCCTAGTGGGGGCAGCCCTGAGTTAGTTGTTTAGGGGTTATTAGACTCTCCTAGGAGAAGTCAACCCTGTTAGGCTGAAAAGTCAAGTCAGAGTAGTGTATAAATAGAGGAGGTGTGTTCCTCATTTATCTCACTCATTCACTCACTTGTTACAGGGTAGCAGAAGGCTTGGGTCAACTGGTTACATCTAGGGGAATTTTGTCATAACACCACCTTCCACATGTCCATTGGAATGACCCCATTCAAAGCTTTGTATGGGTATGAGTTTGCTACTTTTGCAGATCTGGTTTTTGGAAACTGCAAGGAAAAAAAGGAAAAAGATTGGCTGCAAGAAGGCCAGGACATCCTCAGAGCACTGAAAGAAAATTTACAGGTTGCACAAAATCAACAGAAAATTAATGCAGATAAGAACATAACAGATCAAACTTTCCAGGAAGGAGACTTGGTTTATCTGATATTGCAGCCATATAAGAAAACCACTCTTAAGACAAAGGGGGTTGAAAAATTATTGCCAAGGTTTTATGGGCTCTACAAAATAACAAGGAAAGTGGGTGAAGTAGCCTATGAGTTAGATTTGCCAGCAGAAAGCAAAATACACAATGTCTTTCATGTGTCCTGTTTGAAGAAGGTAGTGGGCCAACAGGTTAAGGTTTCAGAAATACTGCCCCCCCTTGATGATGAAGGACATTTGGTACTAGAGCCTGAAGACATCTTGCAGACCAGAGAGAGGAAGCTGAGAAGCAGAATTATTAAAGAATACCTGGTACAATGGAAAGGTCTGCCTAGTGAGAATGCCACTTGGGAGGATGAACAGATTCTGCAGCATCCTAGTTTCAAACTGCTTGAGGAAAAGCAGTCTTGGGAAGGGAGGACTGTCATGTCCCCCCCTAGTGACCTTGGTCACCACTTGGATCCTCCTATCCCTAGGGGTCTAAGTCACAATTAATTGAGTAATTAATTCATGGGGATAAATTTTTGGGCAAGTACACCCTAGGAAATAATTAATTATTATGTTATTTAATTAATTTTGGAAGCTGGAATTAATGTTGAGAAGTATTTTGGTATTTTTATTTATTAAATGCTAATAAATGTTGCCAAGTTGGATAATGAAGGCTAGGAGGTCGAATTGGTGTCAAGTGGATGACCTTGCCCAAGTGGAGAATAATCCAGAATGGAAAGAAAGTCAGAGAGGAAATAGAAACTGACAAAAGCTAGAAAAAGTTGGCAAAAGCAGAAAAAGTGGAAAGTAAATGGAATGGAAAGAATCAGGAAAAGAACTCAGTAGAGAATTAGCAACATCCAGAAAAGCAGCTAGGGCACACTTGCCAATTCTAATTGAAGGAAGTTGAGGAAGAAATCGGAGAAAGCACACAAGTTGCCAATCTCAGAGAGGATGCGCCCTAACTCACCCACATGTGTGGTCTGGCTTGCCAAGCAAGCTAACTCATCTATTTAAGCATGATTCTAACTTCAGGAAAGAACTTTTGATCATTTATGTTTTCTCATGAGAGCTCTGATGCTTCTCTAGTTGAGTGATGTGCCTCAGCTGTGCTTCTTGGGTGAAGTGCCCCAAGGCCCATAGTTTCTAGTGAGTGTTGTGCAGGTCCATATCAATATATTGCAGCCAGTAACATATGCTTCCAGCCTCCATTGAAGATCTACATTCATACAGGAGAACATGTTCCCCCAACGGTGATTCTGTAGCTAGTTTTAGTGAAGATTCTCTTGTTGAAGAAGTTTGATCCAGTGAATGCGCCCAAGACTTGGTGGAGAGATAGTTCAGCCATTTTTGAAGAAATTAGAAGAGCCACATATCAGAGATCAGCTTCAGAACTGAACTATCCTTCTCTTCTATCTCATTCTCTCAACCACAGCTAGATTTGGAGAGGGTTTCCACTGAAGAAGAGAGCTAGTTGATGATGATGGCGCCCATTTGAAGATCAGCCACTCTGAGTGCAGCAAGATCAGCCATCTAATCTGTATATGGACTGATATTCACTTCCAGAATAGAGCCACAATAAGTTCTTACTTCTCTTCTCTATTCTCTCACTGATTGTAACCGAAGATTAGCCTGTGAGGCATTGTTATTTAAGAAGCAAACTATTCATGAAAGAAGAAGTGTTCTGAAAGTCATATTTCAAGTTTTATGTGTGTAAAAAGTTATATCAGAGTCTAAATTAATATCAGAACATATTTTGTGGTTTCTTAAAGCAGTTTGTGAAGTTAGAATGCAAGACTAGTTAGATTGATGGCAATTCTAGACTAGTTTCACCACTTTTCCTGCTGAATCTATTTTAATCACTATTTTTACATTCTGTCAGTTGGAGCTAGTCCTTAACTGAGTCTAGTACCCATATCAGTCCCTGTAATAAGAATTTGGATTCCTTTAGCCTCATTTTGGAAAGCCTGTAATGTGACTAACTCAGCAGTCCAGCATGTTCAAATAACCCCCAAATTGCTCCAAACCTTTCCAACTCCATCTAGTATTTATTCCAACATACCTTATGAGTTGCATGACTGATATATATCTGTCCTAAAAATCATTAACCCTCACCCAGTCTTGTTGGCACATGCTGGAAGCCCAGGAAGCCTCGAAGTAGGCAATAGATTTGTTCTATTGCTGAAAAGTGAATGGCTCTAGTACTTTGTGCCAAGGAATTTTGATAAAACCATATTTTTCTGCTGCTGCACCTAATCCAATATAAATTCCAAAATCAAACTTTCATCCCACCATCCTCAGTCTTTACACCAGTACCCCTCACTTACCTCCTGTCCGGTTCGAAGGATTTGCCACAAAATTGTTTAGTGAAATTTTATTAAAATTATGAGTTGGAGATATTATCTTCGTCAAATCTTGGCTAGGATATTATAGTGGTATTAGAGCATGGTCCTCTAAACCTGGTCTTGTTGTGGTGACGAGCTCAAGAAAAACCCCTGGCACCAAAGGAAAAGGTCACAAAGACACTAGGGAAGAAGAGGTAGATTCTACTGAAGGAGAAATACAAGGGAATAGAGACATGTCTAAACAGGAAGCTAATGATGAGTTTGGACAACTGCTTATTAAAATGGTTAGAGGGATAGAAAGTCTAACACATACTGTAGCACATAATGGTCATGAAACTAAAGAAATAAACATGTAATATCTATGTAATAAGATAAACATGGACAAATTAGGATTTTGGAGATGAACTATCATTTTTCATGGAAGCATGTCCATATAAGGCCAAGGAATTGTTGAAATATTGTAACTTATAAGAATATTCTACTTGTACTTTATTATTCCAGAGATGTTGCATTCCTTCGTACTGATCCTATTGTATCTTCGAAGATGTTTGTTCCTCCGTCGGGATGTTGTAACTAGGGTTATTAGACCTCCCTAGTGGGGGCGGCCCTGAGTTAGTTGTTTAGGGGTTATTAGACTCTCCTAGGAGAAGTCGTCCCTGTTAGGCTGAAAAGTCAAGTCAGAGTAGTGTATAAATAGAGGAGGTGTGTTCCTCATTTATCTCACTCATTCACTCACTTGTTACAGGGTAGCAGAAGGCTTGGGTCAACTGGTTACAACTGGGGGAATTTTGTTATAACACCACCTTCCACATGTCCATTGGAATGACCCCATTCAAAGCTTTGTATGGGTATGAGTTTGCTACTTTTGCAGATCTGGTTTTTGGAAATTGCAAGGAACAAAAGGCAAAATATTGGCTGCAAGAAGGCCAGGACATCCTTAGAGCACTGAAATAAAATTTACAGGTTGCACAAAATCAACAGAAAATTAATGCAAATAAGAACAGAACAGATTGAACTTTCCAGGAAGGAGACTTGGTTTATCTGAGGTTGCAGCCATATGGGAAAACCACTCTTAAGACAAAGGGGGTTGAAAAATTATTGCCAAGGTTTTATGGGCCCTACAAAATATCAAGGAAATTGGGTGAATTAGCCTATGAGTTAGATTTGCCAGCAGAAAGCAAAATACACAATGTCTTTCATGTGTCCTATTTGAAGAAGGTAGTGGGCCAACAAGTTAAGGTTTTAGAAATACTACCCTCCCTTGATGATGAAGGACATTTGGTACTAGAGCCTAAAGACATCTTGCAGACCAGAGAGAGGAAGCTGAGAAGCAGAATTATTAAAGAATACCTGGAACAATGGAAAGGTCTGCCTAGTGAGGATGCCACTTGGGAGGATGAACAGATTCTGTAGCATCCTAGTTTCAAACTGCTTGAGGAAAAGCAGTCTTGGGAAGGGAGGATTGTCATGTCCCCCCCTAGTGACCTTGGTCACCACTTGGATCCTCCTATCCCTAGGGGTCTAAGTCACAATTAATTGAGTAATTAATTCATGGGGATAAATTTTGAGGCAAGTACACCCTAGGAAATAATTAATTATTAAGTTATTTAATTAATTTTGGAAGATGAAATTAATGTTGAGAAGTATTTTGGTATTTTTATTTATTAAATGCTAATAAATGTTGCCAAGTTGGATAATGAGGGCTAGGAGGTCGAATTGGTGTCAAGTGGATGACCTTGCCCAAGTGGAGAATAATCCAGAATGGAAAGAAAGTCAGAGAGGAAATAGAAATTGACAAAAGCTAGAAAAAGTTGGCAAAAGAAAAAAAAGTGGAAAGTAAACGGAATGGAAAGAATCAGGAAAAGCACTCAATAGAGAATTAGCAACATCCAGAAAAGCATCTAGGGCACACTTGCCAATTCTAACTGAAGGAAGTTGAGGAAAGAAAGTGGAGAAAGCACAAAAGTTTCCAATCTCAGAGAGGATGTGCCCTAACTCACCCACATGTGTGGTATGGCTTGCCAAGCAAGCTAACTCATTTATTTAAGCATGATTCTAACTTCAGGAAAGAACTTTTGATCATTTATGTTTTCTCATGAGAGCTCTAATGCTTCTCTAGTTGAGTGATGTGCCTCAGCTGTGCTTCTTGGGTGATGTGCCCAAAGGCCCATAGTTTCCAGTGATTGTTGTGCAGGTCCATATCAAGATATTGCAGCTAGTAACATATGCTTCCAGCCTCCATTGAAGATCTACAGTCATACAAGAGAACAGGTTCCTCCAACAGTGATTCTGCAGCTAGTTTTAGTGAAGATTCTCCCGTTGAAGAAGTTTGATCCAGTGAATGCACCCAAGACTTGGTGGAGAGATAGTTCAGCCATTTTTGCAGAAATTAGAAGAGCCACATATCAGAGATCAGCTTCAGAACTGAACTATCCTTCTCTTCTATCTCATTCTCTCAACCACAGCTAGATTTGGAGAGGGTTTCCACTGAAGAAGAGAGCTAGTTGATGATGACGGCGCCCATTTGAAGATAAGACACTCCGAGTGCAGAAAGATCAGCCATATAATCTGTATATGGACTGATATTCACTTCCAGAATAGAGCCACAGTAACTTCTTACTTCTCTTCTCTATTCTCTCACTGATTGTATCCGAAGATTAGCCTGTGAGGCTTTGTTATTTAAGAAGCAAACTATTAATGGAAGAAGAAGAAGTGTTCTGAAAGTCATATTTCAAGTTTTATGTGTGTAAAAATTTATATCAGAGTGTACATTAATATCAGAACAGATTTTGTGGTTTCTTAAAGCAGTTTGTGAAGTTAGAATGCAAGACTAGCTAGATTGATGGCAATTCTAGACTAGTTTCGCCACTTTTCCTGCTGAATCTATTTTAATCACTATTTTTACATTCTGTCAATTGGAGCTAGTCCTTAACTCAGTGTAGTACCCATATCAGTCCCTGTAATAAGAATTTGGATTCCTTTAGCCTCGTTTTGGAAATCCTGTAATGTGACTAGCTCAACAGTCCAGCATGTGCAAATAATCCCCAAATTGCTCCAAACCTTTCCAACTCCATCCAGTATTTATTCCACCATACCTTATGAGTTGCATGAATGGTATATCTCTATCCTAAACATCATTAACCCTCACCTAGTCTTGTTGGCATATGCTAGAAGCCCAGGAAGCCTCGAAGTAGGCAATAGATTTGTTCTATTGCCGAAAAGTGAATGGCTCTAGTACTTTGTGCCAAGGACTTATGATAAAACCATATTTTTCTGCTGCTGCACCTAATCCCATATAAATTCCAGAATCAAACTTTCATCCCACCATCCTCAGTCTTTACACCAGTACCCCTCACTTACCTCCTGTCCGGTTCGAAGGATTTGCCACAAAATTGTCTAGTGAAATTTTATTAAAATTCTAAGTTGGAGATATTATCTTGGTCAAATCTTGGCTAGGATATTATAGTCGTATCAAAGCATGGTCCTCTAAACCTGGTCTTGTTGTGGTGATGATCTCAAGAAAAACCCCTGGCACCAAAGGAAAAGGCCACAAAGACACTAGGGAAGAAGAGGTAGATTCTGCTGAAGGAGAAATACAAGGGAATAGAGACATGTCTGAATAGGAAGCTAATGATGAGTTTAGACAACTGCTTATTAAAATGGTTAGAGGGATAGAAAATCTAACACATACTGTAGCACATAATGGTCATGAAACTAAAGAAATCCTTAGTAGACAGTTTGCACACAAAGAGGCAGAAGGGAGTGCTAGTGGTTCTCACCAAGGTGAAAGAAAAACATTTGGAGAAACCATTTTTTCAAAGACTGATCCATTCGATAGGAATAGAGAATTTAAAATGGATTTGAAAGAACAACCTCAAAAAACCATGCCCTCCTTCTTTGAAGGAAATAAAGAAGCACCTGGTGCACCTGTAGCTACCTGTGAGGAGAGACATGCAATATATCTGACCTTGAGTGATGAGTGCAGAAGGGATCTCACTTTCAAGGATTTTTCTGAGATTTACCTTAAAAATCAGCCAAGGGGATATAATAGGCAGCCAACAAGCAATTTTGAGTTGAGGAATGCTGTAGGTAGGGTCCAGATACCTTACTTTGATGGGACTGCAAAATGCAATGCTAGTTCCTGGGTGCAGAAACTAGACATATATTTTCAGCTGCATCCCATGGCAGAAAAGGATGCCATCAAGATGGCAGTTTTGCATTTGGAAGGGGAGGCCAGTGATTGGTGGCTTCATGGCATGATAACCTTGGGACATGATTTAGTTAAGTCTTATGAAGATTTCACTAGGAGGTTGGTGGAAAGATTTGATAGGAGGGATCCTGAGCTATCTTTCCGTGAGTTGGCACATTTGAAACAAACCAACACACCATAAGCATATATATCAGAATTTCAAAAATTGGCAGTGATGGTCACTAATGTATCAGAACCTAGGTTGATCCTTCTGTTCACAGCAGGATTAACAGAACCTGTGAAAGGGCTGGTTAAAGCCTATTGACCAATCACCCTGCAAGAAGCTATGAGCAGAACGAGGGATTTGCAAGATGCAATCCCAAGAACCAGATACCCACGTAAGTTTAATCCACCTGTAAAATTTCAGAATTCAAAGCCACCATTTAGAAATAATTCTGCCCCAAATAAGAAAGAATACTCATTCCGAGATCGGGATGAGTTAAGGAGGAAAAAGCTGTGTTTTTCCTGCCAAGAACCATGGGTTCCGGGGCACAAATGTGAAAAAGGAAAAGCTCACTACATAGAAGTATTTTTTGAAATTGATGAAGAGGAAATGAGTGCAGAAGCACAAGTGGAAGAACCAACAGAAGAAGGGTATAATACAACAGAAGAAGAGGAACCAACACAAACAGAAGCAAAATTTACAGTTTTGAGTGGAGTTCCCCGCTACCACACTATGCGATTTAAAGGAGTAGTGCAAGGGCAGAAAGTTTCAGTGATGGTCGATGGGGGGGGCACACATAATTTCATTGATGCAACCATGGTGGAGAGAAGAAAACTCCAAACTGAAAAATTCGGGGGTTTCACAGTTATTATTCCTGGTAAGAACAACACTATGCAGTGCAATAGATGGATTCCCAAGCTGCAGGTCACTATTGGAGACCATACTGTAACTGACAGTTTTTACATTGTTGATGTTGCTGATACTAATATTGTGTTGGGGGTACAATGGCTGTTCTCACTTGGGGAGCATGTGGTAAATTACAGGATTCCCCAAATGTGCTTTAAAGATACTGAGGGTAAGCAAGTGGTTTTGAGGGGTGTTAACACCTACCCAAAACAAGTGATTTCTGCACATAGTATGAGATCTGTTTTGAGGCATGGAGACATAGAGTGGGATGCTGAATGTTTCATCTCTACCAAAGGAACCACCATTGATGTGTCACAACATCCTGAAGATATCCAAAAATGGCTGCAAAAACATAATTTTTTTTTTGAGGATCTGCCACATGGAAGGCCTCCTGATAGGGGTACTGAACATTGGATAGAGTTGGAACCTGGTACTTTTCCCATAAAAACCAATCCCTACAAACACCCCAAGAGATTCAAAGATGAAATAGAAAAGACCATCAAAGAGCTGCTGGAAATGGGGTTCATAAGACCAAGCTCAAGCCCCTTTGCTTCATTGGTGGTTTTGGTAAAAAGGAAATATGGAACAATGCACATGTGCATGGATTACAGAGCTTTAAATAAGAAAGCCATCAAGAACAGATATCCTATTCCAAGGATTGATGAGCTGATGGATGAGCTGCATGGAGCCAAGTATTTTTCTAAGATTGACCTTCGTTCTAGTTACCACCGAATCAGAATCAAAAGTGAAGATGTGCAGAAAACTGCCTTTAGGTGCCATTTTGGGCATTTTGAATTTATGGTCATGCTTTTTGGCTTGACAAATGCACTAGCAACTTTTCAATCTTTCATGAACAGAATCTTCAGCAAACAACTTCGTAAGTTTGTACTTGTTTTTTTTTATGACATTCTGATTTATAGTAAGACATGGGAATATCATTTGCAGCATTTGGATAGTGTACTAACTCTACTTGCAGAATAATCCTTTATGCCAAACTGCCGAAGTGTGAGTTTGGTATGAAGGAACTCCTCTATCTTGGGCACATCATTGGGCAAGAAGGAGTTAAGGTACACTTGGAGAAGATCCAATCCATCTTAGATTGGCCTAGCCCAAAGAATATAACTGCTCTAAGAGGGTTCATAGGTTTATGCACATATTACAGGAAATTTGTGAAGGGATTCTCCAAACTCACTTCTCCCTTGAAAGACCTTACTAAGAAGGGAGCTTTCTGCTGGAATGAGGAGGCTGAAAAATCCTTCAATAAAATGAAGGAAGTTATGAGCAGCTGTCCAGTCTTGGCACTCCCAGATTTCAGCCAGCCTTTTTTTTTGGAGTGTGATGCCTTGGGTGAAGGCATAGGAGCAGTTTTGATGCAGAATAGACACCCGATTGCTTATGAGAGCAGAAAGTTGCAGCCCCATGAGAGGCTGTATTTGATCTATGACAAGGAGATGTTAGCCATCTTGCATGCATTGGAAAAATTCAGGCAGTACCCGGTGGGAGGTAAAGTCATAGTTAAAACAGACCACAATACCTTGAGGCATTTCCTAACCCAGAAGGAGCTGAATGATAGGCAGCAAAAGTGGGTAAGCAAAATTCAATCTTATGATTTTGATATTGAATATCAGAAAGGTAAGCTGAATGTAGTTGCTGATGCCCTTTCTAGGAAGCCTGTTTTTTCTTGCTGCAAGTGCCTACCGACTGGAAGGCACAACTAATTAAAGAATATGTAGAAAATCAGTTATCTAGTGAATTGTTAGATAGAGTATATCAGGAAGATCATTACCAGGTCAATGATGTCATCTATTATAAGAACATAATTTTTTTAAACTCCTGAATCTAAGCTAAAGGAGCATATTTTGATGGCCTCCCACAATGCTCCGGTAGCAGGCCATCCTGGTATTTTCAAAACTTACCGGAAGTTGAGAGAAAGATTCACTTGGAAGGGACTCAAGGAGGATGTTCTAAGACATGTTAGTGAGTGTATTGCATGCCAGCAGAACAAGGTGGAGCACACTCATCCTGCCGGTCTCCTACAACCTTTTCCAATTCCTGGACGGAAATGGGAGAGCATATCAATGGATTTCATCACAGGTTTGCCCAAATCCAAGGGTAAAGATAGTATTTTTGTGGTAGTTGACAGATTAACCAAATTTGCTCATTTTTTTGCTGTCACATCTACTATTTCTGCTAGTCAAGTTGCTGCACTCTTTTTTAGGGAAGTATTTAGATTGCATGGGCTGCCAAAAATCATAATTAGTGACAGGGATAGTAAGTTCACCAGTGCCTTTTGGCAATCTTTGTTTGAATTGGTAAATACTAATCTAAACCTCAGTACCAACTACCATCCCCAGACAGATGGGAAAACTGAAAGAGTTAACCAATGGCTGGAGGGGTATCTCAGGAACTATGTTACAGGGCAACAAATGGCTTGGGTCAACTGGTTACATCTGGGGGGATTCTATTATAACACCACCTTCCACATGTCCATTGGAATGACCCCATTCAATGCTTTGTATGGGTATGAGTTTGATACTTTTGCATATTTGGTTTTTGGAAACTACAAGGCACAAAAGGAAAAATATTGGCTGCAAGAAGGCCAGGATATCCTCAAAGCACTGAAAGAAAATTTACAGGCTACACAAAATCAACAGAAAATTAATGAAGATAAGAACAGAACAGATCGAACTTTCCAGGAAGGAGACTTGGTTTATCTGAGATTGCAGCCATACAGGCAAACCACTCTTAAGACAAAGGGGGCTGAAAAATTATTGCCAAGGTTTTAGGGGCCCTACAAAATAACAAGGAAAGTGGGTGAAGTAGCCTATGAGTTAGATTTGCCAGCAAAAAGCAAAATACACAATGTCTTTCATGTGTCCTGTTTGAAGAAGGTAGTGGGCCAACAAGTTAAGGTTTTAGAAATACTGCCCCCCCTTGATGATGAAGGAAATTTGGTACTAGAGCCTGAAGACATCTTGTAGACCAGAGAGAGGAAGCTGAGAAGCAGAATTAGTAAAGAATACCTGATACAATGGAAAGGTCTTCCTAGTGAGGATGCCACTTGGGAGGATGAACAGATTCTGCAGCATCCTAGTTTCAAACTGCTTGAGGAAAAGCAGTCTTGGGAAGGGAGGACTGTCATGTCCCCCCACTAGTGACCTTGGTCACCACTTGGATCCTCCTATCCCTAGGGGTCTAAGTCACAATTAATTGAGTAATTAGTTCATGGGGATAAATTTTGAGGCAAGTACACCCTAGGAAATAATTAATTATTAAGTTATTTAATTAATTTTGGAAGATGGAATTAATGTTGAGAAGTATTTTGGTATTTTTATTTATTAAATGCTAATAAATGTTGCCAAGTTGGATAATGAAGGCTAGGAGGTCGAATTGGTGTCAAGTGGATGACCTTGCTCAAGTGAAGAATAATCCAGAATGGAAAGAAAGTCAGAGAGGAAATATAAACTGACAAAAGCTGGAAAAAGTTGGCAAAAGCAGAAAAAGTGGAAAGTAAATGGAATGGAAAGAATCAGGAAAAGAACTCAGTAGAGAATTAGCAACATCCAGAAAAGCAACTAGGGCGCACTTGCCAATTCTGACTGAAGGAAGTTGAGGAAAGAAAGTGGAGAAAGCACAAAAGTTGCCAATCTCAGAGAGGATGCGCCCTACCTCACCCACACATGTGGTATGGCTTTCCAAGCAAGCTAACTCATCTATTTAAGCATGATTCTAACTTCAGGAAAGAACTTTTGATCATTTATGTTTTCTCATGAGAGCTCTGATGCTTCTCTAGTTGAGTGATGTGCCTCAGCTATGATTCTTGGGTGATGTGCCCCAAGGCCCATAGTTTCTAGTGAGTGTTTTACAGGTCCATATCAAGATATTGCAGCCAGTAACATATGCTTCCATCCTCCATTGAAGATCTATAGTCATATAGGCGAATAGGTTCCTCCAACGGTGATTCTGCAGCTAGTTTTAGTGAAGATTCTCCTGTTGAAGAAGTTTGATCCAGTGAATGCGCCCAATACTTGGTGGAGAGATAGTTCAGCCATTTTTTCATACATTAGAGGATCCACATATCAAAGATCAGCTTCAGAACTGAACTATCCTTCTCTTCTATCTCATTCTCACAACCACAACTAGACTTGGAGAGGGTTTCCACTGAAGAAGAGAGCTAGTTGATGATGATGGAACCCATTTGAATATCAGCCACTCTGAGTGCAAAAAGATCAGCCATCTAATATGTATATGGATTGATATTCACTTCCAAAATAGAGCCATAGTAACTTCTTACTTCTCTTCTCTATTCTCTCACTGATTGTAATCGAAGATTAGCCTGTGAGGCATTGTTATTTAAGAAGCAAACTATTCATGAAAGAAGAAGTTTTCTGAAAGTCATATTTCAAGTTTTATGTGTGTAACAAGTTATATCAGAATCTAAATTAATATCAGAACATAGTTTGTGGTTTCTTAAAGCAGTTTGTGAAGTTAGAATGCAAGACTAGCTAGATTGATGGCAATTCTAGACTAGTTTCACCACTTTTCCTGCTGAATCTATTTTAATCACTATTTTTACATTATGTAAGTTGGATATAGTCCTTAACTCAATATATTACCCATATCAGTCCCCGAAATAAGAATTTGGATTCCTTTAGCCTCGTTTTGGAAAGCCTGTAATGTGACTAGCTCAGGAATCCACCATGTGCAAATAATCCTCAAATTGCTCCAAACATTTCCAAGTCCATCCATTATTTATTCCAGCATACCTTATGAGTTTCATGAATGATATATCTCTGTCCTAAACATCATTAAACCTCACCTAGGGTTGTTGGCATATGCTAGAAGCCCAGGAAGCCTCAAAGTAGGCAATAGATTTGTTCTATTGCTGAATAGTGAATGGCTCTAGTACTTTGTTTCAAGGACTTCTACTAAAACCATATTTTGCTTCTGATGCACCTAATCCCATATAAATTCCAGAATCAAACTTTCATCCCACCATCCTCAGTCTTTACACCAGTACCCCTTACTTACCTCCTATCCGGTTCGAAGGATTTTCCACAAAATTGTCTAGTGAAATTTTATTAAAATTCTGAGTTGAAGATATTATCTTGGTCAAATATTGGCTAGGATATTACACCTTGGTACTCATTTATCCAAGCCATGTGTGCCATAAAAGAAAGTATGAAGTTTGATGTGGTGCGGGAGGATTGCATTCAAGAAGAGGCTAGAGTAGCTAATAGAGAAGCACTACTCAAAGAAGATGATCAAGCATTGGACACCCATACCAATAGAATAAGAAGTCAACCAAACTTCAAGAAGGGAAACCATAAGGAGTCTCAACCTCCACATAGGTTTCAAAAGAAAAGAGGAGCAAGTTCAAGAAGAGATCTCTCCTCATTTCAATGTTACAATTGTCACAAATTGGGACACTTTGCTAGAGATTGTCCTTCAAAGAAGAAGAAGGATCTTCATCGCAAAAGACATCAAGCACATCTAGTAGAAGATGATAGTGAATAAGAAGAAGAGGAAAGGCCTCAAAAGAAAAGAACTAGAATAGAAGAAGAAGATGCAGAAGAGTATGTTCTATTCTTTGCACTCTCTGGGTCTGTAACACCTGGAGAAGATACATGGCTTATTGATAGTGGTGCCTCAAAGCACATGACATGACAAAATAAGACTCTTTCAAGACTTGAAGAGAATACCTCTCCACAGAAGGTATCTTTAGGAGATGACTATCAATATACCATCAAGGGAATTAGTGAAGCAAGCTACAAGCTTGATTCTGGAACTCCATTGAAGATGAAGGAAATCTTATATGTACCAGGTTTGAAGAATAACTTACTTTCTATCTCAGCATTAGATAAGAAAGGTTATAGGGTTGCATTAATAGATGGAAAAGTACTCATGTGGCCCAAAGGAAAATCAATTGAGGATGAAATTGTTATCGGTGACGAGGAAGGAGGTCTATACAAACTCAAGGGTCATCGAGAAGCTTCCCTTGTTCATGAAGCCACTAGCCCAAGTGAGCTATGGAACAGGAGGCTTGCTCACATTAACTACAAAGCACTACCTCATGTGAGCAAGGTAGTTATAGGACTACCAGATTTGAATATTGATCATAACGACACATGCAAAGGATGTGCAAAAGGGAAGAATATCAAGAACCCATTTACAAAGAGTGAAACAAAGACTAAAAGTACTTTGGAATTGATTCATTCGGATGTATGTGGACCAATGCCCTCCACATCCTTGAGTGGGTATGAATATTACATTACATTTATTGATGACTACTCAAGGAAGACTTGGATATATTTCCTTAAGGGAAAAGATGATTTTTTTGGAAAGTTCAATAAATTCAAAGCCTTGAATGAAAATCATTCAGAAAAGAAGAACAAGATACTCAGGACAGATAATGGTGGACAATATACTTCAAAGGATTTTGAAGTCTTTTGTAAAGAAGCTAGAATCAAGAGGGAACTAACCACTCCTTACAATCCTAAAAAAAATGGTGTTGCAAAGAGAAAGAATAGAACCATTATGGAAGTAGTAAAGACAATGATACATGATCAAGACCTACCTATGTATCTATGGGCTGAAGCAGCCAGGACAACAGTCTATGTACAGAATAGACTATCTCATAATGCTCTTGAATTCAAGATCCCATAAGAAGTGTTCACAGGGAAGAATATTGAGGTAAGCCATCTCAAGATATTTGGGTGCCTAGTATATATTCACATACCAAAAGAAAAGAGAACCAAGCTAGATCCTTCTGGGAAGAAGGGAATATTTGTTGGATATTGTGAAGCATCCAAAGCATTCAGAATATACATCCCAGGATTCCATCATATGGAAATTAGTAGGGATGTGACATTTGATGAAGAGACAACTCTCAAGATATCTAGGAAGTGCCAGTATGAAGACGCATATGAGGAAGATGTTGTTAAATTTTGAGCATTAATTCACAATACTCTAGGATCTTTACTGAGAGGATAACATGTAAAGTATATCAATGCATAACAATCATATAAAGCATGCCAAGCATGACAAGAATCAAAAGAATGAGAGACAAGAGACATAGAGTTTCCATGGGGAAAACCCTAAGGTGAAAAACCCCACAACTTTCTTAGAGATAGAGAGAGCAATGGCTCAACCAAAGTACAACCAAAATACATTGAGATAGTATCCTAGTAGCAAATGATCCTCCTCCTCACTAGTGCGCCACTTTCTGAGTGAGAGAAGTATGAGTTTCCAAGTGATCCAAATAGAGATCTCCCGATCTCTATTTATACTAGTCTATTTGCCCAGTGACCTTATGGGGCCGACTTGTCTAGCTAGGTATATCAACCATATAATATGTATTTCAGGGCCGACCCCACACATGGTGGTCTAATAACCCTTCACCAAGTACACACACTTGCGACACTTGTCAATACACATGACAATGCTTCCTTATAGAGGAATAACACATCTCTTATAAGGGTACAATAAATATATATGAAATACATAGATGAAATACATTCCAAAGTTACATATACATCAACACTCCCTCTTAACTAGGAAGGTATTTCTCGACACAGTTCTGCTAGACAAGTCTTCTTCTCGGGATCATCATCATCAACATCGTCACTGTTGCTGCTATCTCAACCAATCTCTGACTCTACTCGTCATAGGAAGTTCTATAGAGCCAGTCCTTTTTCATATTAGATGTAGGCCCACCACCTGTAGGTCTTTATCTTCACTGTCCATACTGTGGAATCCTCAGGACTTATTACGTGCGTCACAAAACCTTGCAAGATCATCCCAGGACTTATTACGGGCACACAGCCCAACCTATAGGATCTCCCAAGGAGCTATTACATGTGACCCTACCACAAAACCTCGAAAGAGAATCCCACGATTGATTACGAGCACACAGCTCAACCTATCGGATCTCCCAGGGCGCTATTATATGTGGTCACCACAAAACCTTGCAAGAGCATCCCAAGACTTATTATGGGAACACATCCCAACCTATCAGATCTCCTAGGGCGATATTACATGTGATCATGGAAAAACCTTGCAAGAGCATCCCAGGACTTATTACGAGCACACAACTCAACCTATCAGATCTCCCAGGGCGCTATTATATGCCATAGGACAAAACCTCGAAAGAGCATCTGCCAGATATCCCAGGGAGCTATTATCTGCCAGCGAAAAAAACCTTGCAAGACTATCTGCAGATCTCCTAGGGCGCTATTATATGTCCTCCCAAAGCAAAACCTTGAAAGAGCGTTTGCCAAATCTCCCAGGGAGCTATTATATGCCAGTGGCAAAACTTAGCAAGAGAATCTGCAAACCTCTCAAGGCGCTATTATATGATTATCTACACAACCTATCCACGGCAACAGAGTATCAACCTGATACTCACCATACATCATCCTGATGTATA
This sequence comes from Larix kaempferi, assembly GCA_027924585.1. Lineage (NCBI taxonomy): Eukaryota > Viridiplantae > Streptophyta > Pinopsida > Pinales > Pinaceae > Larix > Larix kaempferi. The sequence continues at coordinate 7,934,091 of BSBM01000361.1, read as the reverse complement.
CATGATCATCCCGATCATCATAACTGCAACATCCTGCTGCATGTCATCTAGAGAAACATCTTGAGGCTCGTCATCCATGATCATCCTGATCATATAATGCATCTACCTGATGCATACCAAGTATCTATCTGATACATATCATCATACATGATCCACCTGATCATACAATGTATCCACTTGATACAAATACAAAACATGATCCACCTGATCATACAATGTATCCACCTGATACAAATACAAAACATGATCCACCTGATCATACAATGTATCCACCTGATACAAATACAAAACATGATCCACCTAATCATACCTGATACATATCAACATACATGATCTACCTAATCATATCCAACATCCAACATCATGCTTACATACATATACATATAAATGATCCAACTAATCGTATCCAGCATCCAACATGATGCGTACATACATATACATATAAATGATCCAACTGATCATATCCAACATCCAACATGATGCGCACATACAGATACATATAAATGATCCAACTGATCATATACAACATCCAATATGATGCGTACATACAGAGCAGTAACTGGAGCATTGTCCTGATGCTCATCATCCAGTGCTTACATCCACAGCCATGTGAAGGATCCTCCTTCCAACATGGTTGGAATTGCTTTTGCAAATGTGTCCATCACTTCTTCCTCAAAGTATCATCAATATGAAGAACACCAAGCCTCTCCCTGAAGTACTCGAACTTCACCCTGGCTAGTGGCTTCGTAAGCACATTTGCAATCTGCTCGTCCGTCGCAATGTACAGGAGCTTCACAGCTCCTCTCTGCACCATATCCTTGATATAGTGATATTTGATCTCTATGTGTTTCGACTTGTCATGAAACAATGGGTTCTCAGACAGCTTCACGCAACTCTGGTTATCACAGAAAATACCAGTAGCATCCAATGGGAGATCAAATAACTCAGACAGTAGCTTCCGAAGCCATACTGCCTCACAACTAGCTGAACAGGCTGCAACACACTCTGCCTCAGCTGTACTTAGTGCTATGTAGGACTACTTCCTGCTGAACCAAGAGATCACACTTGATCCCATACTGAAGCAACATCCAGATGTGCTCTTCCTATCTGCAGCACTAGCAGCCCAATCTAAATCAACATAACCCTATAGGTTAAAATTTTGATTCGATTCATACTTGAGCCCATAATCCACTGTACCCTTCAGGTATATCAGAATATGCTTTACAGCAACCAGGTGAACACTCCTCGGATCCGTCAGGAACTAGCTCAATGTGTTCACTGCAAAGCAAATATCTGGTCTTGTGTTCATCAGGTACATCAAGGACCCAATCATCTGACGATACATAGAGACATCAACCGGCTTAGATGAAGCATCACATAGAAGCTTCAGATTTGATGCCATAGGTGTGGCCATGGCCTTGCAATCCATCATCCTGAATCTCTTCAGGATATCTACTGTGTACTTCCCTTGACCAAGGAAGATCCCACTTGCACTCTGCCACACCTCCATACCTAAGAAATAGTGCATCATTCCCAAATATTTCATATCGAACTCGGCAGCAAGCTTCCTCTTAGTATCTGCAATCAATCTGTCATCTCCTGTTACAAATAAGTCATCCACATACAGGAGTAGAATCACAGGATTCCCTTCCTCAACCTTGTAGTAAAGGTTGGAATCCACTTTACTCTTGGTAAAGTCCAAACTAGATAGAAAACTGTCCATCCTACCATACCAAGTTCTGGGAGCTTGCTTCAAGCCATACAAGGCTTTCTTCAATCTGGAGACATATGACTTCCTGTCATGTATTTCGAAACCGAGTGGCTACTCCACATATACTTCCTCTTCAACTACACCATTCAAGAAAGTAGTCTTGACATCCATCTAGTGTATTTTCCATTTCATTGCTGCAGCCAGGGCAAGTACTGTTCTTATGGAAGTATACCTGGCTACAGGTGCAAAAGTTTCTTCATGATCTATTCCCTCCTTTTGAGAGAATCCACGAGCTACGAATCTTTCCGTGTATTTCTCTACACTACCATCTACAGCATGCTTGATTTTGTAGATCCATTTGGAAGTCACAATAGACTTATCTTTAGGTCTTGGGACAACATCCCAAAAATCATTCTTCATTATTGATTGGTATTCCTCGACCATGCCATCCTTCCATTCTTTCTTTTTCGTTGCTTCTTCATAACTGGAAGGTTCTTTGTTCATAATGTCACAGAGTAAAGCAACATAGCTGGTATGTGATCTGGTTCTTTTCTTTGCTTTGTGTTCTTCTTCTGGAATGCCAAATCTTTCTGCATCTTGAATGAGCTCTCTAGCCCATGCAGGTTTCCTCTTGTGAGATATATCCTCACGGGGTGGATCTATAGGTTCTTGCGGATCTTCAAGCTCACGAACAAATTCTGGAATTGGTTCAGTCATGGTAGTGTCTTGAAATCTAGTTTCCTTAGGTTCTTCATAAACTTCGATAGGTGCCTTCCTTGATTTGATGAATGCTGAGTTTTCATCAAATGTTACATCCCTGCTGACATCAATCTTATTGAACCCTGGAAAGTATATTCTGTAATCCTTCGAGCTTTCACTGTAACCCACAAAGATACCCTTCTTTCCTGAAGGATCTAGTTTGGTCCTCTTTTCCTTTGGGATATACAGGACAACCAAATATTTTGAGATGGCTGACTTCAGGTTTCTTACCAGAAAAGACCTCTTCTGGTGTCTTGTTGTCCAATATCTTGTGGGGTGTTCTGTTCTGCACATATACAGCTGTTCTAGCTTCTTCTACCCATAGATGCATAGGTAGATCCTGGTCATGCAGCATTGCCCTTGCTTCTTCCATGATTGTTCTGTTCTTCCTTTCTACAACTCCATTCTGTTGAGGATTATAAGGAGCAGTCAACTCCCTCTTAATCCCTGAATCACTGCAAAGCTTCTTGAAGTCACCTGAGGTGAATTCTCCACCATTGTTGGATCTTAATGTTTTGATCTTTTTGTCAGTTTGGTTCTCCATCAAGGTTTTGAATTCCTTGAACTTATCAAACACCTCATCTTTGTTCTTCAAGAAGTATACCCAAGTATTCCTGGAGAAGTCATCAATAAATGAGACATAGTAAACATACCCACTCAGAGAACTGGATGACATAGGACCACATACATCTGAGTGGATGATTTCCAGGATACCTTTTTCCTTTCTTTCACTGCTTGGGAAAGCCTTCTTAATGTTCTTACCTTTTGTACATCCTTTGCAAACACCTTCATGTATGGTCTTGATTTCAGGAAGACCCTCTACAGCCTTGCTTTCAATTGGAAGTGCCCTATAGTGCATATGAGCAAGTCTTCTATGCCAAAGTTCACTTGGCTCCATGGATTCATGCACCATGGCATGTTTAGGCTGTCCTTTCAATTTATACAAACCTCCCTCTTGCTCTCCAATCACTAATGCATCATCTATGGTCTTTCCCTTTGGCCACATTAGGACTTGGCCATCCACAAATGCAACCCTCATACCTTTTGCATCCAATGCAGAGATGGAGAGTAAGTTCTTCTTGAGCCCAGGTACATAAAGGACTTCTTTCATCTTCAAAGATTTTCCAGAATCTAGGTTGTAGGAGGATTCACCACTTCCTTTGATTGGGTATTGATAATCATCCCTAAGTTTCACCTTATGGGGTGATTCATGTTCAGATAGGTTTAGAAAAGATTCCTTAAACCTAGTCATGTGTTTGGAAGCCCCACTGTCAATTAACCAATCATTACAACCATGGGAGATAGTACCTGTGAGAGTAGAGATTAGAACATACTCTTCTTCACTTGATGAGTCATCATCACTATCATCACTTTCTTCCCTAGCCTTCTTCTTTGGGGGTTCATCATCTTCGACAGCATGAGCATGGAACTTTCTTTTGTTCCCCTTCTTCTTGCTGGAGTTGATGTTATCCCTTTTGTTCTTGGGACATTTTGAAGCAAAGTGACCCTTCTCATTGCATGTGAAACATATTATATCCTTCTTATTCTTTTGTTGGTTGTGATAGGATCTCTTGTGGTGAGAGTGCTCCTTCTTGGGCTTGCTTCTTTTGGTGTGGGCTATGAGATCTTGATCTTCACCTCCCATCTTTTCTTCATGAGCTACAAGCCTAGCTTCTTCTTGAGAGCATTCCTCCCACAGTTTACTGAAAGAGATCAATTTCTTTCTTGCACAGATTCCTTGAATAAAGGACTCCCATGACCTAGGAAGGCCATTCAGAGTGGTCATAACAACTTCACCATTATCCACTACTTCATCCACAACTTCAAGTTGTTCCTTGATCTGAGAGACCTTGGAGAAGTAAGATTGAATGGTTTCTCCATTCAACATCTTGACCCCTTTCAATTGATTCCGTAGGGTCATCTTCCGATTTATGTTCTTCCATTCAAATAGCTTGGTCAAAGAGTCAAACGTAGCCTTGGGTGTCTTTAGAGAAGACACATGGGGTATGAGATGGTCTTTGATGGAATCAACAATGATTCTCTTTGCCTTGACCAAGTTCTTCTTATGCAATACCTTAGCCTCTTCATCCTTTGGGATAGGGATGTCTTCTTTTATGTATGAGTCCAACTCATTCTCTTCCAGGATTAACCCAATCCTATACTTCCAAGCTCGGAAGTTATCGGCCCCTTCAAGCTTATCCTCAAGCTTGGTGTGGTGAGACATCTTAAAGAGTACTTCAAATGGAAATAGAAAAGATTTAGGTGTTACCACTTGAATGCTGAAAACTGGATTTGGTCTTGGATTAGGATTTGTCGAAAAAACCCTAAAAATTCAAAATGTGAATTTCAACTTTCTGAAAGGATAGAAAGATGCACCTTGATGAGCTGATCAGCTTGGTATATTCAGAATTTGAGATCAACAAAGCTTCACCCTTCAGATTTTCCTTTTTGTCCTCCCGGGTTCACTAGGGAGAGCCCTGAATTAGGGTTTGAGTTTCTCAGAGATCCACCCAGCCAAAAATCTCAATCCAAAGCTCTAAAACTTTGATTTTTGCAAGGATCTTTCAGCTATGTCTTCAGATTTCAGAAATTCCTATTTTTGTGGAAACCCTAATTTTTATGGCCAAATCTGAAAATGCTCAGAATTGACTTCTGATTGGATAGATAGATTCTCCTTGATGAGTAGAGTCAATCTACTATACTGCTTTTCCAAAATATGTGGAGAGAAACCCAATAAACAAGAAACTCAAGTTTCCGTCACTGCAAAATGTCTTCTTCTCAGGTTAGCTCTGATACCATGTTAAATTTTGAGCATTAATTCACAATACTCTAGGATCTTTACTGAGAGAATAACATGTACAGTATATCAATGCATAACAATCATATCAATCATGTCAAGCATCACAAGAATCAAAAGCATGAGAGACAAGAGACACAGAGTTTCCATGGGGAAAACCCTAAGGTGAAAAACCCCACAACTTCCTCAGAGATAGAGAGACTAATGGCTCAACCAAAGTACAACCAAAATACAATAAGATAGTCTCCTAGTAGCAGATGATCCTACTCCTCACTAGTGCGCCACTTTCTGAGTGAGAGAAGTATGAGTTTCCAAGTGATCCAAATAGAGATCTCCCGATCTCTATTTATACTAGTCTATTTGCTCAGTGATCTTATGGGGCCGACTTGTCTAGCTAGGTATATCAACCATATAATATGTATTTCAGGGCCGACCCCACACATGGTGGTCTAATAACCCTTTTCCAAGTACACACACTTGCGACACTTGTCAATACACATGACGACACTTCCTTATAGAGGAATAACACATATCTTATAAGGGTACAATAAATATATATGAAATACATAGATGAATTACATTCTGAAGTTACATATACATCAATAGATGCACCTCCTAGAATTGGAGAGGCTGCACCCACCCCTGAAGATGTAACAGCTGAAGACCATGACATGATAGAACCACAAGAATCCCCTACCATAAACATATCAAGAAAGAGAAAGCCAGCATGGGAAAGAGACATTATACAAGGAGCAGAAAAGTATGGAGCTCCTGAAGGCTCCACTTGAGTGAGCAAGAAACCAAATTCATTCTCCAATTATATGGCTTTGATGTGTGATCTTGTAGATCAAGAACCCACTAGTTATGAAGAGGCATCTCGTAAGAAAGAGTGGGTAGAGGAAATGAAAGAGGAATACCAGTCAATAATGAAGAATGATGTTTGGGATATAGTTCCCAAACCAAAGGACAAGAGTGTGGTATCCTCCAAGTGGATATACAAAATAAATCATGTTGCGGATGGTAGCATTGAAAAGCATAAGGCAAGATTTGTGGCCAGAGGATTCTCTTAGAAAGAGGGAATTGACTATGAATAGACATTTGCTCCAGTTTCAAGGTACAGTTCCATTAGAACTATCATGGCATTTGCATCCACGATGAAGTGGGAATTACACTAGATGGATGTGAAGACAACTTTCCTGAATGGTGTGATTTAGGAGGAAGTGTACATAGAACAACCACAAGGATTTGAGGTTGAACATATAAGAACCCACGTATGCAAACTAAAGAAGGATTTGTATGGGTTGAAACAAGCTCCCAGAGCTTGGTATGGAAGAATTAACAGTTTCTTGAAAAGCTTGGGCTTTACCAAGAGTAAAGCTGATCCTAATCTTTATCTCAAAGCTATGGATGATGAACCTATCATATTGTTGCTATATGTGGATGATCTATTTCTGACTAGAAATGAGAAACAGATTGTCGAGTGCAAGAAGAATCTCTCTACAGAGTTTGAGATGAAAGATCTCAGATTGATACATTACTTCCTAGGTCTGGAAGTATGGCAAGGCACAAAAGGAATCTTTCTCAACCAGGGAAAGTATGCTGTGGAAATCTTGAAAATATTTGATATGTTGGAATGCAAAGCCATGGCCACTCCCATGGATTCCAACTTGAAGCTGTTAGCTGATGACTCATCAGATTTAGTGGCTGTGACTATGTACAAATAGATTATTGGGTCATTAATGTATCTGACGAATACCAGGCCAAATATATGCTTTGCTGTGAACACCTTGAGTCAGTATCTAGTAGAACCTAGATGTGTTCACCTGATTGCTGCAAAGCATGTGATGAGGTACCTAAAGGGTATGGTAGACTTTGTTCAATGTTATTTTGGAGATCATTACTTCATATTGTATGGCTACACAGATGCTAATTGGGAATGAAGTGTATCAGATAGGAAGATCACATCGAGAGGATGTTATTGTCCGGGATCTGCTATGATCTCGTGGTTTAGAAGGAAGCAGTCTAGTGTGGCTCTCAGAATAGCTGAAGCGGAATATATTGCTGCTTGCTCTGCTAGTTGTGAAGCGATATGGCTTCAGAAGTTGTTATCAGGATTATTTGACTTAGAGATGGACCCCACTGTGATCATGTGTGACAACTAGAGTTGTATTAAGATGACAAAGAATCCATTTTTCCATGATAAGTTGAAGCACATAGAGATATGATATGTTTATATATGGGATATGGTGTAGAAAGGAGCTATCAAGCTCGAGTATGTGAGCATTGACGAACAAGTTGATGATATATTGACCAAACCTCTATCTCAAGTAAAGTTTGAGTATTTCCAAGACAAGCTTGGTGTCATTCAGAAGGACCCTCCCCCAAAGGGGAAGTGATATGGTCGATGATGATATTTGGATACTGGTATCAATGTGGATACTTGTATCGTTGATGAGATTTCCTATATCGATGGTAAGGTCGATAATGAGGATACCTGTATTGATGAGGATACTGTATCGATGATGAGGTTACCTGTTCTGACGATGAGGTCGATGATGAGGTTACCTATTCCAACAATGAGGTCGATGTGTGGTCCTTAGACTTTGTCTAAGTGGACAAGAGGATTGCATCATCCCTGAATGGTTGGTTCAAAATGTACGTGATAGGATTGCATCATCCCTGAACATTTGGTTCAAAATGTACGTGATAGGATTGCATCATCCCTGAACATTTGGTTCAAAATGTACATGATAGGATTGCATCATCCCTGAACGTTTGGTTCAAAATGTACGTGATAGGATTGCATCATCCCTGAACATTTGGTTCAAAATGTATGTGATAGGATTGCATCATCCCTGAACGGTTGGTTCAAAATATACGTGATAGGATTGCATCATCCCTGAACGTTTGGTTCAAAATTTATGTGATAGGATTGCATCATCCCTGAACGTTTGGTTCAAAATGTACGTGATAGGATTGCATTATCCCTGAATGTTTGGTTCAAAATGTACGTGATAGGATTGCATCATCCCTGAACAGTTGGTTCAAAATGTACGTGATAGGATTGCATCATCCTTGGATTTATGTCCTAAATTGATAGGGATTGACCATCCCATAATTGGATCATGTGTTGCAGAGTATGCTGCTATGATACTGTTGATCGGAAGATCTAGATGATGAGGCTGTTGATCGAGAGATCCAGATGATGATGATGTTGATCAGAAGATCCAGGCGATGAGGCTGTTGATCGAGAGATCCAAATGATGATGCTATTGATCGGAAGATCCAGATGATGAGGCTGTTGATCAAGATATCCATATGATGATGTTGTTGATCAGAAGATCCAGATGATTATGTCGTTGATCGAGATCCAGATGATGATGTTGCTATAGCTGTTCGAGTGCTGCAGAAGATGAAGACTCAGTACTGAAGATGTTGATGTTTCGGTATTGAATATCTTGAAGATGTTCCAGTAACTGTTTGAGTTACTGATGATAATTAAAGAAACCTTCCAATGATTTATAGATGTATCATGCATCATGTATCATGTAGTTGATGACTCCTTTCTCCTGCAGATGTTGTTAGAATATCCTTCTCGTTAAGGGGGAGTGTTGAAATATTGTAACTTTTAAGAATATTCTACGTGTACTTCATTATTCTGGAGATGTTGCATTCCTCCGTAGAGATCCTATTGTATATCCAGATATGTTTATTCCTCCGTTGGGATGTTGTAACTAGGGTTATTAGACCTCCCTAGTGGGGTTATCCCTGAGTTAGTTGTTTAGGGGTTATTAGACTCTCCTAGGAGAAGTTGGCCCTATTAGGGTGAAAATTCAAGTCAGAGTAGTGTATAAATAGAGGAGGTGTGCTCCTCATTTATCTCACTCATTCACTCACTTGTGATTGGTGCATAGGAGAGTGAGAGATCTGCATAGGAGGAGAAGGAGCTCTTGTTTGGGGATTACATCTTTGTAATTGTTGATCATCTATATTGAGGAAAGCATTGCTGGGTTTTCTACCCCATGATGGTTTCCCAGGGTAAATATTTGTCTATCTTGTGATTGTGTTTCTTTCAGTGATCTTGCTTGTGAATTTAGGCTAAAGTTAATAGGAATCTCCTTCAAGTACATTGGTTTATTTTCCTAGGTAAAATATGGGAGATGCCATAGACTTTTCTTTGGCTTGCCTACTAAAAATAACCATAATCCATTGTAATGATTAGTACATAGAAAAAATACAATAATGGACAAGTTTTTTGTGCATTTTTTTATGCAAATGGAATGGAACAATTCTCGTGGAAAAAGAGAAGTATTGTACTACTATGAAAATTGTTTGTTGTCAATTTTAAATAGTTCTTTGCCTGCTTTAGGATATTCCATTGCTTTGGGTAGGCCTATTCACTTAGTATTTGTCGTTTGGTTTGAAATAGAGTTTTTTTAATTGGTGTTATTAAAAAAAGAATGCAACAAACGAGATAAATAGAATAAGGGAAGTTTTCAACATTCATACCTAGCAAATTGGAGGTTGGAAACTACGACAACAATAAATTATGAATAAACTTTGACCTAAGATTTCTCAATGAAGAAAATATTGACTAAAATAAATATAAATATATGCATTTTGTATGTTGGAAAAGATAAGGAACACCATATGCGAAGAAAAATGATAAGGAAAAGATATTTTTGAATAGGAAAGGTAGTCTTGCTAATGCAATTTGGAAGCTGAAGGATTTTGGGCATCATTAAAAATATTTGTTTCATAATGTTTTCTTGTTGTATGTTGAAGGATTTAGAAGGAGGTTTGTGTCATATTATTTGCATGTAGTTAGATTGTGCATGCATAAAATGATAAAGAACGATGTGGGTTTGAGTTTGATCATGTTTTCAGCTCAATATTTTTAGGATAAATATCATGTATTATATATGTTCTATTGGTCTTTATGGTTTTCTTAAAATTTTTTAGCATTGCATCTCTTGCATAAGTTTATTAGTCACTATCTTTCTATATTTGGCATCAAAGAGAATTTATTAGCTTTAGTGGAATGCGTGTATTTATAGGGTTCAGCTTATTTTGTGTATTGAAAAATACAATTAGGTGAAGATAGATAGGAAGGATGATGATGATGAAGATATGGTTTAGCTTATTTCGAGGGTTTAGCTTATGATGAAGATGCTGCTGCTAATGATGAAGTCCATGAAGATGATGGCGATGACGACGACAATGATGATGATGAAGATGATGAAGATGATGATGATGAAGATGATGATGATGATGATGATGATGATGAAGATGATGGTGATGATGATGATGAGTATGATGACGATGACGACATGATGATGATGATGATGATGATGATGATGATGATTACGATGATGATGATGACGATGAATACGATGATGATGACGATCAATAAGATGAAGACAACGATGATGATGAAGATGATGACGATGAAGATGATGATGATGATGATGATGCTGATGATGAAGAAGATGATGATGATGATGAAGATGTTGATGAGGAAGAGGGTGATGACGATGATGATGATTATGATGATGATGATGATGATGATGATGATGATGAAGAAGATGAATATGATTATGATGATTATGATGATGATGATGATGATGATGATGATGATGATGATGATGACGACGACGATGATGATGAGGATGGTGATGTGTTGATGTATATGTAACTTCAGAATGTATTTCATCTATGTATTTTATATATATTTATTGTACCCTTATTAGAGATGTGTTATTCCTCTATAAGGAAGTGTCGTCATGTGGATTGACAAGTGTCGCAAGTGTGTGTACTTGTTGATGGGTTATTAGACCACCATGTGTGGGGTCGGCCCTAAAATATATATTATATTATGGATGTATCTAGATAGACAAGTCGGCCCCATAGTGTAACTGGGAAAATAGGTTAAGTATAAATAGAGAACGGGAGATCTCTATTTGGATCATTCGGAAAGACATACTTCTCTCACTCAGAAAGTGGCGCACTAGTGAGGAGGAGGATCATCTACTCTAGGAGACTATCTCAAGTGTATTTTGGTTGTACTTTGGTTGAGTTATTGCTCTCTCTATCTCTGAGGAAGTTGTGGGGTTTTTCACCTTAGGTTTTTCCCCATGAAAACTCTGTGTCTCTTGTCTCTCATGCTTTTGATTCTTGTGATGCTTGTCATGCTTATTGTGATTGTTATGCATTGATATACTATATATGTTATTCTCTCAGTAAAGATCCAAGAGTATTGTGAATTAATGCTCAAATTTTAACATGGTATCAGAGCTAACCTGAGAAGAAGACATTTTGCAGTGACGAAAACTTGAGTTTCTTGTTTATTGGGTTTCTCTCAATTTTTGGAAAAGCAGTATAGTAGATTGACTCTACTCATCAAGGCGAATCTATCTGTCCAATCAAAATTCAATTCTGAGCATTTTCAGATTTGGCCCTAAAAATTAGGGTTTCCATAAAAATAGGAATTTCTGAAATCTGAAGACATAGCTGGAAGCTCCTTGCAAAAATTGAAGTTTAGAGCTTTGGATCGAGATTTTTGGCTGGGTAGATCTCTAGGAAACTCAAACCCTAATTCAGGGCTCTCCCTAGTGAACCCGGGAGGACAAAAAGGAAAATCTGAAGGGTAAAGCTTTGCCGATCTCAAATTCTGAATACACGCAGCTGATCAACTCATCAAGGTGCATCTTTCTATCCTTTCAGAAATTTGAAATTCACATTTTGAATTTTTAGGGTTTTTCCGACAAACCCTAATCCAGGACCAGATCCAGTTTTCAGCATTTCAATTGGTAAGACCTAAATCTTTTCTATTTCCATTTGAAGTACTCTTTAAGATGTATCACCACACCAAGCTTGAGGATAAGCTTGAAGGGGCTGATAACTTCCGAGCTTGGAAGTATAGGATTGGGTTAATCCTGGAAGAGAATGAGTTGGACTCATATATAAAAGAAGACATCCCTATCCCAGAGGATGAAGAGGCTAAGGTATTGCATAAGAAGAACTTGGTCAAGGCAAAGAGAATCATTGTTGATTCTATCAAAGACCATCTCATACCCCATGTGTCTTCTCTTAAGACACCCAAGGCTATGTTTGACTCTTTGACCAAGCTATTTGAAGGAAAGAACATAAATCAGAAGATGACCCTGCGGAATCAATTGAAAGGGGTCAAGATGTCGAATGGAGAAACCATTCAATCCTATTTATCCAAGGTCTCTCAGATCAAGGAACAACTTGAAGCTGTAGATGAAATGGTGGAGAATGGTGAAATTGTTATGACCACTTTGAATGGCCTACCTAGGTCATGGGACTCTTTTATCCAAGGGATCTATGCCAGAAAGAAGTTAATCTCCTTCAGCAGATTATGGGAGGAATGTTCTCAAGAAGAAGCAAGGCTTGTGGCAAGAGAAGAGAAGATGGGAAATGAAGATCAAGCTCTCACAGCTCACACTAAGAAGGGCAAGTTCAAGAGTGAGCCATCCCATCACAGGAAGAAATCTTCTCATCATTTTCACAAAGACAAGAAAGATCTAAGATGTTTCACTTGTAATGAGAAGGGTCACTTTGCTTCAGAATGTCCCAAGAACAAAAGGGACAACCACAACAACAACAACTCCAGCAAGAAGAAGAAGGGTAACAAAAGAAGGTACCATGCTCATGCTGTCGAAGATGCTGAACCTCCAAAGAAGAAGGCTAGGGAAGAAAGTGATGATAGTAATGATGACTCATCAAGTGAAGAAGAGTATGTTCTAATATCTGCTCTCACAGGTACTATCTCCCGTGGTTGTAATGATTGGTTAATTGACAGTGGGGCTTCCAAACACATGACTGGGTTTAAAGAATCCTTTGTAAATCTGTCTGAACATGAATCACTCCATAAAGTGAAACTCGGGGATGATTATCAATATCCAATCAAAGGAAGTGGTGAAGCCTCCTACAAACTAGATTCTGGAAAATCTTTGAAGATGAAAGAAGTCCTTTATGTACCTGGGCTCAAGAAGAACTTACTCTCCATCTCTGCATTGGATGCAAAAGGAATGAGGGTTGCATTTGTGGATGGCCAAGTCCTAATGTGGCCAAAGGGAAAGACCATAGATGATGCAGTTGTGATTGGAGAGCAAGATGGGGAGGCTTGTATAAATTAAAAGGACAACCTGAACATGCCATGGTGCATGAATCCATAGAGCCAAGTGAACTTTGGCATAGGAGACTTGCTCATATGCACTATAGGGCACTTCCAATTGCAAGCAAGGCTGTAGAGGGTCTTCTTGAAATCAAGACCAAACATGAAGGTGTTTGCAAAGGATGTGAAAAAGGTAAGAATATTAAGAAGGCTTTCCCAAGCAGTGAAAGCAAGGCAAAAGATATCTTGGAAATCATCCACTCAGATGTATGTGGTCCTATGTCATCTAGTTCTCTAAGTGGGTATGTTTACTATGTCTCATTTATTGATGATTTATCCAGGAATACTTGGGTATACTTCTTGAAAAACAAAGATGAGGTGTTTGATAAGTTCAAGGAATTCAAAACCTTGATGGAGAATCAAACTGACAAAAATATCGAAACATTCAGATCCGACAATGGTGGAGAATTCACCTCAGGTGACTTTAAGAAGCTTTGCAGTGATTCAGGGATTAAGAGGGAGTTGACTGCTCCTTATAATCCTCAACAGAATGGAGTTGTAGAAAGGAAGAACAGAACAATCATGGAAGCAGCAAGGGCAATGCTGTATGACCAGGATCTACCTATGCATCTATTGGCAGAAGCAGCTAGAACAACTGTATATGTGCAGAACAGAACACCCCACAAGATATTGGACAACAAGACACCATAAGAGGTCTTTTCTGGTAAGAAACCTGAAGTCAGCCATCTCAGAATATTTGGTTGTCCAGTATACACTCATGTCCCAAAGTAAAAGAGGACCAAACTAGATCCTTCAGGAAAGAAGGGTATCTTTGTGGGTTACAGTGAAAGCTCGAAGGCTTACAGAATACACTTTCTAGGGTTCAAGAAGATTGATGTCAGCAGGGATGTAACATTTGATGAAAACTCAGTATTCATCAAATCAAGGAAGGCACCTATCAAAGTTTATGAAGAACCTAAGGAAACTAGATTTCAAGACACTACGATGACTGAAGCAATTCCAGAAGTTGTTCGTGAATTTGAAGATCTGCAAGAACATGTAGATCTACCCCATGAGGATAACTCTCACAAGAGGAAACCTGCATGGGCTAGAGAGCTCATTCAAGATGCAGAAAGATTTGGCATTCCAAAAGAAGAACACAGAGCAAAGAAGAGAACCAGATCACATACCAGCTATGTTGCTGTACTATGTGATATTATGAACAAATAACCTTCCAGTTATGGAGAAGCAGCGAAAAAGAAAGGATGGAAGGATGCTATGGTTGAGGAATACCAATCAATAATGAAAAATGATGTTTGAGATGTTGTCCCAAGACCTAAAGAGAAGTCTGTTGTGACTTCCAAATGGATCTACAAAATCAAGCATGCTGTAGATGGCAGTGTAGAGAAATACAAAGCAAGATTCGTAGCTCGTGGCTTCTCTCAGAAAGAGGGAATAGATTATGAAGAAACTTTTGCACTTGTAGCCAGGTATACTTCCATCAGAACAGTACTTGCCCTGGCTGCAGCAATGAAATGGAAAATACACCAGATGGATGTCAAGACTGCTTTCTTGAATGGTGTAGTTGAAGAGGAAGTATATGTGGAACAACCACTCGGTTTTGAAATACATGACAGGGAGTCATATGTGTGTAGATTGAAGAAAGCTTTGTATGGCTTGAAACAAGCTCCTAGAACCTGGTATGGTAGGATGGACAATTTCCTATCTAGTTTGTGCTTTACCAAGAGTAAAGCGGATTCCAACCTCTACTACAAGGTTGAGGAAGGGAATCCTGTGATTCTACTCCTGTATGTGGATGACTTATTTGTAACTGGAGATGACAGATTAATTGCAGATACTAAGAGGAAGCTTGCTGCTGAGTTTGATATGAAATATTTGGGAATGATGCATTATTTCCTAGGTATGGAGGTGTGGCAGAATTCAGGTGGGATCTTCCTTGGTCAAGGGAAGTACACAGTAGATATCATGAAGAGATTCGGGATGATGTGCAAGGCCATGGACATACCCATGGCATCGAATATGAAGCTTCTATGTGATGCTTCATCTGAGCCGGTTGATGTCTCTATGTATTGTCAGATGATTGGGTCCTTAATGTACCTGACGAACATGAGACCAGACATTTGCTTTGCAGTGAACACATTGAGCCAGTTCTTGACGAATCCAAGGAGTGTTCACTTGGTTGCTGTAAAGCATGTTTTGAGGTACCTGAAGGGTACAGTGGATTATGGGCTCATGTATGAAGTGAATCAAAAGTTTAACCTGTAGGGTTATGTTGATTCAGATTGGGCATGCAGTGCTACAGATAGGAAGAGTACATCTGGGTGCTGCTTCAGTATGGGATCAGGTGTGATCTCTTGGTTTAGCAGGAAGCAGTCCTGCGTAGCACTGAGTACAGCTGAGGCAGAGTATGTTGCAGCCTTCTCAGCTAGTTGTGAGGCAGTATGGCTACGGAAGCTACTGTCTGAGTTATTTGATCTCCCGTTGGATTCTACTGGTATCTTTTGTGATAACCAGAGTCATGTGAAGCTCTCTGAGAACCCATTGTTTCATGACAGGTCGAAACATATAGAGATAAAATATCACTATATCAGGGATATGGTGAAGAGAGGAGCTGTGAAGCTCCTGTACATTGCGACGGACGAGCAGATTGCAGATTAGCTGACGAAGCCACTAGCTAGGGTGAAGTTCGAGTACTTCAGGGAGAGGCTTGGTGTTCTTCAGATTGATGACACTTTGAGGAAAAAGTGATGGACACATTTGTTGAAGCCATTCCAAGCATGTTGGAAGGAGTATCCTTCACATGGCTGTGGATGTAAGCATTGGATGATGAGCATCAGGAGGATGCTCCAGTTACTGCTCTGTATATGCATCATGTTGGATGCTGGATATGATCAGTTGGATCATTTATATTTGTATGTATGTACGCATCATGTTGATGCAGAATATGATCAGTTGGATCATTTATATTTATATGTATGTACACATCATGTTGGATGCTGGATATGATTGGTTGGATCATTTGTATGTATTTGTATATGCATCATGTTGGATGCTTGGACCATGTATCTGTATATGTATCAGGTGGATACATTGTATGATCAGGTAGATCATGTATGTTGATATGTATCATGTATTTGTATTTGTATCAGGTGGATACACTGTA